>CM050333.1:5677500-6277500 GCA_027405865.1 Salix purpurea | reverse complement strand
TTTTTACCAAACATTGGTAAAGAAGACCAATACCCCTATCAGTTAGGGCCGGTTGGCCTAGAATTAGAATCCTTCTTTCTTATCTGTTTACGTCGACTATTCACGAACTCTTGCCAGAGCCTTCAATTCAGAAGTTGTATCAATTTATAAAACATAGTCTAGTCATACGTCTATACCCCTTGTAATTCATTCTTGTAATTCATTCTTATACTCATCCGGTTTCGCATCTACATCTTGAAAATCCAATGGCTTCCACGCAGTATTCTTTGTCTTCAACGGATTTAGATTCCAACTTTTGTCTTCGGATTCCCATCTAGGTTAGATTATGCTTTTCACTCTACTTGTGATATTCGTTTTGTCTTTCTCGTGTCGTATGATGAATAAGAATGGGCGGCAAACATAAAGCTTTGACGCAGAAAGATGGATGTGAAAGAAGATTCTAGCGGGCACTCTTCCTCTTTTCCACCCCTACGCTATAACTAATTCTCCGCTTGTAGACGCTGGATGAGACCAGAAGGTAGTAAGCGAGCTATCCCTATCCATTTCGCTTTGTTAGTTAATGTAATTACCTGTCCCCTGACCATCCGCTGACCCGAGGCAAAGAACTGAAAATCCATTTCGTGAGGAGGAGGAACCATGCTCTCCGTCGAACTGCTGCGGTTGTGTCTTGTGTCGGCGCAGGTTCACAGTGGAAAGTGGGTCAGGCGGATCAAGCTTCAAGGCTTCAATAAGAGAGAATTTTGATAAAGAAGGAGAGAGATTTGGCGAAGCTCTAAAAGGTACAGTCATCCAAGCAAGGTCATTTGTGAATTCCCGCAGTCAGCTAACCAGGGAATTCAAGACTTCAGTAAGCCTGCTGTCCCTTAGCTTTCGAATAAGCTGTCCAGTATTCCAATCCGGTTAGGTTAGCATTCCAAGTCAGTTGAACTCGGGTGAGATGAAGACTAAGGGAAGAAAAGAGGACTCAGGCATTGAATTTGCCCTTGCTTTCACTCGATCGGAAGGCGTACATCTTTTTTTCTTTCTTCATGGGACTCAATAGCCTTCTATTACTATCTGCTTAGTAAGGCTAGAAATTGAACTTATTAATGAACTCCTTTTCTAGCAAGTGAAGCTAAGACTGATAGCTAATAGGGCTTGATAACCGGCCCGCTATTCAATATTAGACTAGGGAATGTCGATCTTCCTATCTTACTTAGGAAATATCTCTTCTAGTAGCTAGCCACTAACACTAAGAACTAGTGCTGCTAGCTAACAAATATCACTAAGACAGGAAGCTCGGAGGCCCTTACCTTAGGACACTCCGCCTACTATCTATCTGCAATCCCACTAGCACTTCTAGCAAGAAGGTGAGAGAACGAAAGCAACTCAAATTGGCACTCAAACCTTTAGTACTGGAAAGAATAGATGCCTAGTACTGATAGACACCATATCCACGTAATAGACCTTAGGAATGTTACCCCTAATTCCCCTTATCCATTTCATTTGATAACTTGCTTGCCTTTTTTCTGCTAGTGGATGGGCTGGATTGCCTAAGAGGTAAAGAGACTTTCCTTGCTAGCTTGCCCGTCAGTCTTTTGACCTATAACCTGCTGGCTTAAGTTTTTTCTGGAAGGCCTAAGTCCCTCTATCTATTGTTCGAGTAACTCCGTTCCTTTCAAGGAAAGCCTTTAGCAGTACCTTAGGGAAAAGCCCGTTTTCAAGCGGGTTCTAGGATTAGCACTCAAGCAAGACAAGATTCGAAAGCTAGCACTCTTTTCAAGCCTATAGCCTATATATGAAATATGAATATTCATATATGAATATATGAATTATTCTCAGCCATCCATATGGGAGTTCCCCGCCAGCCTGTGGGAGTGCCACTATCAATAGGTTAGCTTTGCTTTCCTTCTTGTCCACGCTTTGAAAGCTATAAGACAGATTCACAGTAAGCTCTTACTTATGAGGCTGAAAGAGAGATTGTTAAGTTAAGATCTAGTCTCTTGGGAGATAAAATAAAATACACGGCGCCCGGAAGAACTTATTTCCTTTCTTAGCTTGTGCGAGAGTCACTGCGCGGGACTATACGGACTAGTAAGACTCTCTTCCCAGTACTAATCGATATCAAGGGGCGTGGCGCTTGCTTTCATCAAGATCCGATTCAGAGTGAATAGGCACTGCACCTGGGATCTCTTTCAAAGGAAGGAAAGAGGCCAAACCTACCCATGAAAGTAAGAAAGAAGGAAAGGACTGAATCCGCTGCTATTGGTTTACCGCGTAAGGATTTGCGCTCTCCAAGCAAGGCCGTTAAGGGCGGTAAGGCATTAGGCTGTGGTAAATCTAAGGATTGGGAATGAACGAGGGCTTTATCTCGCAGTAAGGAGCAGCAATTAAGCTTTCAATATCGAGAGGAAGGTTCAAAACGTGAGATGGAAATCAATGGGAATAAGCCCTGAAACCACTTTTGCGGCTTTTCAGCCTTCCTTATGAATCGAATTAAAGAAAAAGATTCTTATGGAAACGGACAAAGCTCTTTCTTTTCTTAGCTGTATATCTAGCGTCAGCATTCTAACTGGAATTTCGTACCAGTCGTCAAATTTAGATTCTGTCTTAGGGGTTCTGGCAAGTTTGACGAAGACAAGCAAAAAAGATTCCCGGACCTTCACGGACATCGAGGCGGAGTGCAGCCTCAGTTATGTTATTGGTCGTAGGAAACCCCAGCTTAGATGCCTTCGGGATCCTTCTGATGACAAAAACACGATCCCAATGCCATTATCCTTTCTCGACCCAGCCTAAGGTAAGGCACTTCTTTTAAGCTCTCCTACGCTTTTATAAGGTCTTGGGGGCAATGAGGGTCCAGCGGAACTGCTGATATCTCTAATCAAAAAGACTGTTTGTTACCTATTTACATTTTCGTCCTTATTCTCGTACTTCCTAGAGTGGAAGGTATGAGTTCGACACCCGCTTAGCCACAAGGTAAGCTCCAACACATGTTTCGTTAGACCGTCAGCGATTTCTAATTTATAATATAGAACTTGAATGCCCGCCAGTTCCAAGAGTGCAGTCTACGTAAATACCGTAACTTTTTACATTGAGGTGCTCTAAAGCCTCACTTATCATCACTGGTATATGTCTTATAGCAATTCCATCCATTGAAGTAATTAAACTGCCTTCCTAAAATTTGTGGAATCACCCGCAAAGTATAAATTCACTAACCAATTTACTCAAGATTGAGGTTTTCTCGTGAGAAACTCCTACTTTATTCTACTTGCTCGACCTTGGAAATTGAATTTGGCTGAATAAGGATTTACAACCTTTAGGTCTTCTCCTGTATAGTGAGTCTAGTGCTTCCATCAAAGGAAAGACTCGGCTCTCACTTTGTTAACATAAGGCATCTATAGGACCTGTTTTCGTATGATGAGTATCCGTTCTGGGAAGGGGAGGTGCTACGCGCCTTCAATGAAATATTATCCACTGGTACATTCATTCAGACTAGGCTAGGGGCCTTCTCTTTATACACAGCACTAAGAATACGAGAAAAGAGACTAGAAAGATATAACTATAACCGGTTTGATCAAAAGCATTTTATTGAACTGGATTGCAAGAACTTAATATTACCCCCAAAAGAGACGGGATTATGCCTTACAACCTTCACACTCGCTTAATAAATAAAGCAGGATACTAAATCGAAGATTCCACATCCCCTTTTTTTGTGCAGCTATGAAGCATGGAGATGTCCTTTCTTTCTCTACACCTGTAATTCAAACTATTGCGAGCAGGATGCCAACTCATGTTCCTTCCACTAAACTAATATATAGTTGGTTGGTTTTATAAAGACTCAATAATGTTTTTTGAAAGACTCTTCCATATAAAAATTTCCCTAGTCAAGAATTAGATTAGGGCAGAGATTAGACAATGTCTTAAAAAAGGCCTTATGGAGCAACTGGAAATATCTTCACTTTGACGTCTGTCAATCCTATGACTTGCCCTAGAATCAACCCTAGAACTTGAAAATATCAAAAGCGCCCCAGCTGATTTGACGCGGATTTCTCTATCCTTTTATAACTTACTTGATTGGAGTAATTACCAGACTGAAACCGGGGTGAACCGGTGGAAAACTAGCGTTATAGGTCACTGCACTGTAGTTGGCTGGAGCTTGACTTATCCCAACTATAATACTGACTATGCATAGACGAAAGGGGACATTAGGAAAGCTCTCACACCGCCGATTCAGTGGGTCCTTAAAAGATACCAGGCTTCCGAGTGGCGGAACTGATCAAGTTGTATTCTTTGTTGAGTAAGAGATCAACTTAACTTAGAGCCTTACTTTTCTTATGCCTGGTTTTTATAGCTTGCACTGCAGCCAAAAAGACGGGGCTCTTATATTCGGTTAGGGAGTGACGGGTGAAGTTTAACGGCCAACTTCCATTACATTACTTGACTCTCGTACCACGGGTTCGATTCCGGATCCCTTGCTAAGGAAAGGACCGGGCAGATATTATGTATAAATGGTAGGTAGACTGGCGGCTACCCACTTGTAACTTTAGGGAATCTGGCCTGTCAGTATACATTAGTTGCGTTGAAAGACTCCTCCTGCCGAGGAGAAGGTAAGGAGACTACTACTAGCGATACCAAGCCAAGGTTGAAAGAGAAAAAGAACAGGCAGCTGGTGAACCATACCGAGCTAAAGCAAGGTACGACGCTATCAAGCTTTGTTAGTACTCGACTGAAAGGGGAGGGTTTTTTGCCCTTGAGACCTCGTCAACTACTTAGTCTTCTAGAAAAAGAGAAAGCACAACAACCTTGATCTGCGGCTTTGAACCGATTGGAGGGAGTTCTAACGATCGTAGCGTAGGCCAAGCTGGTAACTCAATTAGACTTTCTTTCCCAGCTATGGATGGTGGGTTTAGTCCCTATCTCTCCTCCTTAAGAGCCCTTAACGCATTCCATAACTGAATGAGCTTCCCCGGAGTCAAAGTCCGTGGACTACAACGCTGATCAATCCAACGAAATAATCCCGGCTAGGCATCAGGCTCGATTCTCGGGATCACTAATCACTAACAGAATCGGAAAGAAGGAGAATGTCCTTACTAAAAACTAAAAACAAAGAAAGTCGGATACTTTCAAGGAAATGGGATTCATTCGTATTCTTAACCTAAGGATAGCGAAAGAAAGAACAAGGGAGGCCTCATTCCATTAAGCAAGTCCCCGAGCTAAGAGCAGGGCGGATGAAGTCGACAAATCTAAGGGTAAGGGCCCTTTGCTTTTACTTTTAGTATCTACTTTCTCTCCGGGCCAGTCCTAAAAGCCCATCAAATTAAAGTCCGCCTTTCCCTTCCCTCAAGAGCTAAATCGACTGCGGATCTTAGCAGCATCGCTTATTCCTCCATCTTCTTAAATAGAAAGAGCATCGGAGTCGTTCACAAGAACTGACTCTTCTCTTTCTCGCTTTCTAGGTTTCGAAAGAGAAGTGCTTAAATTAAGCAGAAGTGATCAACGAAGACCTAATATATAAAGCACTGCTGCCATTTCCTTTGCTATCTTTCAGTCCTAAAGTGAAAGTCAATCAAGAGGGTAAAGTAAACTCGATCTATCTTTCCGCCCGAACTTCTCACCTGGTATGTCCTGTATGCCCTACCAGGGGAATCCTGGAGTTACTGAAGGATATTCTGATTCAAGCTCTGAACAAAAGCTCATTCTTTTCTTGTACCCTCATCGGCATCTCCTTACGCTGATTCAATAGCAACTGGATTGTGAACAAGAGCTGAAACACGTGAAAGCTCAAAGCTACTGGTTCTGTTCTGTCATACTCTATTCTAGTTCTTTCTACTCTCGAGTTACCTTTCGAGCAGACTCAGAAAAAGAAGAAGCCCACGAAGCGGTAGCAGCTACTTCTTCTGCTTCTTCGGTTGTTGCCACCTAATTAGCTACGATCAATGAAAATATCGTAATATAAGAAAGCTGTGCCACGAACAGCGCTTTGCCCCTTCTATTCTATATAAGCTGCACTACGCCGAATGATAAAGATTTCCTGCTCCCATCTATTTGTTGTGGGGCATCCCATGCTTTCTGTTGGTCAACAACCAACAAGCAAACCTTATCTATTGTTTACTCGTACAGGCTTGACGGAGTTAAGCTGTCTGGAGGGAATCCTTTTTAAAAAATCAATCATGCCTCAACTGGATAAATTCACTTATTTTACACAATTCTTCTGGTTATGCCTTTTCTTCTTTACTTTCTATATAAAAATATGCAATGATGGAGATGGAGTACTTGGGATCAGCCGAATTCTAAAACTACGGAACCAACTCCTTTCACAACGGGGAAAGAAGATCTGGAGCAAGGACCCTAACAGTTTGGAAGATATCTTGAGAAAAGGTTTTAGCACCGGTGTATCCTATATGTACTCTAGTTTATTCGAAGTATCCCAATGGTGTAAGGCTGTCGACTTCTTGGGAAAAAAAATAACTTTGATCTCTTGTTTCGGAGAAATAAGTGGCTCCCGAGGAATGGAAAGAAACATATTCTATTTGATCTCGAAGTCCGTGAAGGACACAGGATTCAAGCCTGGATGGGGGATCACTTGTAGGAATGACATAATGCTAATCCATTTTCTACGCAGCCAAGGAATCGTAGTAAGATAGACAATAGGCTGAGAACGATTGGCTAGGTCGTTCGGAATCGATTCTTTCTCGATCAGAATAGTGGAATGGAAAGCACTACAAGAAAGATATACTTTTTTTCAAATCGCCCCGCGGTTCATAAAGTTTTTCGAAATTCTCTTATCTTTTTTTTTTTTAGTGGGGAGGTTCGGGAAGGGAGCGAGACCAAGAAGAAGAAGAGGCAAGGGCAAGAAGATCAGAAGCTAATCCTTGTCCGGGAAAGGCGTATTAGAAAGGATGTCCCCCCATAAGAGCGTACGCACCTTACTCGACTAGAAGAGGACCAATCCGAAGGGGTCCTAACAAGGTCGGGGAGTTCTGTCCGTCTACTTTCTTAATATGGAACTGGGATTGAGACTTTCACTTTCATGCTAGGAGTTGAAGATGGACTAAGCTGTTCCCCCAAGAGCAGTCCAATCTTAACGCTTAACGTCAGTAGCTCCTCGAATTCCCGAGGCCGACCCGTAACACCTTCTACTTACTATGAACTAGGATCAACTCATAACATAAACTCAAAGACGCCAGAAAAGCACATTTAACGCGATTCATCAGGTTGTTCAGAGGCTCAGGCTTTGGATTAAATCATAAATGCACCTCAACCGAAGGTACTGCAAAAAAGGAGTCTAGTTTCATCTTCGTGATTCCCTGACTGTAAGGCATCCCAAGGAGCGTGAAGGATTTGAAGCTGAGTAGCCCGATAGCACAGGCAAATTGATTTGTTCAATTTGGCCCATCCATCTTTTTGCGATTTAAATTGAATAAGTAAAATAAAAGTAAGTAAAATAAAAGGCTATAACCTCTTCCTGCTCTTCCCAAGCAGCAAGAACAAGAGGGGATCTTGCCGATTCTGATTAACTTGCGAAAAACAGGGAAAACTAAATCACATCTTCCTCTTAATTAAGGGCTCGATAAGCATAAGCCTTTTAGTCCCACAGCTCCTTACAGAACACTTGCTACCGTGGCCTAAAACGCACCTTCGTAGAGGAACGTGCTACTTTATAAAAAGAAAAGACCGGGGCAAAGGAGCCAAGACAGTAAGACTGTTGCTAGCACGACTTATGGCTTTTAAATCTCTTTCTTCATATATGATACCGTCCGCTTTTCTATCCGAAACTATAGAACAAAAGAAATATAGATATTTCCATGGTAGGAATAGGACAGTTGCACTAAGGAATAGAGCTAGGGATTTGATAAAGGTGATAGGACAGGGTTCCCTGCCTTAGTCTCAAATAGGGCGCAAGCTAAGGATATGTATACCTGGGTGAAACTTTTTTTATTGGGTTTATGAGTTGCTTAGGAGTTTGAGCTCTTACTTTTCGTAGTAGTAGTTGCTGGTCTAGTCTATTGGCGAAAGGAAGGTCACCGCTGCTTTTGCCTGATTGTCTGAAGTGAAGTAGCCTTCCCGCTTAGCTTTCATTTGACACTGAACCGCTGTTGCTGACTACCACCGGGATGTAACCGCTGCCCTCGGCCCTAACAGCTTATTTACCCCTTAGATGAAAAAGGTCGGACCTTATGCTATTCTATTCTTTTTTCACGTCAGAAATTGCGGCTCAACATACACCTTCGGGGGAAAAGAGTGAAAAGGTCTTATTGTATTGATTCCCGAAGTGAACTTACCGTGATTGCTTTAGGAGTTTAAGAATGTCGAGATGCAAATAGAGGGGGATTAGCGTTGAGAATTCGAGATTCCAATCCACGAAACAACTGCTGCTTATTCAGGTACTGGCTAATGCTCCTATCGAAGATTCTCGAAACTCTCAATCAACTATGGGACTCCTTTCTGGCAGGGGAGATTCCTTTGATAGTTGTGGAGCTCTGTGGCTGGGATGTCCAATCTCTCGATGACAAACGACTCTGTGCTCCGGTGTAATAGCATGTGTACTAGAGGGGCTGAGTATTCATTCCATAAGGGCGGGCTAGCGAGTCAGCCAAGCGATTGTAGATTCTCGGAACATGGATGAAGGTGATCCTCCTAAAGCGCTTGATCAGGTCAATGTCATGGTACGATATTGGGGCTCTTTGGTCTTCCATTCTCCCCCCTTACTCACCTCTCTCTATAAAAAAAGCCTTTCCCCTTTTCATAATAATAAGGTAAGCGTCCAGCTAGAGCTCTTCAACAATCAACTGAGCTCAGGAAGTCAGGTTAAGACGTCGACTTATACAAGGAGGAGATGAAAAAGAATTCCTGTCTTTAGAAGTCAATCCCACAAAACTACACTTGTACGCTTGACATGAAAAGTAGAGGCAAGCAGAGTCAAAGGCCGAGCCTCAACCAGCAAAGGGGGACAGCCATGCCAATCCAAGCAGAGCAACTAGAAGCTCACTCTACCTTTATTTCTTTACCTTCGACTTCGTTCTTCAAGGAGACTCATGTGCATTTCCTCTGTTTCTTTCCTTGTGCCTTTAGTTGAAGTATAGGTCGTCGATTCTGATGGGATTTTTCCTTCTGTTGAGTGGTAAAAAAGGGATTTCTCTAGTAGGTAGCGACAAGAGACTACATCAATAGCTGAAACTTGTTTTCGGCTAGGGTAGGCTTGGAGTCATAAGTTCTCTCTTTCCCAACCAAATAAGCACTTTTGCAAAGTTCACCTTCCCGCGGTCAAAACAAGACTTGCGGATAACAATCAGACCTTACCAGGGACAGGGACCAGACTAGAGAGCCTAATTAACATTAACAAAAATTCGGGCTTGCTTTCTCAATTCACATCTATGAGCGACGATTCCTATAATCTCTTGCTCGCTTCGATCGGAGACAGCTTAGGGAAGGGAAGAATGATGGGTCGCTAACAAGGCCCCTAAATGACCGTTCAGAAGGCCTACCCATTTTTTTCCCAATCTGTCACTTGCTCGTCCCTCTCTCATGAAAGATTGTCTCTCCTCTCTGGCTTTCGCAGTCGCTTCTGTTATGGCCCGCCGATGACTTTGTTTTCAGTTCTTCTTAGGAATGCGATTGATCATTACATTAGGTTTCCGCACCCTTTCGGATATGGCCTGGAATGAAAATCGTTAGTTCTCAAAATCTTGAGAGCCAAAAAAAAGAAAAAGAAAGCCCCGGCTTAACGTGCAAAAGAACGCATTAGAGAAGCCTTTGGCAAAGGAATTGGAACAGGAAGGAAGAAGCTTGAACTAAGCTTTCAACCCGCTAAGACGATCTGTCAACATTGATAGTAACACCCCTGGGCAATAACATCTTTGTTTCACGTATTACCAGAGTCATCCTCTAGGTCTCTCGAGCCTTCTTTGTCATGCTTAGCTCTCAGAATTGGAAGAGAACACAAAACTATCGTTGGTACTTATAACTTCTTTCTATTGAAGGAACTTAGCCTCTGAACGAAGATTTGAAATAGTATAGCTCTCCCTCATCTTTTTTCTACCTTTAGGGTTGGCTCGAACTTCCGAGTAGGATTCACAACAACTAATAAAGAACTAAGGGGGAATAACTCTTAGCTTTGAGAATAGCTTGACGCCTTATCATTTTTAGCGGGATTGACAGACCAACTTGCTTTGAGAAAGTACTAGCTAGCCCTCCTTGGGACATCTGTACTAGCTGTCATCCTTACCTGGGATGGTATGGAAAAGGAAGCATAAAGAACCCTCTTTCGAAAAAGAGAGTCTCAATACGATGGTGAGACAGCTATTTATAGACAAGTCAGAAGATTGAATGTTGAATGGCACCGGGATCATTGGTTGATACTTCTTTGTACAGTGGAATTACGTTATAAAAGATCAAGTCAACCATAGGAGCTTCCAGCTGCACTAGTGGACAGAGAAGGAACGAAAGGAAAGAAACGAACAGATATATTCTTTATAATTTATTCTCCGAATATGTAGGAAAATACACTGATTCCTCTCTTAACCGAACAGCTACACTGCAAAACTGCTAACACCAGAGCTATTCTTTAAGTTAAAAATGGACCAACCATATAGCTGCCTACTTTCTTCTTTAAGCTGGAAACCACGTAGCTACACTGATTGGGCTTCTTCCTTCAATTCACAAATCAATTAATGGGAAGTTTCGGGTAGTCTTCAATAAAGAAGTATGACCTGAGCGACGAACTAGTAACATCCTTTATCACTTAAAAAACACTATAGTCAGAGCTCCATACTCGTAGTTAACTCCCCTCCGCTCAGCGGCTACCAGAAAAAGAACAAGGAAATAGGAGATAGTAAGAAGATTCAGTCTATTCATAACGAAATCTCTAGGCACCTCAGTCCGGACAAAGAAACTCCTTTTCTCAAGGTCTCTAACCCGAGCACAGGAAAGATATCACATACTAACTAAGACAATCTTGGAAACCTCAATTCAAGAGTTCCCACTGCCTGCTGGTTTAGCCATAACACCCATACCTTTAGGGAGTAGGCGTAAACGTAAACAAAGGCTTTCACTACCTTACACTACGGACATTTCCTTCTCTTCTTTGATCTCCGGAGAAGTTCTTGTAGCCGAGGCAGCATCTATAGCTGATGCACTGATTCGAGAAATAAATGGCCTTATACATTACATAAACTAATGGGACGAAATTGTGATAAGCGAGAGGAACCTTCACCTTTTGGAATAAGGACAATGAAGGTAAGGTATGATTGAGACCTCTAGGTATGGTCCCAGAGGAAGATCAGTCCTATATAACATATACCACATTAGCCCCGCCCAGAAGATATTGAAAGAGGAAGCTGAAAATCCATCTGGTCCCGGTGTTTTTGAATTGGGCATTGAGAAGATGAAATTTTTGATGTCGCTTTCTTCTGGCATGGAAATAAATCTATCATTTTCCTCATCTGTGACCAGAATAACTCCCATCAGCTTGGCCCGTAATCTAGGATTGTCCAACTTGTACAGATTATGAAAATAGGCAACTGTTTCGTACGTCAGGATCCAATTGGTCATGAACATCGTAAGGTGCTGCTTTTCGCAAATCCCAGCATACCCCTGGTTGGGATGGGTAGGCCCACCACTTCACTTTCACTTAGGCCCGGGCCAAGTCAGTGGGGGGACCCTGTCGGGCTCCTCCCCCCCCCAAAAAAAAAACTGTACGTGAGAGTTTCCCTTCATACAGCTCGAATCATTCTCAGATGCCCGGAGAGGCAGCCTATCCTTGTTTGTTGGGTTGGTTCACGCGCTCGCAAACGAGTACCAGCCGCAACAGCAGGAAACTATGACCAATAGAGTCAGACACGTCAGCTACATCCGCACGCAAAAGGAATGTGGTTCTGGTCACGGCTTTCTTTCCCTTAAAGGGGGCGCGGGACGTTCGCGGAGTCCGTGCCTTCCGTACCACCACATGGTCGTTCTTGGACGGATCCCGCCCCTAAACGTAAGGGATAGGGGGAAGGTGGCCGGGTTCTCTTTACCTTTTGATAGGCCCGGCCACCTATTTCATTCGACGTTCGGAGGCAGGGGGTTTTGAAACCCGATTCGACCTACTTTTGGATAACAAGAAGGCGAGCTGATCTGCTTTGATCCAGGAAAAAGCCCAGTCAGCCACCAACTCGGTGCAGGTCACGTAACCTACAGCTCGGCCTTCGCTTTTTGAGGCTTCCTCTACCCACATCTCTATGTGCCTGCAGCACTTCCATATGGAGAAAATAGGCTTACCATGTTCCATCAATAGCACCTAACCTATGCCGATTTTGGCGGACCGTGCTCCACCCCGGTGAACTCATGCGGTGTAGACGTGCCCAGAGGCCAGAAGCGAAATCCGTTCACGGTCCGTAGGACCAACACCATTCGAAGGTGGGCGGCCCGCCCCGCCTAGAACAGTCATGTTTGACTGGGCTTACACACATTCGCTCACTTACGCTGTCCCCCCTCAGCTCACCCTAGCCCCGGGCCTTTTGCTCTTCTAACGTAAGCTCCAAGGCTTCACACCAAGTCTTCACTGACAAAATATGCATGCTTAAGTAGGGTCAGGCAGAACCGTTGTTGCCTGATGGGAACTTCCCCCATATTGCTATCAATGTCTTCATGTCGCACGACCTCTTAACATTACACCACTGAATCCCCAATCCTTTGCTTGCTGTGCAGTGACAGTACCAATATCCACTAATCGTTGTTTCCAGATACGGTTGCCGGTTGACATCTCTTCTAATTCGTCGATACGAGAACAAAATTGTTGTGTGGAGGAATCAATATCTCGACATAAGCCAAGAGGCAGATCTTGTGCCACTCCACCTGGTCGTATGAAACTGGCATGCATCCTGGCTCCCGATACTCTTTCATAGAATTCCAACAATTTCTCCCGCTCCTCAAAAGCCCACAGGAACGGAGTTAATGCTCCCACATCCATAGCATGAGTAGTTAAAGCAAGTGAATGATTTGAAATTCGAGTTATTTCACGGAATAACACTCGTATATATTGAGCTCGTAATGGTACCTCGCAATTCAAAAGTTTCTCTACGGCTGAAGAATAAGCGTGCTCTTGGGCCATCGTAGAAACATAGATAGGGTCGACGACGGAACGAACAACGAAACTTTACGACAGCTTTTTCGTACACGTTCACTTGCATCACATACACAAGTGCTCTCTGAACCGTGCAATAAGGTCACCCATAACACGGCTCTCCCACTTGAGTTACCTTAGCCCCGGGCCATGCTATTCAATGATATTGGAAAAATGGCAGTGTAACGTAACAACTAGTATTGAAAGCTGGTCGCCTTTGGAAGCGTTCGCCGGTAACCAAAGCGTCTCGTTTCCGCAACCACTTGGGTACTTTGCTTATAGCTTTTTTAGGTTATGCAATAGAAGGGGCTCTGGATCCCCTGCTTTCAGAAATGAATGGATCAGAAGAGGGCTGGGTTCTATTTCCGGGCCGGGCGGGAGGTGAAGGCCATAAGAGAAGATTGCCCTACCGGTAAGGAAGAGAGGAAAAGGACGCTGTCATCTATCTCGACCAGTTTCCCGAGGCGTTGGAAATCCAGACCGGCTCAGAGAATCACTTAAGCCGAAGGCGCCCTTCATTTCGCGAACAAATAAGTCATCCTTGACGAGATTTCCCATTCCTTCCCTGCCGAGCCACCTCTCTTCGCCATTCGATATACTACCTCTGCCTTCCTTTTCTATAACATACCCAGGCGCCCTCCTTTCCAATCAAAAAGATTAAATCAATACCAATCAAAGCCCTATCTAAGTAAAGCTTCGTCTGTTATTTTTCGGGGAGTTTACTCGACCCATTCCCCAGTCTCCCGCACTGCTCTGGGAAGTGTGCGACTCCGTATGAGGACCTCCTTCCCTTCTGCCCACTCTCTGTTCACACGGTTCTAAAAGCAGAGAAGGAAGGGTAGGCAGCAGGTACCACGAGCCCTCTGTCCCACACATCTATCCAGAAGCAAGTGTAGTTCACCGGTTCCACCGAATGCTCCTATCTCTCGGCAAAGATCGTGTGAGTGTGCAGTTATGCTTCGGATGCTTCGCCATAGAATAGATCGACCCAGTTCCCGTTCTTTTCCGGTTCCGGTGCACTCGCTTTATATCTCCGACACACAAGGAAGGACGCGGTGGGAAGGAAGCAGCCCTAGCCTCTGTCCGGCCGATCATTCCGCTGGCATCTTGCATTCACGCCTCCGTTTGACTGCCGCTCGGGGATGTAGTTGTAGATACGTTAGTTTTAGTGGATCGTTGGCTCCACCTGTTATCTCCTTCTACGACATGCTGTTGTCGTCGCCATATTCCATATGTCACTTAGTCATCTCTGCCTCGCTGCGGGTCCTCCGAAATAAACGGAGGACTTCATTCAGTGACTCCGCGATCGCCCTCTGAACGATCAGAATAAGGTAAAGCTTGAAGATAAGTTTTGTACTCTATTAATTTCTCAGTCCCTCTAGTCGGGTGGGCGTCGGCCGGTCTTTCGACCCGATCCCCCTAAAAACCGTACGTGCGGGTCTCCCCGCATGCGGCTCACGCCATTCGAGGTGGCCCACCCAGCCCAGCATTCATTCGCAAATCCTGTAGTGAAATTGAGACTGCTCGACCTCGTAATTCGCGTGTAGGCAGCGCTATCTGTCCTACCCTTGACTCTATCTATTCATTGAAATGACTTTATTACATAATATTTATATATAATATAGGCTCGCTCCCTCTTTTTCCAAGAATTCATGCGCTTCCCTTTACTTCATAGGGCCTTCTAGGTGAAAAGCCTTCCATTTCCGTCAAATGACCCGGCCTCCCCTGGCTCTTCCACCGTCCGGGCTCCCTTTCCTCCCTATGCTCCCCCGGCGCAGGCCTACCACGCTTCGCGCCTGCGGCGTTTTCGAAAGACGGTCTTGGCCAGTAGTGCCATCCTCCCCGCTAGATGTATGGGCGGATTGTCCATCGCTGCTGCGTTCTGTTAGGCTATAGATTACAGGAACAAATGTAGTTGAATGAGACAGTAGGCGGGTTACACGTTCCACTGTGCCGAGATGTGAGGTGCAGGTGGTGATGATCACCCCGGGGTATGCGCTAGCGCCCTTGACAGGCACTCCAGGACCCGCCAACGCTCATGAAAACCCGGATCGGTCGGTCCTCCATTCATCCGACCGGAGGTGTGGATAACGAGGCCACCTTCACAACCTTCTCCCTTATGTCCCTATGTTGTAGTAAGGTAGGGTGGTTTGCTTGAGTTGCTCAACCGCCCCTTAGCCCGGTGCTCATGCCGCGCTACGGAACCTCCACCGTGCCGGGGGACCAAGCAGGGCATAGCTAGCGGCATAGGAGCCGACTCGGCGTCAGCGGCTTCGTGCCGCACTGGAGTAATCCAATATGCGGATCCGCACGTTCCACCACTTCTCCGTTCATTTCCAATACTGATCGTGAAACACCATGAGCAGCAGGATGTTGAGGTCCGAAATTCGAAGTGAAATTTTTGATTTGCCCGTTCCTAGTCGTCATGGGAAAGAAAGGCAGAAATAAGAAAGAGATTATTCCCTAGGAGCTTGTACAGTACTACCAGTACCATAAATTAAATGCATCTCCTTCGCCTAGCGCGTCTACCTGGCGTGCCCGCCTTGCATCGCTATTGGCGGCAAAAAAAAAGAGCTCACTGAGCGATGATTGATGCAGCCCCCACCTCTGAAAGCTGAGGGAAGGCAGTGCCCTCGATTGTTCCAGAGAGAAGGAAGGGAAGGATTCAATCCAGCCCCAGCCATAGGGTTCCTTACGGCTACCTTGTTTCGAACGAAAGCTCCCCTGGGCGGAGTCAAAGATCCAGTGCGCATTCGGGTCAGATTGCCATTTTGATTCACTACTATGTTGTCGAATCAGATTTAGCAGAAAGGGTCCGCACCATCATAAAAAAAATCGTTTTTGGTGATCTCATGTGCGGCTTCGAGAAAGTCCAAGTCCTCTCGGCCCCTCGAACAATACTTGCCACAGAAACCCATACCTCTACAATACTGGTGGCAGTCTTTCTGGAGAAGAAGGTAGCCAGCTCTACGAATTCTTTTTCGTAGGCTTGTTCGGAACGCTGGGCTCGGCTGGCCCGCATGGAGCCGGAGAACCATCGGTACCAAACCATGGCCCGGTCGATCCATGTAGAATTTTCGGAGCAAACAAAAAAAGAGGTAGATAGACACCTAAAATAACCAAAATAAGAATGAGGAAGAAAAAGATATCGTGATGTAAATCCATTATCATCCACTTTCAAATTCGTGTAAAAGTTGGAATCCAACTTTCTAATAGAGTTGTTAGTTCGGGAGAGAATTCCATGATTCAAAAAATGGATGTAAAAGTCAAGGGAGAATGCCGCTGCTGTAAATAAACAAGAAAAGCGGATCCGGGGGTCGGTTCGCCCGACCAGAAATGCATCCCCCACCGGAGATTTGACTAACCACCCCCTGCCCCTGAAGAAAGAAAATGGAGAATATTTTAGGCTTGATGAAAAGAATCACTACCATATAAAGTAAAGAAAGATCCTGTAAAATCGAAAAAAAAAATGGAAATGGGATTTTCTCATTGTAACTTGGGGCTTTAGGTCTCTGTCCCACTGAAACTTATAGGTTTGGATTTCTTTCTTCACTGACGCAATTAGTGAGTGAAGTGAGCATGGGGCACGAACGCTTAAGAAAAGTCTTCCTTCTTTCTTTTCTTAGCGCAGGATCTCCGTTCTTCCCGGAACACTAAGACAATTGCCCTTCCTTGAAAAAGGAGAAGAGTGAGTGAGAGAAAGAGCGGTTCGGTCAGAAGCAGATACCACACACTCAAGCCAATTAAGAAGCGCATAAGCAAGACGAATCTCTTTCTCTTTCCATATTCAATTACGAAAAAAGGGCTAAAGCGCATACATATATAGAGCTAACATAAGTCATATGTCGTTATTTGCGACTCACATTCGTTAACAAGTTATTATGCAAAACCAGCCATAGGAAAGCTGGAATCCGTTGGGGCCCGGGACATTTCCAAACTATCTCCCACCGCCCCAAACCTGCCCCGAAAAAATAGCATACGCTGAGTGGTGAAGTTCCCTTGATTAGACGACCCCCACCCCAGATGATGCGATCATTAGGCGCAAAGTTATGCGGGGGCTTAATCCCAGCAATCAGTAGACAAAGATGATGAGGCAGGAACGGAACATCTGAAACGCACTCCAATTCCAGCCACATTCTGATGAATAAGCAGCAACACAGAGATTCACGGCACCCTCGTGAACTTGATTTATTGTGAATAAGTGGTCCTTTATTTTCCACCCATGGGTCAAGCCAAAACCTCGCTACCCTACCGTTACCTATAACCCATCTGCATCCTTGAAGAACCAAAGGCCATACTTTTCTATAAGGGGGAAGCATTCGGTTTGGTAATTACCACAGGAGGGTGCCCCTTATCCTTAACATACTTTCCTTTCAAAATCTGCACCCAGAGTTTATCCGGTTGTGTTAATAAACCCCATCCTAGCTTCATGATAAGAGCCTCTTTCCTTAGCTTTCCTAATACCTAGACCGCCGTTTTTTTTAGGCCCTATCCCAACGCACCAAATGAGGCTTTTTTACACCTGATCCAAAAAGAAAAGCTCTGGTTTGCTTTTCAATCTCTTCACAAACCGTATAAGGAAGAGCTGCGGTCTGCATTGTATACGTTGGGAGGGCAGTGACTCTCGATTGGGCCAAGGTAGTACGCCCCGCCATCGACAATTGGCTGGTCTTCCACCTACTTAGTCTCTCATGAACTCGATTAACAATATCATGGTATGTGGCTCTTGTCACTCGATCATGGAGTGACGGGGACCCCAAGAAACTTCCCGACGGTTCCTTGTTTTGGTGAAACCGAAACCTCTACTGATTGCACAAGAGAGACCATCAGAGAGGTTTTTTAGAAATGGATCTTGGATTTAGCAAGACTCACTTTCTGACCGCACAAAAGGACTCCAAGCAAGCTTTAATGACCGGAACTTGATCCATTCATGCTTTAGCGAAAAGGAGCAAGTCATCCGCAAAAAACAAATGATAAAGCTGGGGACCATTCTTAGATAACTGAATAGGCTTCCATAATCCTTGTCGAACCGCTAGATCATGAGCTAATCTTTCCAATAAATATAAAAAGAGTAATAAATAGAGGGTATCCCTGTATAACTCCGGGAGACGGCAAAAAGGAAGGCATCTGTCACCTCTCCATTCCAAAAAACCTGCATACTATTTGTAGAAATACACATCATAATGAGCTCCAGCATCTGACTAGGCAAAAAAATCTCAAACAAGGTGTCCCGAATGAAACCCCACCGGATCCGAGGCCTTCTCGATATCAACCGTCAATGACCATGAATCCCCGCTTCCCTTTTCGATTTTCATTTTTAGAGTCAAAGATTCATTTACAGTCAGAAACCCTCGACAGACCAAAGTTCGGAAGGCTAACTACATGCGAAAGTAAGACTTTCATTGGAAACTGAGAAAGACGCTTCCGAGCGAAGTCTAACAACCATCTTTTGATTCCTTTCTGAAGGGAAAGCTTTATACCTTAGGACATACCCCTTCCAGGAACATCCAGTACTTATGATACTGAACAGAGCAGAACGACTTCTCTATGTGCCCGGCGACAGCAAAGCTTGTTGGACTATTGAATGACTTGGTTGACTTGACCCAAGACAGAAAGCATAGCAGGAAGGTAGCTCTCGAACAATGGAAATCAATCATCACTTTGTTTTTTACCTCAAAAGCAGATCAAGATCGCATTTCAGGGACTAAAACAAAACATCGATAGATTGGCTGGATGAAAACTAGAAAGCAACAGTGTAGAAGGTTCCTTGCAACTCTCAATATGTTAAAAAATGACTATACATTTGCCTAGCAAAACACGACTTTAATGATCCTTTCGTGTCCCGGCTCCTTGGCTTACTTCAAGCTGGGGATTGCATACCTCTCACTCGCTTTGCCTCACTGTGCTTTGAATAGCCCTACTTTCGTACCTCTCCTGGGGGCAATGATAAATCACCTAAGACCGCTAATGCCCCATCTAATTCAAGAACAAGCCCTTCTCGCCTTCCCCATGTGGAATAAGTTCCCGTGCATTCCATGTCTGATTCTTTACTATGGATTCAATTGGGGCCAATCCTGCTGCCTTCCTTGCTTGCATGTGGTTTTGGAATTGGCATCTATCCCGCCTACTCCTGCCCTGAGACTAGTGAAATCAGGTCTGCTCTTGCGCGATGCCTATTCTTTTACTTTTTTGATTCCCTGCTTGTAGATTCACTCTCTCCTGCTCTAGGAAAGTTAGGGGAAGTAGCGAGATTCCGATTCCTTCGTGGGCGAAGGCAGCCGCTCCAGCAGCTTTAGTACTTACCAGCCCTTATCCCGGTTCTTCTCCGGCTCCACCAGCAGCCTTTATCAGCTGCTATGGTTCCCTTCCCGAATGCGAATCTCTATCTCTTTGGGGCTATAGCCTTATAATAGGACCCATATTCAATCTCTTAAATGACTTCTGAACACTAGCTAGCTCTGGACCTACCTATATTAGCCATGAGCGATCACCGAGCGGAGTTGAAAGAAAAGAGACTTGACATGCCGCTCGCGAGTTCGGAACGAACGGAGCGGAAGGGATCAACAGTTACAGGGAGAAGTGAAAAAGACGAGCACTTGGGATGGGACCACGGAGCCACCGTTTAAAACAAGGCTAAACGAGGCCATACTAGTAGTAAACTCCTCTCTGAAGAGAGTGAGTCTATAGAGCCAACGAGCCGAATCTATTTTGTCTCTTAATAGCCGATCCTTTAGTTCCGTAGACTATTGTACTAGTAGGGCTCGCCCATTTTCCTCCAACAGTCAACTTAACTTTCCTCCACTCGCCTGAATTACGAGGAGTTATTATACCGAATCCCAGATCCCGGCCCCTTAACCCATCGCGAACTTCGTTCACTGCGGGATAGGAATCGAAAGGTATAGCTTTTACACGGGAACGGAACGAGCCGGAGCGAAGGAGGGATTGTACCACAGCTTGCTTCGAGACTGAAAGGAAAAGTGATCCTATTCCTCACTGCTCAGCTGTCTTGGTATCCGTGTTAGGAAGTCAAAAACGCTCCTTGCCGCTGCCAAACATGTATGTTGAAGTCTCGGAAACATGTTTAAGTCATTGACATTTATCGGAGAATCGACAGTTCGTCTCGTCTCGGGGAATTCTAGATCAATCATAGATCTGGGCAGAAGCGCCCTTCCCTAAGCCATAAGATACCTTCTCCTAATCATCGGCGTGACACCTATTCTTTATTTTTCTCGAAAGATGCAGCTACGGCCTTTTTTTTTCGGTTTAGAATGGCATTGTTGAAATTACACAGCGAACTCGATCAACAAAGGATGGCAGTACTTGAACCTCACATTCGCGAAAAACCTGGTAACATCACCCCCCAAAAAGGGAGAACCCAATCGGTCTGCATCTGCATTTAGCATTGCCTTCACCTTTCAATGGATTGGCTGCAGTAGCGGTTCCCTCTTAAGAAGTTCGATCCATAGTCTTATGCCTCGTATCCTTCAAGTGTTTTCTGGCAGAAAAGGAAAAGGCTTCATCTACACCTTTCAAGGGCCTGATTTGACATCTTGTGTCTTGCGTGTGCCGTCTTGTTAATAGCGAATGAAGTAGAACCAGAATGAAGGGGCGATGATCCGCCCACACACATTGGTAGTAGGAGAGGCAGCCACTTGGGGCCTATCCATTCCATACCCAAACGCAACTCAGAATGCCTATGATTAGTATAGTTAACCGCCGGTGCTACTTCCTTAGTGAAGTATCCCATTCCGACTTCTGTAGGGTTTGTTTACCGATCACAGTTTCAGCATTGCACCTCACTAGGACGGCTTTCTTTCTTCCCTTAGAGTCCTTCTAGCGGGTCTTAGTGCCTTCCTCTCTTCCACAAGAGGGAAGATCCAAACTTCAAATACATACTTTTCTTTAAGAATTGGATATAACAAACTACTTAATTAGCATAGAATTATCTTCAGTCCCTTCTCTTCTGGGCTAGGAGTGGAAATCGATCAAAAACCTCAGACGAAATAGCTTCCAAACCCTTAAGTCCATCAGCTACCAATATCTCGTTCTTGAAAAAACAAACCTCTTTGCCAAAGAAACACCATAGGGAGGAAGGAAAACCCATTGAGAGAGAATCTATCAGTTACTTAGCGTGACACAGCTACCCACGCCGACGGCTGCCCCAAGATCGCTGGAAAACGTCCTTCCTACTTTCTTAGCGCTAGATCCGTCCTGAGCATGCTTGTCATCGCCAACATTACCAATCAGAGTAACATTCCTTTACCAAAGCGGGACGGCTGGAGAATTCTGTTGAGTTATAGTTCTATATCTCTAAGGGCTTGCTAGAGGACCCCTTTTAAATTAAACCGGGTTCTGTCACTCCTAAATAAGGTTTCAGAATCGTAGACTTGGGAGTGTAAGCTAGAGCAGAGCTACCTATCTTTGGCGAATTTGTCCAACCGGAGATCGTAGTCTCGTCTCAATCCTCTTTCTTATTCGAAGAGGAACTTTTCCTTAATAGAATAATAGCCTAATCCTGCCGCTATCGTCTTTAGTCTCTAAACCCTCGTAAGGCCTCAAATCTGAAGTCATCCTCTTTTATTCTTTCATCCGAGTTTCCTTCCAAATTAGAAGAAGAAATAAAAGCAAGACAGTCAGTCTATCGACTTCCTTTAGAGGAGAGGCTTCATTCTTCTCCAGCATACACCTGTTCGATAAAGAAAGAGAATATAAGAAAAATCCTTCCCAGTGCGAGGAGAGGAAAGTTCTTATCCTTCCAGCTCTTTTTCGTTCCTGTTTTCTAAGCCAAGTTGAAGAATCAGTCTTTTTCAGGCGTATCCTGCACCTCGAGCATGAATGAAACTATCTTCCCATAAGTCGCGTATGGAGCGAGCCGTGTTGGCCGTGATTTCGAACATCATCCTAGGACAAATTAGAGCTATTAGATGAGAAGAGACTTCACGCCATGAAACATGTCCAGGTCTACCAGAGAAGGCTTTCCCTTGCAGTCCACAATAAGGTAATATAGATAAAGTTCAACATAGGGGAGAAAGTCTTGAAAAAGATTCTTTCCGGACGTGAACCTCACCCTTAATCTGCTTAGGGATTCAATGTGCAACAGGGAAACTCCATTTTGTGCTCGCTCTCTTCTGTCATGCATCATGGCTGGGTGAGTTGGCCCATTGCGAATTAACCTCGGTGCTTCCAATCTGGTCATGCACTTCTTTAAGATTCGGAACCTGGGAGCTTTCCTCTTCATTTCAAAATAGGGGTAAATGTTTTGTAGGGGGGTAAGGAATATGCCGAGGTCTTAATAGAAAGGGGTGTCCCGTCTGCTAGGCTTTTCCGAACTTCCCTTCGCCTTTCTGCCCGTGAAATCCTTTTATTCTGCTTTTTCCCAACCCCATTATTTATTTAGTATTGAAGCATCTATTAGTTAAGGGGGTTCCAGAGAATCATCCGAACATTCTGAGATAGGGTTGTCAAATGGTGGAAGAGGAACGAGAGGAGCCCCTAAGCTTTCCGGCTCACTAGTAGGTGACGAGGGGATTTCAAAAAAGGGGGTAATATTCTGCCGATGCATTCGTTCGGATACATTCTTCCTTCTTCACCTTTTCAACCCACCCTTCCTAAAAAAGCGAATTTGCCTCTTCCTGGTAATGAATTGAGCGGCAGCGAGGAGGTCAGGTTCCATAGGGATTTCGTCTGCTTTTGGAACTTCGATTCCTGGGGGTGACTCCGGAGTTTCAAATTCTCAGAACCTCCTTCGAATTACAGAACTGGAGGGGGTCTCACAGGCATCTCTCTTCGAGCGGCAGTGCAAGCTCGGATGGTGTTAGCGCTGGCAGAAGGTCCTGGATTAGTTTGTACCGGTGTAGGTCCCTGAGTGGTGACTTGTCCCCCTTGATGTTGTGGCATTGGATTAGTATGGATCCCCAATAGCTTCAGTGACATTGGCGGCTTTAAGGTATGCCTTAACTTCGTTCCAATTGATACGATTTTCATCATTCATGTCATAGATGACATCACGCAAAGTATGACACTCTTCGATGGTATGGCCTGCGTCTCGGTGAACTGGACAGAACTTAAAATAGTCGAGACCAGGAGGCCAGGGGAGTGATCTCTGGGTAGAGAAATGGCTTTCCAGGTCAGAAGGATGGAGAATAGGTAGGAATGGGTAGGGGTCATTTTGGTAGTGAGCTCCATTGGGTTGGGTCCCCAGGGTCGCTTGGGAGCACCTTGTTGCTGCTGAGGGGGGGGGCGCAGCGTTGAGCGGGTCTGGGCGGAGCTTGCGCTTCGTTCACTCAAAAAGAATGGAATCCAGATCCGTAAGTGACTTCGATAGGCTTTTAGTTAAGACTGATTTTCTTCCTTATCTTATAGAGCTTTGTCTGATAGGGAATTTTCTGCTCGCTACGCCCCTGCCCCAAGCCAAAATAGCTTGAATAGCTTGATCTGACCGAACTCGCTCTAATGGAAGAATTCTAATAATATGGAATTTCCTGGTATGAGCTTAAAAAGCATTCCCCTGGAGCCTGAAACACGTGAAAGCTAGCCCTCCTCAATCCCAGTCGCATTCGATCTAGAATTCTTCTTCCCCTCGGCGGAACTACCTTAATGGAATTCCGGCTTCGCTAAAAGCACCTGGGCTATGCCTCGACCTCTTCGTTGCTTAACTTGAATTGAAAGCTTTCAGTCATCAAGCTTACCTGCCGCCTAAGTGGTGTGTCAAACAACCGAAAGCAGCCGGTTATACAGTCCCTAGCGCGTGCAGCAAGGAGCATGGTGAAGCGCTGCGCAAAGGAAACTAGCCTTTTGTTCCACTTTGTTGATCGAGAAGAAAATATGAAATGATTGAGGTTGAGAAAATCCTGCTAGAAAAAGGAACTTGGCAGAGGTAGCGAGGAGTTCAGTGTAGTCGACGGAAGCTCATATAGGAAACGAAACTAAGACCTATGATGGCATATAAGATAAGCATTTCCAGATCGGGTAAAGATTTCGAGATTAGAATTGAGTGAGGGCAGCGGTTCAGCTTTAGGTCTCGGTTCAGGTGCTGGCTCAAGTACTGGTGAAAGTGCCGGAACCTAAGCGTCTCGCTTGACTAAGGGTGTGAGTTCCTACTTTAGGCTTTCAATATTTAGATTTAGCTTTAACAACTTTCACTAGCGCTTGGCTAGTTACCGAAACCCAACAAGATTCTCCGCACTTGTGCTTAAATCTTAAAAGCGGCTAGAAGTTCAAAGCTAAGAAGGCGAGTAGTTGATACGAGTTTACTAAGCGAGCCTAAATGCGAGTTTCACTGACTGAACCCACCACTACCCGAAAGCCGATACCGCTAGAGAAGAGCAAGAATCATATTCTACTTCGCTTGCCGAACAGGAATTCTTTGATTCAAGATCCCCTTGCGCCCAACAACCCTCAGCTCCTCAGTCTTATACAGGACCCCCACAGCGTATCTCACAGCAAAGCTATCCAATACTGCCACAACATGCTCCACAGCAGAGTTACCCGACAGTGCAGCAAAGACCTTACGCAAGTCCCTCTATTCAGATCACATCAGTACTACACACTTTTTTTAGGGGGGTACACAAGCCAATGCCTTTCCAACTACTAATCCACCCAGGAAGTTCAGTCCTCTGCCAATGTCATTATCACAATTGCTCCCACAGCTGTTAGCAGCTAAGATTGTTGTACTCATACCCGCCAGGCCATTATAAGATCCCCCTCCCCAGTAGGAAAAGACAATTCCCCGCTCAGAAGATTGTCTTGTAGTATTGTAGTAATGTAGTTCGCAAGATAGGGTGAAATAAAGTTCTTTCGCTAAGTTAAGTATAGGGCGATGCCCACTACAGCTGGGAATCTTGTGTGGGCAAAGAGCTTGTTGGAGGAAATGGATTTGGAGCATCGAGAGCCCCGGTGAAACACGAGCGAGCCAAAGATCTAGAGGTCGCCAATATATCAAGGGAAAGGGCATTCTGTAAGAAAGAAAGAAAGTGGTGGCAAGCATCATAAGGACTCCAACCATCTCTAGTGAGAATCATATTTCCGACATCTTAACTAAGGGACTTAGCAGGGCCCCTCTTTGATGAGCAAGCTGGGAATGATCAATCTCCATTCGCTTGGAGGAGTGTTAGCGTATGTGTGTCACTTATGTCTCATGTACTTGTACTAATTGTACTTGAGTTGTACTCTTTGATTTGTTCATTAGTCACGTCCAGTCGTATTGGCAAAGCTGGGGTACGCATGTTGTACATAACTGCAGCCATCTTCTATCAATGCTGAAGTTGGAATTCATGAAAGGTATTCTCCCAATTCTCTATTGGAACAGATGGAGCCCTTTGGCAAGATTGGGTATTAGGTATAGCCTATGAGGGGGCCTCCTTCCTAAAAAAAGCCTTTCCGATTGCCTCCGCCCCTATCTCTTAAAGCTACGGCATCCCACCGATCCTTGCATCGGCTCTGCTAGTTGGCTTTGCTATCAAGGCATAGCATTCTATGGACTCTTCCACCACGTCCAGAAATGGTATGCCAACACCTTTCTCCTTAGCCAACCAAAGTCTTCTGATGGCAATAACCACCCTTGCCGTTAAAAAAAGTAAACCGGTGTTCTCCCTACGCAGGTAACACCCTACTCCTATTACCATGGTCTTACGAGTAGGATATGTAATACGTCCATAGGGACGACGTCACACCAGACGTCCTGCTTTAACTTCCCCAGCTCCAACATAGCGGAAGGGGCACCTTATCACCCCTTACCCGGCCCGCTGCTCATGCCCTTTTTTTTTTCTGATTCGATAGGGCTCTGGATGAGGCCCTTACTTAAAAGTAAAAGGGCTTCAGCCCCAACTAATCCACCATCTCCGTGGACGCTATCTTATGAACTCCTAGCATCAATGATCATCTTATGCCGACATAGATTCGGAATACAGCCTTCCGTATCCTCCTCCTTTCTGCTGACGTTGGCTCACGTTGCCACACAATCTAAGGACAGCGAAACTGTCTCCTCTCCTAAGCTTCAGAACCTCCGCTATGTTTCCTACTTGAACAGAGATTAATCCGCTTCCTCGGCTCTAGGCTCCACAACGTTCACTATTCCATCTTCAGTTGGTCTATTCTTCACTCCCCCAGCAGCATTCGTCCGTCTGAACATTGGGACAGTAACGAGCAAAATGCCCAACTCCTCCACATTCAACACAGTTACCGGATCCCCTCTGCTGAGCCTTTTCTTATCTCCTCTGCAGCATACCTAACTCGAGATTCTTTTTTCATAGCATAGCTGGCATCTCACTAGGCTCCGAGGAACAGCCTTCCAGTTGAGAAGTAGGCGGTTGGGAAATAGTGATCTATGAGAGTCTTCCTGACGAGACCTTGAAAGCTGCTTATGCAAGATAGTGCATGCAGCTTTATACTCATCCGAAGCTCTTCATTCTTCATCATTCGTGCCTTGAAAATTGGAATTTCTTCGTCACGGCATAAGGTTTTGAAGCCTGGGGCCTCTAGGCAGGATATGGGGGAGGAGCAAGCTATTTAACTACTGGTCGGGTATAGCTTTCTGATAGTGTAGAGAAGAGAAAAGGAGAATGCTTCCCCAAAGCCAGCCACCCAATGTGAGCCCCGCTGCCGGATTAGCTTTCCTCTTAGTGAGGCGATCGCCCTTCTTCCTCAAGCCCACTACTTTAGTAATTCGGGAAGGATCCAAGGCCTTCTCAAGTCAGTCATTCGGGAACCTCTTTCGTCGCTATACTGGCGTCAATCTTTCCATAAAATGATAGCCGCTAAGGCCACTCGGACTACCTTTCTAGGGGACAACAGGAGAGCTTCAAGCCCTCTCCTTAGCCGGCGCAGCGTTGTGTATAACCTTAGGCGGCAGTTGAGTCACTCTCGTCCCTGGGTGGGGTTTAGTTCTTCCCCCCTATTTGGAAAAGAAAAAATGGCTAAGTCCATTTCTTGGATTCTCCCTTACGTGACAAATCATTAAAAAAGCACCATTCTGACTTCCGACAACTATAAAAACAATCGAACAGATGCGGGAATATAATAAGCCAATAGCACTAGGCCCCTATTAGTCAAGCAAGACCCCAAAAAAACTCTTCCCTTCTTAGATAAGCACGAATCCCTAGGGATAAGCGAAGAAGACTTTACCCCTTGTATCACATCAAGGGTTATGCCGGGTCAACCCAAGAATCACTAGGGACTATCTTAAACTAAGGGGATGCAATCGAGAGAGTGACACAATGATTTTCCTTTTAGTTCAGTGCAAGACCACATTCCACCCACTTTAAGGACGCATGTGGATACACGATCACGGTGCCGTCCCGTCCTCCTATCATAGATGTGTCAAATTCCCATTCCAAGGAGGAAGAACCATAGTGAGAACAGAGAAAAACATACCCAACCCCCGAGTACCAATTTCATGGACATGTTCCCATTAGAGAAGCAAACAGTAAACCCATGCGAATCGAAGAGGTCTCAAACGACCTAGGGAACCACTCCCGAGTGAACAGTCTCGAGGATGGCAAAAAATGTGACGATCCGGGTACACACCTGGAGCAGGCCTAGGAAAGAGAGAAAACAGAATCATCAAACCTATAGATATATAACCGTCACAAAGATCTAGAAACCAGGGAAACGGATATGACGGCTTCTCCTCACAAGAAGACATGGAATGGACACTAGCTAAACGATTCAAATCTTCAGGATCAGTTGAAAGCATAGACGACAGATCCTTCTCCTGGACTCAAAAATATCTTTGATCATAAGGAAGGGAAAAGGGGACTTAGGTTTTCAGCGTGCCCAATCCCATCCCCATAGTCCTTCTACCGACTGGGACCACCCGAAGAGACAAGTGTTTTGCCCTTCTCCCGTAGAGTATGGCTCCCCGTATCGTGTCTTTCTGGCATATCTATCCTTATTCTATTTTTGTGCCTAGACAGATGATAATAGATGTCCGTTTCCGGGATTTCTGCCATGATATTTAATAGAATAGCGGACTTTCTTTTTGATCGCCAGTTGGTTCATAGAAAGAGAGTATGTAATGAAATAATAAAGGTCAAAAGCTCCCCCCCGGAACCGGTTTCCTTTGTTTGCTACCCTTGAAAAACCATGTGCTTCTCGATATTCTATCCAGCAAGGGGCGCCGCCCTCCCCCTCGCAATTCTCCACCCTCTGACCTTCCTTTTTTCCTTCTTTGCGCTAAAACAGGCCTATAGGTTAGGTTCGCCTTTCTAATAGTAATAGAAGTTGAGTCTATATAGAAGTATATAGAATTAGACAGATCGTCTTCAGCATGAACAGAATCACCTTTGTTCCGAAGCAGTGGGAATAGCTTTTTTAAAGCTTTCGTGTGGTGTGTCCCGGGAGAGCAGCAAGCCAAACATCGTACTCTTCGGAGGGACCGTGTCATGTCAGTCACGATTAGAATAAAGGAAGTTCGCTGGTCCAGAGGTGTTGGTTCAAATCCAGCTCGTGACAATGGCTTGAGAAGAAAAGGCGTCGATTTTGCAACGGATTACTCCACACTAAGGGAGAAAGACTTTATGTACCAAAGTGGGGCAATCTAAGAAAAGAATTGATAAAAGAATGCCATGACACGAAGTGGGCAGGACACCCAGGGCAGCGGCGTACCTTAGCCCTACTCGAAGAAGGAGACTTTTGGCCCCATATGAGAGAAGAGGTAGAGGAGTACGTAAGAACCTGCCTTGTTTTGTTTGCCAACAAGACAAGGTAGACCACCAGAAACAAGCAGGCCTGTTGGAACCCCTACCAATCCAATCCCAGGGAGACCCTGGGAAAGCATTTCCATGGACTTTATCTCGGCCTTGCCTAAAGTGGATGGATTTGAGTCAATCAGGGTGGTAGTAGACAGGTTCTCCAAGTACGCCACGTTGATAGCAGCCCCGACAGATTGCACGGCTGAAGAGGCAGCAATTTCCTAAAGAACGTCATCTGGGGGATTCCACGGAACATCATCAGGGAGCGGTTCACAGGACAAAAGTCTTTTGGGTTCGGAACTACACTTCTCCACCAGTTTCCACCCACAAACGGATGGGCAGACGGTAACGCCCTATTAGAATTGGAAGAATACCTAAGATACTTCGTAAGGTACATTTGTTGGATGTAGCCCAGTTCTGTTACAACTTGCAGCACAGCGAGGCGCCGCATCACAGCCCCTTCGAGTTGGTCACGGGACAGCAACCCCTTACGCCTCACACTTTAGCTCGTATCCCCACTGGTCGAAGCCCGGCCGCCTACAAGTTCGCCAAGAATTTCAAGGAGCCCTAGAGAAAGCCGCTAAGAAAATAAAGAAATGGGCAGACACTAAGAGACGGCCTGTAGAGTACAAACAAGGAGACCTAGTAATGGTCAATCTCCAGCCACAACAATTCAAAACCTTCAGGAAGGTTCACAAAGGCCTCATACGCAAATATGAATGCCCTTTTCCAGTTAAAAAGAAGGTAGGAAAGGCGGATTTTAATTCAAGAATAAAGACGATAAGACGCTATATCGTCTGCATCTATAACTACTTATATATTATATAAGTTATAAGTATAAGGGAAGGTAAGAAAGCAGTAGCGCACTTGACACAGCATTGGATTGCTTTCCCTTAAGGGGGATACCGGCTTAGGAGTAACGTAACGAGCTGGTAAACGGCACTAGTCGTAAAGCGCGGAGCAACGGCCTGGCAATAGCAAGAATGAATGCCGTGCAGTCAGAACGAATCCCTGTCTGTCTGGAAAGAGTAGCTCAGTTAGTAGTTCAAACCTGGCACCATGGAATGAAGCCAATCATAGACTCGCTTTGGACTATACCATAGCTAAAGAGCTTCCTATGGCCATTTTCCTTGGCTTTCAGGCAAACTCCACTTTCATGTGATACGACTTAATTCAATTACAGCACCCCCCTTTGTTTTCCAGCAGTAGATTAAAGAATTCAACAAGACAAATGAGTCCATTCATATGAAATCAGCAGGTTACAGCTGGGTAAACCTCCTTTAAACAGCTGTTTAGTGTTTCCATTCCATCTCCATTCAATCAAGAACAGGAATTCTAGTTTGTTCTTAAGAGTTGTATATGTTACCACGAATTCCAGTCGAATAGCAACCGAGGGAGTCAAAGAATATAAAAGAAAGATAAGGGATTGCTTTCAAACTCAGCACACCAGGTCGTTTTGACGCATATGCATATTCCAATCGTCGAATCTGGAAATCGGTGGTGAAGGTTTAAGATACGGGTGAAGAGAGGTAGTCCCCTCCCCTGTTAGTGTTAGGCAGGAACTAGAAAGATCAGAAGTTGGTTCTGAGTCGGCTGGTAATCCAGAAAGGGCTGCTGAACAGAGTGTCGAAGGGACACAGCCTACCGAATGTGTTCCGGAGTCCGCGGTTAAAGAAGTTGAAGAGACGGCTCAGTCGCAGCCGAACCGACTGAGATCACAGGTAGCGATCCCCACAGCCGCTAAAGGTAGCTGGAGCCGGCTTTTTTCGAGTTTCTTTCTTCCCGCTGCCAAAGCCTTAGACGATAGGGGGGCGAGTCTGTCTCGGCGAGAGAGATAGGTTCTTCCTTTTCTGTCTCGGCATCCACATATAGCTTTGAGTCTGCATAGTAGATCTCGCTGCCGGCTTCTTGTCTGCGAACACGCGACGTACTTTATTGTCTGTATCCACATACTTGAAGCACTGATGAAGAGTAGATGGGACCACATGATTGTCATGAATACGTGGTCCGCCTAGAAGAAGGTTGTAGCATGCTCGTCCTCGGATAGCGTAGAATGTCGCTTCCGAAGTTAGATCACCGATTTGCAATCTGATCCTGATCTTGCCCACAGGTCTTTGGTACCCTCCGTCATATCCAAATATAGATACTCCAGTGTGAGCTTGGAGAAATCCCAAGTTCCTCTAAAGCAGGAAGAGTGATGAGATTAAGAGATGCTCCATGGTCAATCTGAACTCTGGGAACCGGAACATCCTTGATGTATGCTGTGAAGTATAGAGGGCTTGTTGGCTTCACAGATTAACATATTCGCAAAGAAAGATAATATGGTATGCTCCTATAAGGACTTATGAGTTGATGATCTTATCTTGCTCCCCCCTCAGAATGGTTACTGGACAAGGGCGGGAGCGCCCTAACGTTAACTGCACAGGAGATTCTAGCCTTCGAATCAACTACTTATGTAACTTCGTCTTCCCCGGCATGAAATAGGACTCCCCGCGATATCAACCTCAAAACAAGATATGAATCCCCATCTAGTTGAGTTGAACCCCGGGTAGAATCCACACCACTGATTGGTTTCATTCCCCCAGGAGGCTCAAGCAGCTAGCTGAGACCTCCCCACCTGCCTCTTTTCCCGATCATTCAATCATCGCCAACTTTTTCCTACTGGGCCTAACCAGGGATGTTTGATAATCCCCCGCACGGGACAGCAGGGAAGAGAAGCATGTTCATCTGACTGACCCCACTCTTTCGGATTCTCTACTTCAAGTGCAAAAGGAATAGAGTTCCGCATCGGTAAGCCTACTCCTCGGGCTGTTCGGTACTTTATATGCTTGCCGCGGATAAAGACTACTTTCCTATTCGCTTGCCTGCGCGCCTCTACTCATGCGGAACCTCCCTCCGAGAATGGAAGTGCCGCCGCCTCATGTGGCTTACCGGCTTGCCTCGAGAATGGACTAGTTGAAGTGACGCTTCGCTAGCATCGGGATTGACGAGCTTGCCTGGCATTCAGGTATCCAATCTTGCGTTATTAGCATTGACTCTTGCGAAGAAAGAACCTCAGGAACGGAATCAACTGACTTTCCTCACTCCACAAAATGGACAGACTCACCAACCGGCCGATCGCTTCGCTTGTCCCATACCGGAATGACCTACCCAACTTAGGCTTTCCTGGGACTTGCCGGGCATATAACGGTTCTAAAGGTGCTCCTCACTGGTCTTTCTCCTCCGCAGGGTTAAGCCTACTCCTCAAGAAACATCTTATCTCATCCACTCAATATTCATTTCCTCCATGAGGCTACTACTTGACTCGGGATAATAGTACTGTTCGGACTAAACTGGATCTCCTCATGCTTGCCCAACTATGCTGACCTTTGATCGCTGACGCGTATAAATTAGTAAAGACTACTTACTGCTCAAGCTGTAGGACTGGAAAGACTTTCTCTATCTCATCCTATACCTTCCTTGCCTGAAAGCTTAGCTGCCCTATGACTATGGACTGGCCGACTTCTACTCTTTCAAGCGGTCTGGGGAATAAAGATGATTGAAGGAGGGATCGGGTACGATACGCAAGCAACAAAAGAGTGTTTATGGCTAGATTCACTCGTCTAGCCCGATTCACGGGATGACAAGCCAGCCGACCAACCCTTAGGAGTGAGCTCCGACTTCTTTATTTCACCACTCCCGCTTCGACGACGTGCTGTTCCTGGAATGACCTACTTGGGAGCTCATAGGTAGAGGGGAATGGAAGATTAGGCGACAAAAGTCTTATGTCGCTGAATAACAGGTCGCGGGTCGTGCTCTTGCTAATTCACTCGGAAATAGGAGACTTGTTGGACTGGAAGCACTAGTCAGTTAACTACTTACCTCAGCTTTATCTCTATCTATTAGGTAGGTGCGCCAAGAGAGGCTAGATCGCAGCGCATTTTGACTCCGGGTAAGGGATTCGCCCTGCTCAATCGTTGCTTGTTGCATCCGTTTTCTTGCAGGGTGAGCTCGTCTTCATTCTTTTGGATGGCCTCGCGTCGAGGGGGATACAATTGACTGTCTCGAACTGATACGATAGGAATTGAAGTCCCGACTTGCTGCACAACTTCTACTTTTCTTGAGCTTGAGTAGACCGTTCGCTTTAGGGAAAAAGAGCTCCCGGGGATTGAATGGCTTTTATCTCCTAACATAGTAATGTGATAGTAATATGAGCTTGATCCAAATCCTCCTCCTTTATATTCTATATTTTATATTCTATATTATATTAGTAAGGCCTTTACTTGAATACTGTGCTTGCTGCTTATGGCTCACGATCCCTTACCTCAGCCCTTTCCAGTCTCCTTGCTTTCAATGCCCGAGATGCCCCCTATTTGAGTAAGGTGGTCTATCGCGATAGGGTAGCCTTATTGAAAACGAAAGTCAAGCAAAAGAAAGGGTTAGATCAAGTACAGATGTTGAAGAAAGCCTGACTTTACTCCTTTCCAAAAAAACTTGATTTTGGGCTTCAAGACCTTTTCTATTCATAAATGGAGAACCGGAAAACATGAATTTCATTGACGCTCTGGCATTCCTATCTATTCTATCATACTCATTGGTCCCTTCGCCGACTAGCTCGAAGGATTCAATCAATGGCTCCTGGTCTCCCCTGAGGAAAAAGAAAGCTTTTTTGGGCCTAAGGCATCGGTAGGGGAGCGTTCCGCCCATTACATCAGTTCGATTCTACTCTGTGCCGATTTCTTAGTCCAAAGGGAGACTTCACGGGCATTTGAATCGACGATAGCGAGATACATAGCCCGAGAATGACAGTAAGGGCGCAAGGGCAAGTAGGGTTATTGAATTAATTTACTCCAACAGTTCGCTTTCAGCTCACCAACCATACTTTTAAGTTTTAGATTCGAATCATAGCCATGCCATGGCAGGAAGGTCTCAAAGGAATAAATCAGTAACGGTTAGTGAATCCTTATCGCCGGCTAGTACGATAGCGACATTGGGTACAGCAGTAAGGGATGTGTTTTATCAACCGGGATATAAATAAAAGAAGAAGGTGCGTCGCGTCCAATCCCATCGGTCGTAGTAAGCTGAAATGATGGTCTACGATCACCTCAAAGAGGTAGTCAGCCCGGAAGCTAGGAAGAAAAGAAGCTATGAAAGCAGGAAGGAAGTTCGAAAAGAGGTAAGTACGGTTATTTCATTGAATGAAGGGGAAAACATCAAGATAAGGCCGCCAAGGAATGTTGATCGAGGTTCGAAGAAGCTCACTTCAGGTGAGGTTTAGAGATCGGATTGATGGAAAGGAGTTTACAAAAAAGTCAAAGGGAAAAAGAGAAGTTTTTTAATCGCGGAAAGACAGATCGCTTCGCTTAAGCTCTGAAGCATCTTTCCTTTCTGTGAAGCTAGTAGCCGAAGTAATCAGATCCTATGCCAATTGCCTATGGGTTTTAACCAGTGAAAGTAGCAGTGGGAGGGGCAAGAATTTTATTCTTTGTGGAGTCAACTCATCTTCCCCTAAGCGGAACACATGGTCTACAGGGTCCCAAAATCTTGAAGCAACTCTTTCAGAGTTAATTTCTGAGGAGACCCGAACACTATGCAGCCCAAGACTAAAGATATGGTCATGGCCACTCCAGCATCAGGCCAGTATGAAGATCAGTCAGCATCACAGTCTCGACCTTCTTCTTCCCCTATCGAGTGGCCTGACTTCTGCTCTTCTCACTTTGCTTTGTTCGAGTTGCTTTATCAGACAGAACAGTTAGGCAGGTCAGGGAAAGCGGGCTAGTCCCAGAAAATTCTCCTCTCCTAGGTTCTGTTGGGGCTAAAAATCTTATTATTATATACACATTCCAGGGTGGCCTCGAGAAAGGTGCTTATGCGGGACCGGCAGTGTGGGTCTAGATCTAGATGGAGCTTGCTGTGTCCGAGAACTTCGTCTGTTATAGTATTCCCTCCCGCTGCCTCCCTATCTGATGCTAGATCAAGAAAGGAGCTCTTCAACAATGAAGGGCATATGGCCCATAACTAATTTCACTAGTCTCGTCTCTAAGTCTGCTCAAATCTCTTTTTTCTTCATAAGAATGCCGAGTCGAGAGTGAGCGTCCTATACTTCTGCAGTAATTCCGCTCTTTAAAAGACTATCAAGTTACACCGCTTCGGGTGACCGCCCCCAAAGAAAGTCAATTTCCTTTTCTTTCTCTATTGATTGCAAGATTGAAACCTTCCCTCTCGGATCGGTAGACGAGTCTTTATCTGCTTGACCCTTCAAGTCACATACTAAATGTGATGAAGGAGCGACTCGAGTCAAAGCGTTCCAAGAGGATCCTTGAATTGACTTGATCATTTCAAAGCAATCTTTGTTACTTCCTGAGCTGTCGTCAAAAGGCATTGAAGCGAAAAAAAAAGGAAGGGCTTTGATCCAACCTTGACCATAAAGCATATCTTTTACACCAATTACTGGAACATGCCTTCGACACAGGATGCTGCCTTCCATTCGTTGTTCGTTCTTTTGCGCAGGCCTTCTTGCCGGGTTAGAACACTCGGTAACCGGCTTTCATGAGCTAGCAAGGAGGTTATGACCAGTGATGCTTCCCTTCAAATTCAAGACTCATTAAGTAAGTGAGGTTGGATGAACTAGCTCAAATCTTTCGATTGATGCCCTTACCTTAGCCCTTAAGGAAAGAAAAGCAAAAGATTTTCAAGTAATTCAAATTCCCTTCTATCGATCTACGATCAAGGATTTTCCTATGTCCTTTTCTGTTGAAGAGAGTGAAATAAGCGAGCTTCACTTGTTCTAAGGGAAGAAGCCTTCTTTGTATTTTGTATAGCCAAGTACAGTCATGCTAAGCGTTAAACGAACCTATCTATATATGAAAGAAAACGAGCCTATACTCTATACTATAGGGGGGGGACCCATAAAGGTACCAAACCAAGCCTATGCCTATAAAGGCTCGTTGAGACCTCTCATCTCTCTGGAAGGTGCAAGGTCTTAATAGTCTTGTCCGAGTAGTCCCTATTCCAGTAATAGGTCTTCGGCCAAACCCAAGGTCAACAACCAAGGAGTATGCCTAACCCAGCACGGGTCTTTCCTCACTCAGGAATGCAGGTAGCGAAGCTAGACCGCTAAGAAGCCTTGAGCTCTTTCGTCTGTGGAAGGGCTATCTACTTTTTTCTTATGTCCCAAGGGACTTCCTCGATCAATATCAATAAAGGGTCTTAGTATGGTTCTTGAGCGGTTGATGCTGCAAGAGTAAGTGCCCAAAGATGCGACCTATTTATGTATGGGTCGGAAGATCATTACTGTGGAGGGAGGCTCGCCCCAACCTTGCTAGGCGGGGAAGTTCGCAATGTTCTAACCGAGCTAAGAGCTAATACAGGTCCGAAGAGGCGGTGCCGTGCCATAGGCCCGAAATGGTCCTAAAGCCGCTAAGTAAAGCAGCTAAGACAGGGGCGAAGTCCTTTGTTCCAATACGGGTATATCAGGCACAGGAGACAAGGTCCCTCAGACACGGGGGCGCAAGAAAAAGATCCCATTCGGTGGATTCAAAGTGGCATAAACTCGCCTATATCGGTCATAGACCAAGGTCTGCAAGCCTGCTTATTATTGAGTTAGGAAGCCAAGCCTTAGCGAGTCTATGCCAATGTCAAGAAGCCGGTTGATCGTGATTCTGTCTCCTTCTTAAAAATAACAAAAAAGGGGCGCCCCCAATGTGTTGACCTGGTCGGAAAAACGCGATCAAAGTAAGGAAAGAAACTTTCTTGTTAAGATTCTGATTCATCTCAGTCCTTAGATGCTGAATCTGTTCCTGCTTCTTCTATGTTAGTAAGCAAGGACCCCCCAAAAAAAGTCTTTCTTGCCTTTAATTTAAGGTAGCTCCTTTCCTAGCCAATAGGCGCTTCCAACCCGTTGGAGAACGAGCTTTTTCTTTTCATTTTCAGTCCCAAAACTCTGTAAGGGAATTATGTAGCCCGTCGCCCCCCGGATTCTTATCTTAGCTTAGTCAGTCATTTCTCAGGGAAAAGCGGAGGAGTTCGTCCCTTCTTCCTGAAAAGGAGTAAGAGGGGGTGTGTCGGCAAAGGAAGAGCGGGTAGCCCGACCCGAAGGGATGGCGCGGCCGGGTTCTGTTGATAGTAAGCGCCGCATGGTAGTAAGTAAGCTAGACAGTGTAGCCTCTTAGGCAGTAGGCGTCTTAGTCAGCGGGCAATGCCCTGAAAGCTAAGAGCTCAGTCAGGGGTTAAGCTTAAGAAAAAGAGAGAAAAGGAGGTGGTTTTTCTATGCCAATGCCACCAAAGAGGCCAGTTTCTCGTTCTTCCCCGAGGCAATTTCTTTTGTGGAGGAGTCAAGTGTCGCTGTCGAGTCAGTTTTCGTTGTTGAGAGTCCCTCTCTTTATTTATTCTAAAATTCATATATCAGTATATAAAATATAAAGAAAAGAAGGCTCTCCCTTGGCGAATAGATTGTCGATCTTTAATCAATAGCAGTAGGAGTAGCTGGAACTGGCTTTCGATTCGGGGATATCATATCTTCTTTGCTGTCTTATGCTTATGTTGGTATAAAATAAGAAGTAAGGATTGATTGCATTATTCCGGATTCAATAGCTGCAGCAGGGGAGGAGGGGCTACAGGGTATCTGACCCCGATGACATAGAGACGGTTAGGCTTGTTGGCTGGCTTATGAGAGTTTCCTGTCCCAATTCAACATTCCCTTTCTGTTGATTAGAAGAAAGAGTGAATTTTCTTTGTGTCCAATAATGTTGATTCGCTGGCTTTCCCTCTCGACAGAATAGAAACGAAGTTGAAATTGCATGGAATGCCGTACAATCAATAAGTAAGAAAGAGCGTTCCTTTTTGTATCTACTTTCAGGAAGAGAAGTGGGATACCGCTAAATCACGTATACCTCTAGAAATATCCATTCCGATTGAATGGACAGATGTCCGCTAGGAAGTGACGGCACTAGGAGAAAGGGCATGCCACTAATCGGATCACGGGACAGACTTCACATTCAGGCACGGAATCAACTGTGATCGAATAAGCTGTTTTGAGGTCTAGAAGCAAGGGAGCCAGAGGCGTCGAGAAAGGCAGGGAAGTAACTGACTAAATCTAATCCCTTTTGTATTCGAAGAGCTGAAGGCTTACTAAGGCAAGCAAATGACATAGAGTAGGCAGAGAATGCCATGGTTCTTGTTCAAGAATAAGCCGTTGTCAGACTAGCAATTGAATCAACTGCTATTGAATTCCTAACCGCTGCAAAAGACAAGAAGAACGTAACCGGAAGTTATAAGGCTGACTGCTCTCGTAGTCGTAGCCGCTTTTGGCACTGATTCCTTTCCTGGCTTTAATGCCAGAGGAGCAGGGTCGATGGTCGAAGAGAAGGGATAATAGTAGTAGGCGGACTAAGAGGAGTTGGAGAAGAAAGATTTGAAAGGTTTTTTGTCACTTCTGTAAAGGTGATAAAGGACAAAAGGTGGGAGACGGCCTGAGGCCAAAGCTATGGCAATATGGCCATATTCCTTAGACATCATACTTTTTGGATTACAAAGAAGATGATGACTAAGAAAGTGAAGAAGAAAGGCACAATGCTCCTGACCTCTTATCTCACCTTTCCCCATCTCGCTACGAGCGCAGGAGCCGAAAGAGATATGTGTATTATCTGCATTAAATTTCACATCACTCCAAGTAGTCAACATATCCACAGTCACATCCAGTCCGTAGAATGGCAAGCTAGTTAACAAGGACACGTCCATGACCGAAGGAATGGAATAAACCCAAAGCCGAAGTCAAAGGGTAGATGTGCTCAAGAAGCAAAGGGCTACAGCGATCATCGAGCGGGGATATTTTGCTTGGAAAATGGAATGCATTCGTAGATGCCAACATTCTTTAAAATCTCGACAATCTTGTCATCACTCTCTATACGCTCTGCCCAGTTAAGCCATTCCTTTTGAGGTTTTTGCCATGTTCTCACAGAATTATACTGGAACCATTTGGTCCGAGCCTGAAGGTTAAAAAAGATATCCGTTGTCCGATATGGTAAATAGACTCTTGCCCTGCGTGTACCTTGGATATTCCCTTTGGTGGTCTTCTCAGCCGGAACTATTGAATTTGTCTCAGATTATAAGTGAAACATCGTCTGCCGCGGATGCTGTAGATAAGAGAGATGAGTCTGATTGTGCAGCATTCCTCAGATACCTTCACGGCGGTCCGAGATACTTGAACGGGAAGTGCGGATGGTGCATAGCTCGGAGCAGAGAGCTATGATCGAGGCGGAACTTACTGAAGCGAGTGACTGGAACAGTAGATACAGTAGACTTTGTCCCATGCCTCCAAGACTTTATGGCCGCTTCCCTATGGTATCGGAGGCAACTCAAGTGCTACCTTCTTTCGCCTGACGCTAACGAAACCCTAGCTATTAGGTGGGGCTTTCCTCGGGGCGGGGATAGAAATGAACTGATGATAGAACTTTCAATAGGGCGGGTTCGGGCAGTTTAATACTTAACTTAGTAGCCCAGTATGAAAATCGAGTTTTCGGCTTCAGGGAGTGGGAAAGCGGGTTTGATGGCATTTCTAGGAACTGGGGAAGAAGGGTCAGATGAGCTTTTAAGACTGGATTCCCCTTCATGTCTGATTTTATATTACTATTAAAAAAAGGGGGGCTTTGCTGACAGATAGATGGCGCTAGCTTTCTAAAAGAGTGTGGAGGGTAAGGCTTTCACCTTTCACATCCCATTTCAGTACGTTGCCTGATTCTCTCTTCATTGGCTTAGTCAGCCGGGGCTTCTTCCACTTCAAGGCCCTAAGAATGAATATCCCATCCAGTTGACGAGACACTAATGACCTAAAGTAAGTAGCCAAAGCTCATGGAAAAAGGAGTTCTTGCCGCCCTCTTTGGTACTGTTTTTTACTAATTCCCAGATGAGACTCTTTCCCAAGAGCCCACAGAGAAGCGACTGGCCAGACAAATAGCTTAGTCGCAGGAAGATTCCCTAACTGAGAATAGGTCGTGGGATAACTATAGCAGTCGTGGGAACTGGGGTCCCATGGCAAGACAATTGCCGACATTTGCTGACGAAGAGATGCGGGCAAATGATTTCAGATTGGGGAGAGCTCACCGTCCATCGTTTTTGAATGGCAGGTGATGAACGTTGACTCGTTGTTATGCTTTTGCTACCTAATGTTTTCGGTCGTAGAATAACAGGTAAAATGACGTGGCATCTGTCCCCTTCAGGTCCTGGTAGATATAGTAACTGAGTGCACAAATTTGTCAATCAATTCCCTAGTTAATTAGCAGAATTGAAGCATGCATGATTAAGAGAAATATTGTTTAGATTCAAAATAACTGTACTAGACTGGTGTGCGCATTCTGTGTAGATGCTCGAAGGAATAGCTTACAACCCTCTTGAAAATGGCGGCCGAGAACAAACCAGGAAGCATTCCGATTCCAGTGGGTTTACTAGCTAAAGATCTTGATAAAGGGGCAGATGTGATCAAAGACAGGGACTGGTATAACGATCGAAGTGTAGCAGTTGGTACTATGAAGCCCGATGCAACTGTTCTATCCTTGCTAGCTCCGAAAAATGTTTAAGAGTTTTGTTCATCTACAATGGCATGTAATATATTTTGTAGCCCATGTAACAATAAGCCTTGGCAGTTCTTGATCTTCTTCAAAACTACGCCCCCCGTCTACTCCACAAAGCAATCCAGCGCCGGCAAGGCTTTGTTGAGGAACCTGTAACGTTAGAAGATCCAGATTTCTAGGTCAAGGAACTACTTTATATAGATAGCAGTAAAGCTAGTTCCAGTTTTCGCATAGAGTTTCTCTTACTTAAATTGGTCAACCCTTTCATGGGGCCAAGGTTCTATGAACAGCTTCCATGGCCTGCAAATTCCTCGCTGCTGCAACGAAAACCTGACTCATTCTCGTAATGGCGCAATTAATTTCCTTCTTTGGTCTAGTACCTGTAAGTCTTAGGTCCAAACAAGAAGAGAACCGATGTAAGAACCATCATGAAACAAGGAATCTCAAATCCAAGAAATCTGTGAAGTAAAGCTTAAACTGGTTTGTTTGAAACCATATTCAGGATAATGTAAGCATATGTAAGTTTCAAGTTCAAAATATCTTCATATGAGTAATTGCTTTAGAGAATAGGCACGGGATCGCATCTCTTAAAAGCTTAAACTATTATGTAAGAATCCAGAATATGATTTATATTATTCTCTAATGCACTTCCTCAAGTAAAAACTCTTTGAATTTAAAATTTACATAGGCTCACACTACCATATGCTTGATTTTTATACAATAGAATGGAGATAATGAGATTCGAACTTATAACTGCTAGGTCAATAAGGTTCTAATATCATATCAAAGAAATATCTCTTAAATTTTTAAGTAAGACTATATAATATAATTTATATTATTATTTAATAAAATCAGCTTGGATACAAGCATATATATTGAAAGCAAGAACTAGGCTCCATTGATATTGAGAGAATGAAGGATAGCAGACAGATTCAACAAGGGACGTCCCTGCCAACATTCCAAGGGAAAACTGCTAGCATTCAAGTTTAATTGTAAAGGAAGAAAACAAAAAACAACTCTAGCAAAAAAAAAATCAAATTAAAACCTTGAAGAAAAATATTTTTTAATGATAAAAGGAAAATACAGTAAAATTCAAGTGAGCTTTCTACCGGTAATTATGTTCATCCTGTGATGTGTGGTTGACCCTACAAAAAATTATAAAATGTAAAAGATAATATTCGAACATTTTGAAGCTTAAACTTGTGGGAATTTGTCATCGTTTCTCTTGTTTTTTAATGTACAAATTGATCAGATTGTTTTATCCACATAAACTAACCTAAAAATTAAAGCTCAACATGGATTTTCATGTATATTTTCTTATATAAATTTGCAAATTGTGAATGTACATATTCCCATCATTATGATTTTGCGTATTGATTTAGGTTAATAATTAAAAGCTATGGGTGAAATAATCATTTTATCTCAAACTATAATCTATATTGTTTTATTAATTAGTTTTAATTAATTATAAAAAGAAAAATGATGAGATTTGAATTAAATCAATAAAATCTTAATACCATTTTAAAGAATGATTAAGAAAATAAGTTTATAAATTCTAATATGTAATTTATAATATTATATAACTATACTTGACTTTAAAATAATACCAAGGGATCAATTCCATCGACTATAAAAAAAAAAAGATAATGCACACCCCACCACTCATTAGTTATAGTGTTAAAAAATGTCTTAATATTTTTTTAAAAAAAAATTATTTTGATGTGTTAGTGTTTAAAAATATTATTTTAATTATAAAAAAAATACTTTATATAAGTAAGTATGGGCTCCATCTTTCACATTCATTACACAACATTTATTTGTAGCCCACTTGGGTAGCTTCCATATCGAAGAATCTTCGCCCTCTTTTCCTAATTATAATGTCTTCTTCGTTGTGATCATGCTTTTCTTATAAGGGAGTGGTAGTTTGACAAGCACGTAGTGTAACGAAGTTCAATTTTGCCCCTCTAGAGAAAGCTGAGTTTTGGATGGGATTGCCCACATAGATTGATGGATCAAAAAGTTATATGAAGGGAATTCTAACTTTATTATAAAAAAATAACAATAATCCAGAAGTATGTTGCATATGAGAAGTATTTGGGTAAATCTTTTTTTTTAATGCGGATATCCCAGTCAGTTTACGCTCATCTCGACTAATCCCACGAGTCCTGATATTAACGACTAGTTAAAATTTCTAATAACCTTAACTAATGTGGGACTTGAACTGGTGATTTCTAGGGAGTAAACTTAGAATTTGACTAGTTGAGTCGCACTCCTCTAAGAAATAAATCTCTAAACCATGAAGTAAATCCCAAATGTTTAAAAAAATTCTCATTTGGATGTTCAATATTCAGATTCTTGATAATGTGATGTCAATAAATGGTGAGAATGCTCGAAGAAAAGGAAGGAAAGAAAGAAATGAACCTAACATGCAATAAGACAAATATGTTAATGGGAAATTACAATGAAAATAAACATTAATATTGACTTGTAGCTAATTATCTATTTTAAAGAAGAAAGAGTGTTGAAAACCCTAGTTTTACTAAGGGAGCAACCCTAGATTTCACTTTGAATTGATAAAAACATTCAAAATTTCTTGCGTTTTTTTTTTTTGGAGAATTATACCTAGTAACTAGATTTTAACTATTTTTTTTTTTTTGGATTTGAGGAAACCCTACCCTGAAAAGTGTATTTTGTGGGTCCAAGTGAGCAAGTAAAATTCTGGTTATCCCAGACTCTAACTCAAGACCTGTTATACAGATCTCAAACTTTTTATCATCACGTCACACCCCTTGAAGACTTCAATAGTTTGTTGATATTGCATATCACCGTGCTATTGTTTAACTAATTGCATGTTCATTTGTCTAGGTATTATTTTCAATGAGATCCCATATCTGACACATGTCATGCATTTAGGATTATATTTATTATCGTGAAAAGTAGAAAATAGTGGTAAATTTTAGATTATTAACATTTATCTTACACTAAGTAAAAAGATATTAGCCAGATTGATTTTCAAAATATTTTTGTTTAAAATATATTAAAATAATAACTTTTTTATATTTTTAAAAAATTATTTTTAACATTATCATATCAAAATAATATAAAATAATAATAATAATAAATTTATATTTTTTTCAAAAATAGTAATAAATGAACGGGAAAAAAACAGGAAATACAAAAAGGACAATCAAGATGGTTTCCTGACTTGAAAAGGTACTATACGTACATCTCTACTTATCCAATACCTTCATTTCTCAATCACTCAAAAATGCCCACTACAAGAAATAACAACGGTTGCTTCCCGCATTCGGACACCCGAATCATCCGGGCTGGCCCACATATGGGGCAGGCTGGGTGGTGTTTGGGAGGGCTTTTCAAAAGCGCTTTTGAAAAAAATTGAAATTTTTTTATTTTTATTTTTATTTTTAAGTTTAAATTAATAAAATTTGGTATTTTTAGATCATTTTGATGTACTGATGTCAAAAATAATTTTTAAAAAAATAAAAAAACATAATTTTAATGTATTTTTGAACAAAAAACACTTTCAAAAGCAACCGCAACCACACTGTCAAACAGGCACTGGGACCGCTCGGTTCGGTTCTACCCTTTTTTTTTTCTTTTATTCATGTGTGGAAAAAGGTTAGAAAAAACAGTCTAAATCCAGTTAACCATGATATTATGTATTTAATTCAGATCCGAAATTCAAATCCTATTTATATAATTTCTTAGAAAAAAATCCCATTTTAATCATACCTTTTAATAAGATTAAACACGTTTAATATTTTTCAGGAAAGAAACTTAATTATACAAAATCCAAATTAATATAGTTTGTGTATAATTCAATTATAAAAAACTGGGAATTGAATTAATCTTAAAATAAGATCACATGTAAGAGCACTAACTAGTCAATTTACTCGTTTGGATCGGATTAAAATTTAATCTTAAAACTTGTTTTTTTTATTTAATTATACAATAATAAAGACGATATATAAAAAAAAACAAATAATAAAATCTTAAAAACAAACTAAAATAGAATGGTATTTAATAAAATAATATGTTTTTAATTAATTTGTAATAGAAAAATTATACTATAAATCTATATCATTACCTATGGTTTTTAAAGCAGCTTGTTGATCTCGGACTTGATTAATTTTGAATAGGTTATAATTGGAATTAACAGCATGAAATATATAATGACATGAAGAAGATATCAAGCAGGAGGATCAAGGGAGTTCTTATGGTTTTCAAAACTGGTAAGACTGTTTTGTAAAATTATAAGAAATTCAATTATTACATAAATAATTAAAAATAACATAAAGAAACAAGATATTTGGGACTAACTTAAAACATTGTGCTATAAAAGTATTTTCGAAAAAGATATTTATTTTTTATTTAGATAATTTTAATGTGAAAAATAAATTTTAAAAAATAAAAAAAATATTATTTAAATATATCTCTATATAAAAAACATATACTTTTTTATATATATATAATACAGCACACCGTTTAGTAGCTGGTTTTTTTAGCAACTAATATAAGAAAAAATAAAAACATGTCCATAAAAAATTCTTTCATAAAATAAAACTTGTTGACAAAGATCAATTTTTTTATTGTAAAAATATGGTCAGCTAATATATTTTTTTTTAATCTTAGATTCATGCTAAAAGCAATAAACATGAATAAAATAAAATTTTAAACCAAAATATAAAATATTAAAACTTAAAAAAGAAAAAAGAAGTCCAACTTTTTCACACAGATTTCAAAAGTCACTTTTTTATTTATTTATATCTTTACACCAAGAATTCAAACTTTATCTTATTAAATTACTCTATAATTTGTATCCAGCTCAAAAATTTAACCAAAACCTTTAACTCCCACAAACATAAAAATAAAAAATATCATAAACTAAAATAACATCTTTTTAATATTTAATAAAAATAATAACGATTGTTTTGAAAATAAATTAAAAAAAAAAGACTATAAGGCAATAAAAAAAATAAACACCTTGGATTATTTATTTTAAAAAAAAACTCGCACAAATTATTATATACAAATAAGATTAGAAATAACCCAAAATAGAAGTCTCAAAAATTGAAATTACATTACCTAATCCTAGAATTAACGAAACCTCACAACATCAAATCCAAAATGTAATTTACATCAATCAACACCCACCCCCCCCAAAAAAAAAAAAAAAAAACTAACCCAAAAGAGGAGTATTAAGATTATAATCATGATCATTTTGACCATCTTGATCATCCAGTTCATCGCCGCACTCATACACAGATCCAACGAGCCGTAACTGATCTTCTAAATACCTTTGCAATAGCCCAACTTCTTTCCCCTCTTCCTCTTCACAATCACAGTCACAAAACCCCTCCTCACACCGCCGCAACCGATCGCCTCCGTCTTCTTCGTTCTTGCCCCGTCCACGGCGGAAGAGGCGGATGCATAGCTCGGTGGCGCAGAGTAGAGGCAAGGTGACACAGAGGAATGGAAGGAGGATCGGCGAGAAGAGGAGGAGGAAGACGCAACGGCTCCGTCGTGTTCGGAGCCAGGTGCTGGTGGCTAGCATGACTCGATAAGGTGGGGAGCATATGGTGGGGGGCTGATTGCGGTGGTGGTGGTGGTTGCGGAGGAAATCATGGCTGTAAATCGGTGGTGGTGGTGGTGGAGCTTTGGAATTTGGGAGGGGAGATGTGGTGTTATGCGAGTGGGGATTTTTATACATGAAGGGCATGTGATTGTTGATAGCGATGGTTTGATTTTTTGAAGCAGTTAATCTTCTTAAGCAAGTTGTAAGGACTAAAAGTAGTACTTGTTTATTAAGCTTTAATTTAAAATTGATTTGATGGAAAGTTTTTTTTTTTTTAAAATGATTTTATTAAAAGTATTTTTTTATATTTGATAGTGTCATTAAGAAGAAACGAGATGATTTGTCCGCGTGTTGTGTTTGGTTTTTTTCTATGTAAAAAATTAATTGATTTTTTACATGCTGTAATTAGTTATTTAAATATTTAATGAGTAAAATTGTAATAGATCAAAATAGGAAGTGGTTCGTATTTTTTTTATGAGTTGCCTTTTCCCCAGTAATATTAGATCTGAAATATTATAAAATAAAAAAATTTAAGAAATAAACTTAAATTTTTTGTGTGTTGTGATTAGTTATTTTAATATTCAATTAGTAAAATTATAATAGATAAAATATATTAGAAATGATTTTTTTTTCTCTCTCAATTAGTCTCACATATTTATAAGAAAAAACCTAAAAATAATCATTATCATTATTTTGAATGCTTTATCTATGCTTTTTTTGATGTAGGAAATTTAATGATTTTATACGTGTTGTAACTGGTTATTTTAATATTTTAAATTAAATTAGTAAACTTTAATAACAAAAATATTAAGGATTTATTTATAAATTTGCATGAAAAGATAAAATTTAAATAATTCAAAACTTTGATACCGAAAATATTAAGGATTTAAAACCAATTCGAAAATTCAAAGAATGGGGACCTAAATGAAACTACAATATACAATCAATTTCAATTGAATGACCTAATTAAAACAAATCAAAACCTATATAATGACAATAAAGACCAGAAAATACAATTGAAAGTACAGGGACTAAACAAAAATATCACAATAAAGAGCTACATTTACGTGACCCGTGAACCGACCGAACGGAATGAATCGAATCGACCCAAACCGACCCAAAAATTGAGCATTACTGTTGCTGTCCAAAGTGATTTGTGTTACGGTGAACATGGATAAAAATAGAGACTATTTAGAAATATATTTAAAAAATAAAGGAATTAAAATAAAGAATTAAAAGTATATGGGCCGAAATGAAAACAAAATATGTTAATAATTTAAATGGAAGGATTAAATTTAAAAAATTAAAAGTGCGATAAGGAAAAAATAAATAATTATTTTATTTCTTGATTTAGTTTTGATGCTTTTATTTTTTCAATAATTTTCGTATAATTTTAAATAATTTATTTGTATTTATGTATTTATACTCTTAGTTTTGACTTTTAATTTTTATTAGAGTTTTATTTGTATTAGTAGGTTGATTGTTTTGCTTAGATATATAGCATTATAAAAAAAATCTAAGACAAATTAATATTTTTTTGCATGTTAAAAATTTGTTTACGGGTACGGCGAAGTGGAGGGCAATTGGCTTGTATATTTTTCACTATAGATAAAACTGTCCTAATTTTCTACCCGTTTTGTCTACGTATCACTTCATATATTTTTTGTTTATGTGATATTAGATATAAAATATCATACATAAAAAATCCCGCAGAAGTCAACTTTAAAGAAAAATAACATCAACTAATGAATTATTTCGATTATAATTGTCATTATTATTATCATGATTGTTAAATTGTCACAATTATTGTAGCTGTCATTATAAATATTATTATAAATAATTCATATTATAATTATTATTGTTCATACTATCGATGACATGAATTATAGAATACTAATATTAATTATATTTATAAAAAAAACCCTGGGGAATTTATTTATTTATTTATTTATATTTTAAGATGTTAATATTAAATAAATATCAAAAAACATAATTAGTCTAACATATTTATAAAAAAAATAAAAAAATTGACAAACAATCGTTATTTTAACACTTAAAAATATTAAGAAAAAAACAATTAAAAAACAAAATAAATGGCAAAACAAAACAAAATCATTCCATTAATATTAAATGAAGTGATAGGTACTTTCAATTTTATCATTTTCGCTGGCAGGGAGGTTCGAACTCCCGCGGGGCGCAGTCTTACCACTTGGCCAATCAACTTCTTGGGATAGTTATCGGATACAAATAATAATAATATAAATGTATTTTTTAACTATTCCAAAAGGTTGTTACAGAGATTCAAACTCTCATGCCCCGCCTCGCTTAGGCGCTCTCTAACCACCAGGCCAAGCGACGTTTTTATTGAGGTGTAGTCTACAACTAATAATAATATTATAAAGTAACTTGACTGTTCCCGTCCACAGTAATCTGAGTCTAGATGAATAGTGTCAGAACACTGTTCAAAACCGTGACCTCTTTTAGCTTTTAAGATAATAATTAGAAAATATTTTTCAGATTATAATATAAAAAAATTTAAAAATATCTTTTTATTTTTTTTCAAGTCTATTAAAATAATAAAAATTAAACCTTACATATAAAGAATTTGAGGGATGATCATTAAATTTTCTTACATGTAAATTAAATCTTACATATAAATTTTCTTTTTTGAATGATTTTAAGAATATATTGCCTATATTAATTTTGTATATTTTGAGAAATTTAATAAATATTAATTAAATATTAATTCCAAAATGTATTAAATTCTTTTTAGAGTTAAATCTTTATTTCCTATATTTATTCCTAATAAAAACTGAGTTTTCCCTTTTACACATCATTGACACTTCATTTCAAAAATGTTTTTTAAAAAAATAATTTTTTTTTTTACTTTTTTACTTTAAATTAATAAAATTTGATATTTTTATATCGTTTTCATATGCTGATATCAAAAATAAGTTTTTTTAAAAAATATCATTTTGATATATTTTTGAACCAAAAACACTTTTAAAAACAACCTCAGCTACACTCTCAAACACTACATCTTAATCATCTTCTCAACATTGTAAAGTAATCCTTGCATATAATTAATTATTTTATAGAAACTAAAATGAAAATGTAACTACATCTAATAATATTATTTTTTATTTGTTTTGTTCATCAAGAGGTTCAAAAAAGGTTACTAAATAAAAGCAGCTCTCCTTAGTTTCATTGCTATTGGATTTTTTTTATTATTATTAGAACTTAATCTTATTGTATTAAAAGAAGTTATCATGTACACAACATTTAAGGCAATTTTATGTACATAAAGTTGTCAATTGTTAATATATATATATATATATATATATATATATATATATATATATTCCTGCCTATTTCTCTAATTTAATATTTCCTTCTCTTGTTTTTAAATTTTATACAATACAAAAGGCATTTTTAAAAAGAAAAGTTCTCCCATCTAATCCACCTAGTCCATTCTTTCTCGAAAATAAGATTGTTAAAAAACACATCTATTTATTATGAGAAAATTTTTGATAAAAAATAATAAAGATTATTTTTAATTGCACATACCAAATATATTAATGATTTACATAACTATTTAAAATTACTTTCACATATAGTTTTAGACCAATGATTCATTGTGGGTACGATAAAAGGTATATAATTGCATTAAAAAATATAAATATTGTTTTTTTCAACACCTGATAAATATTTGAAATGATACACTTTATCAATGTATCATAATAAATTAATTGTCCAACACAAAAACTAATAAATGAAAAAAAAAGAGTTGGTGTGACTTGTTCGACAAAGAGGACAAACAGAGATCTCACAATCTCACTCAAATTGTGATATGGTTTAAAAGACAACGACAAATCATATCAACTCTAGTTAACACGTAAACTTTACAACCTCGATAAGGAACATGATCATAATGAGTTAACTTGATTGGATATTTTTCTTTCCTTTTCCTTTCTTTACTCTCTTATGGGTTGAACCTTTATTAAGTCTTAATTGGCCACACATCTGATTAAATCTTGAAGTAAATAAAAGAGTTATAAAAGAATTTAAGTTCAAATTTTTTTAAAGATATCATATTGTATTGATCTCTTTCACCTTTAATTAACAAACAAAATCTAAAACCCACGTCAAAGGATCATCCCAAGTTTTTTTTAATGTATGCGGGAAAATGATGAAATTGTATTTTCTTATTTAATTGAAAAAAAATCAATGATAATAAAAAGTTAGTAATGTATTCTTTAAATAGGAAAAAAAATATTTAAAAAATCAATATATATTGTGTCATAACTCGTCAAATCACCCATTAAAAAGATCTCAAGTGTTCGGGCTTAATGGCCTAGCCCCACACCTAGGCCTTATATTCTTTTTAATATTTTTAATTGGTAGAAGACCCATTGTTCATCTTTTTTATTAAAAAATAATAATTAAGTGAAACTTTGCTGGTTAAAACAATTGGCATATCGCTATTCTACCTAGAATGATGGCTAGAAAATCAGGTTAGGGGTATTTTTGCTCCAAAATTCCTTTTTCTTAAATCATTTTAACAAAAAAAAAAACATACATGATAAACACTTTCACAAAACTTATAAACCAATTATCAACTTAAAAAACACCAAAAAATGGCCAAAAACATGAAATTGTTATAAATACATATTAAGTTATATTTATATGTATTGAATGTCCATTACTCTTGAGTAACTCCTGGATTTCCTTCTACTATAAATAGACCACTTGTGTCTTGTATTACACACACTTTGGAATAATAGAAGAATTCATATTAAGTAAGGTATTTCTCTCTTGTCTCTTTTGATTATGTTTTGATGTCTATGCTCTTTTATGTGAATCATTTATTTTTTTTATAACACGTTATCAGCACGATGCTCTAACCGGCTTATATCAATTTTAATATATTTGCTTTTCATTATTGTAATTTATTTTTGGCAAATTTTCATTCACTATTATTCATAGAAAGAAATTTACTGTTCCCGAAGAACGAATGTTATAAGTTCCTGAAGAACTAAATAAATTAAAAATAGTTCCTGAAGAACTAGTATTACAAGTTCTTGAAGAATTACATAAATTAAAAACAGTTCCTGAAGAACGAGTATTATAATTTCCTGAAGAATTAAATAAATTAAAAATAGTTCTTGAAGAACGAGTTCACAAGTTCCTGAAGAACTAGTATCACAAGTTCCTGAAGAATTAATAAATTATAAACAGTTCTTGAAGAACTAGTATCACAAGTTCCTGAAGAATACAATAAATTAAAAATTGTTCTTGAAGAACTAGTAACACAATTTTCCTGAAGAATTAAATATAGTTCCTGACGAACTAGTATTTTAAAGCGAAATAAATAATAATCTTAAAGGTTTGATGTTCCTGAAGAATTAAACAATTTAAAAAATAGTTCTTGAAGAACTAATATTGTAACAACCCCAAATTTTTTTTCTCCTATTTGTTTATTTGTTAATCTTTACCCCTATAAAAGGGTAGATGAAGCATGAAATTTTTTTTTTTCTCTCTCGCCGAAATTTCTAACGAAATTTCGGCAGAGTCTCCCCTATATCGGGAGATCCCAAGTTATCAATAACACAACCTGCACACAATTTAGATCACAGCTCACCCATAATCACATTCATGTATACAATTAATTGCATAATTCGTTTCAGAATATGCTCAGGACCATATTCCTTCTCAAACTTCATCTTACATCTCACGAATAAGATAAAAATTAAAAAAAAAACAGTTCGTACATGAAGATTTCACATATACACATATACATAAAACATAACATAGTATAATATTCTAAGGTAATCTAGTACTTTCTAATATCCGGAGCATAGGTGGATACATTTAATATTCCATAAACAAAATTTACAAAAATACTATTCTATACGATTTACATATTCTTCTACATATCAAAATTTCACCATAACTCCCTAAGTTCCCAACTTATACAAAAAGGAATTAAGGTTTAAAATTCTATTCCTGACGAGAATGGGAAGAACCTGCAAAATATAGATTTTCCACATAAGTAAAACAATTAGTAAATACTAGCAATTTACAGAGAAATTATACAACATATCCATCAATCTACACCATATACACCATATACAACCATATACACCATTTTTTTTTTATTATATACAAGAAAATTCATTTCTTTTAACTGCTTCGCTTTCATCTCAGAAAGCTTATCAAGTCTATTAATTTTGCCGATATCGACTTCACCCGCCGATATCATTAACTATTCTGAAACCGAATAGCTAATCAAGTTTATAAATCATGCCGATATCGACGTCACCCGCCGATATCATTAACTATTCTGAAACCGAATAGCTAATCAAGTTTATAAATCATGCCGATATCGACGTCACTCGCCGATATCATTAACTATTCTGAACCGAATAGCTAATCAAGTTTATAAATCATGCCGATATCGATGTCACCCGCCGATATCATTAACTATTCCAAAATTGAATAGTTAATCAGGTTTACACATTATGCCGATATCGACGTCACCCGCCGATATCGACCAGCTTGTTTCTTTCTACAAATACATATATACCTATTTTTCCATCTCCTAACCTTTCCTTTACCCGTTTTCTTTTCCTCATCAATAAGCACCAAAATATAACTTATAGTTCAATAACTAGTAAAGAAAATAATTATTAGATAAAGCAAATATAGGTACCAAGTACCTACCTGCTGTGAAGGTTCGACTTGCGTTACCCTGTTGTTGTTGTTGTTGTTGCCCTTCACCCGCGGTTCTTCCTGAAACCACAAATACCCACCATTTTTTTTTTATAAATCCACATATCCCACACAACAACAATAAAAATGGTAATAATATTCATTTCCCTTTTACCAATTCTTTTCTTTCTTACTTATATTCCTTATTATCACCCTTTAATTTTTCAGCTCATCTATAGTCCAAATGGACATCATGAATTCAATTTCTTATCACCATTTTTTCTCTTCTTTTATTTTCTGAAGATCAAGACACATTTATGAAGGGAAATGGACAATTTATACCCTTAACATGGTTAAATTTTTGCTATTTTTTTCAACTTGTCCGAAACTGTCAAGACAACTTGACCTCCCCTCAGTGTTTTACCCATATCTGGAGTTCCAGAACTCCAAATTAGACGAGGTTGGACTCGTTGGAAAGCTAACACTCCCAGCTACAACTTCTATGAAGGGACCCTCCCTTAATTATGTATTTTCAGGTCCAAAAGTCCCTCACAAAAAGGGCAACGAAACTGTCCAGTTTTGAAATAAGAAGAAAGTGTCTCCAATTCATCTTCAATCCTTGATTTCTCATCAATAACAGCCATGTCTTCCATTTATTCATGAAATCCTACTCATTTATGCATTTTCCTAACATTTTGTGTTAAAAACCCTAATTCCCAATTCAAGAACAATCTCAACTTCTACTCAAATTGAAGTTAATTTCATAGAAATTGGAATTAGAACTCCTTACTTGGATGAAATCTAACAATTTTGGAAGAATCCTAGCCTTCTTCTCCTTGAAAATACCCAGCCACTCTTCTTCTTTTCTTCCCCAATTTCTTCACTTTCTTCTTGTTACTTCTCCACCCAATTTTGCTCTTCTACTTTAGAAATCCTAGGCTTGTATGGGTTGACAAATGTTTGGGTGTTTACTCTTGTTTTTCTTTGGATGAATTTCGAAATTCTTCTCCCCTCTTTCTTTTGTGCTCTCCTGCACATGGCTGAGAAGAGATGGGTATTTATAGTCCCATCTCTTCTTAATTCCCGTTTTTTTTTTTTTTTTTTTTTTTTTCCTTTTCCTAAATTTTGTATAATAACAACATTTTAATTTTTTTAAATCTCCTACCTCTTTGTATACTTTATTCTCGGGTTTCACATTCTCCCTTCCTAATAAAAATTTCGTCCTCGAAATTTAAACTACATACCTGACTCAAGGAATAGATGGGGGTATTTTTCCTTAATCTCTGACTCTCTCTCCCACGTTTCTTCCTCAATTTGTGAGTTTCTCCACAATACTCTGACAAGTGATACTTTCTTATTTCTCAATGTTTTTTCACTACGATCCATGATCTTGACTGGCCTAGTCTCGAGTGTCAAGTCCTCTCTTACTTCAATAGGAACTGGAGGTAACACTCGGGAAGGATCCACTTCTGCCTTCCGTAATAGTGATACATGGAATACATTGTGAATCTTCTCTAGGTGTGCTGGTAGCTTCAAACGATAAGCCACCGGCCCTACCCTAGCTATCACTTCAAATGGGCCAATATACCTCGGAGCAAGTTTTCCTTTCATTCCAAACCGAATGATGCCCTTCCATGGTGCCACCTTTAAGAAGACTCTATCCCCTATTTGGAATTCTAAGGGTCTCCTTCGCTTGTCTGCATAACTCTTCTGTCTATCTTGGGCTTCCTTCATTCTTTGCCTGATTACCCTTACTTTATCAGTTGTTATTTGTACCAGTTCAGGACCCAGGAGTTTCCTTTCTCCAACTTCATCCCAACATATCGGAGTGCGACATTTTCTCCCATAAAGGGCTTCATATGGAGCCATCCCGATAGAAGCTTGGTAACTATTATTATACGTGAACTCTACCAACGGTAGCAAGTCTTCCCAGTTTCCCCCAAACTCTAACACACATGACCTTAAAAGATCTTCAAGTGTTTGGATGGTTCTTTCAGATTGGCCATCTGTCTGGGGGTGGAATGCCGTGCTCAGATTCACCTCGGTTCCCAAAGCTCGCTGTAAGCACGACCATAGCCTTGAAGTAAATCTCGGGTCTCGATCTGATACCATTGATATGGGAACTCCATGCAATCTAATCACTTCGTTCACGTATAATTTGGCCAACTTGTCTATGGGGTCTGTCATTTTGATGGGTAAGAACAAAACTGACTTTGTCAGTCGATCTACCACTACCCATATAGCATCATTGCCCTTTTTCCCCTTTGGCAATCCGGTTACAAAATCCATGGCTATATTTTCCCATTTCCATTCTGGAATTGGTAGTGGCTGTAATTCTCCTGCCGGCCTTTGATGTTCTATCTTCACCTGCTGACATATCCCACATCTTGACACATATTCGGCTATCTCCTTCTTCATATTCGGCCACCAGTAATATTCCCTGAGATCTCTATACATCTTGGTGCTCCCAGGATGGGTTGTAAACCGAGATTCATGAGCTTCTCTCAATATCTCACCCTTTAAGGTCTTATTCTCAGGCACATAAACCCGTTTTCCCATCACAACCAACCCTCCCGGCAACATTTGAAGGGACAACTCCTTGCCTTGCTTTATTTTTTCCTTAATTTTCTCTAAACCTTCATCTACTAACTGAGCTTCTAGAACTTTATCTCGTAACACTGATCTGATCTTCATATGAGCTAGTATTGACCCTTCAGGACCCACATTTAATTGAATTCCCATCCTTTTCAATTCCATCATATTTGCTTGTTCCGAAATTTCTGTATCACCCATCACTGCTTTCCCTTTTCGACTTAATGCATCCGCCACTACATTGGCTTTGCCTGGATGGTAATCAATTGTGCAATCATAGTCCTTTATCAATTCCACCCACCTCCTCTGCCGCATATTTAATTCTTTTTGCGACATTAAATACTTCAAACTTTTATGGTCGGTGAAAATCTGTACTTGTGTTCCATACAAGTAATGTCTCCATACTCGCATGGCAAATACTACTGCTGCGAGTTCCAAATCATGGACCGGATAATTCACTTCATGCGGCTTTAACTGTCTGGAAGCATATGCGATCACTTTTCCATGCTGCATTAATACGCATCCCAAACCCCTGCTTGAGGCATCACTATAAACAATGAACCCTTCTGTTCCAGAAGGGAGGGCCAAGACGGGGGCTGATGTAAGCCTTCTTTTCAACTCCTGGAAACTCTCCTCACATTCCTTTGACCAATTAAACTTCACTTCTTTACGAGTCAACTTGGTCAGAGGCGATGCTATTGTGGAAAATCCTTCAATAAACCTCCTATAATACCCTGCGAGGCCCAAGAAACTTCGAATTTCAGTCACATTTGTGGGCTTCTCCCACTTTAGAACTGCCTCTACTTTTCCTGGATCCACACATATTCCCCCAGCTGAGATAACATGTCCCAAAAATATCACCTCTTTAAGCCAGAACTCACATTTATCCAATTTCGCATACAATTTATTTTCTCTCAATATTTCTAACACCTTCCTCAAGTGCTTCTCGTGCTCCTGATAGGAGCTCGAATATACCAATATATCGTCAATAAACACGACCACACATTTATCCAAATATAATCGAAACACTCGATTCATTAGATCCATAAATACTGCAGGGGCATTAGTTAACCCAAATGGCATTACTAAGAATTTATAATGGCCATAGCGAGTTCTAAAGGCAGTCTTCTGTATGTCCTGTTCTCTGATTCTTAATTGGTGATACCCCGATCTCAGATCTATCTTTGAGAAAACTCTTGCACCCTTCAACTGATCAAACAGGTCATCTATCCGTGGTAACGGATACTTGTTCTTTACCGTCACTTTGTTTAGTTGACGATAATCGATACATAACCTGAATGTACCATCCTTCTTCTTTACAAATAACACCGGGGCCCCCCAAGGTGAATTGCTCGGCCGTATGAATCCTTTGTCCAACAACTCCTGAAGTTGGATCTTCAATTCGGCTAGTTCTATAGGGGCCATCCTATAAGGAGACTGTGCTATAGGGTTGACTCCTGGAAGAGTCTCAATGGAAACCTCAATTTCTCTAATTGGAGGCAGTCCCGGTAATTCTGTTGGAAACACGTCTGGGAACTCTTTTACAACATGAATATTTGTTAATTCAATGTTCCCCTTCTTCAATTCTCTTACATGAGACAACCAGGCAGGACATCCCTTTCTAATCAATTTTCCGGCCGTCATGACCGAGATTATAGAGTTTGGAATCACCTTCCTCTCTCCCCTGAATACTACCTTTTTCCCACTCACATCCTGGAGGTTTACTGTCTTTGTGAAACAATCCACTTGTGCTCTATGTCTACTCAACCAATCCATTCCCAGTATTAAGTCAAAATCATCTAATGCTAAAGGCATGAGATCCGCCGTTAGCTCTACCCCCTCAATATTTAGTATCACTCCCTTGTATACCTCATCAATGTTTATATTTTTCCCCAAAGGTGTACTAAATACCATTCCCACATCCAATCTACTTGGTAACACATTTAAATTTTTTATAATTCTGTGGGCCACAAAAGAATGACTAGCCCCATGATCAATTAAAGCATAAACTTGTATTATACTCAATTGTAGTGTACCTGCTACAACATCTGGCATTGCCCCCACATCTTCCTGGGTCATGTGGTATATTCTGCCACGAGTCCTTTCCTCCAGCAATCTGGGTCGGCTTTTATTGGCACTTGTCCCTGAGTGAGTGGGTCGTATAGGTCGATCAACCGTTACTGACTGTTGTTGGCTTTGAGTAGCCATCCCCTGTCCCTGTACTCCTTCAGTAACTCTATGTGGACATTCCTTCTTTCTATGACCCATTTCCCCACAATGGAAACAACCTCTTCCCAAGTACTGGCAGTCCCTCCATCGATGCCCTTCCCCTCTACAAATATAACATCTCCCTGGTGCAACTGAACAATCCCCGGGGTGTTTTTGATTACACCTCATGCATATCGGGTAGACAGGTCCTCTCTGCTCCATGGACCCCCCTGTAACACTTGTCCCTTGGCGGGTCTGACCTCCCACGGATCCCCCAGGATTAAATCGTCTAACTCCTCCTGAACTCCCACCATGAACAAAACTCCCCCTTTTTTTTCGGTAATGGGCTGAATGATGACCCACTCCTTCCTTTTTTCGGAGGAGGGTCCCTCCCTATAGGGGGTGTGAAATCCCTTCTCTTGAATCCCGTGGTCTGACTCTGCTCACTTGTTGACCTGGGGGTGTCGTTCATTACCCTTTCTATTCCTTGAGCAGCTCGCACTAACTCTCGCACTGACTGAAACGGCATAGCCACCAAAATTAATTTTAGCTCCTGCCTGAGTCCATCCCGAAACCGTTCCACTCGATGATGCTCAGTGGGGAGATGAGTGTTTGCAAAGACAGATAAATCCTGGAACCTCCTTTCATAATCCAGGACGGTCATATTCCCCTGTTTTAAATTTAGAAACTCCTGCTCTTTCTCTTTTCGGTGCTGCCAGGAGTAATATCATTCCTCAAATTCTTCTCGAAAGTTTATCCACTTCAATTCTTCACCTGCCCTTCTTTCTCTGATGGTCTCCCACCAAGAGTGGGCACTCTCTATTAACAGCTGGGTCACACAGTCTACCCGGGTTTCCTCCGGCACGTGCAACTGATCTATAACCCTTTCCACCTTCCTCAGCCAATGCCCTGCTACTTCGGCGTCTTCTTCCCCTGAATAGGTCGTGCAACCCATTTCGCGCATGTCTTTCACCCATTGAACCAGGGTGACTACTTTTTCTACCCGAGGAGTGGCATGGGATGTTCCTGCGGCCATCCCTGCTACTACTGCTTTGACCAATTGCTCGAGAAACATAGGGTCTGAATAGGAATTCGGGACGGCCGTCGATGTCACTAGTGGTGGCCTATCTTCCAATCCTTAACCACTCGGTGTTTTAGTCGGCGACACTTCTGCCCGAGAAGTAAAAGGTTCATTATGATGCCCCCCTGAATCTCCCTCCTCTGAATGGGCCGATGCCACAGATTGACGGGAGGCAGTATCCATTAATGGATCCCTTTCGGTTTCATTCCCAGAAAATGAGTCATGCTCTCTTTCTTGCACAGGGGACGGGACAACCCTTGCGGTTTGCCGTGAACGAACCATCCTGAAACATTTTTTTTTTTTCAAAATCACATTAGTATTTCAATCCCTGAAACTGCAACCAAATGCTCTGATACCAACTGTAACAACCCCAAATTTTGTTTCTCCTATTTGTTTATTTGTTAATCTTTACCCCTATAAAAGGGTAGATGAAGCATGAAATTTTTTTTTTCTCTCTCGCCGAAATTTCTATCGAAATTTCGGCAGAGTCTCCCCTATATCGGGAGATCCCAAGTTATCAATAACACAACCTGCACACAATTTAGATCACAGCTCACCCATAATCACATTCATGTATACAATTAATTGCATAATTCATTTCAGAATATGCTCAGGACCATATTCCTTCTCAAACTTCATCTTACATCTCACGAATAAGATAAAAATTAAAAAAAACAGTTCGTACATGAAGATTTCACATATACACATATACATAAAACATAACATAGTATAATATTCTAAGGTAATCTAGTACTTTCTAATATCCGGAGCATAGGTGGATACATTTAATATTCCATAAACAAAATTTACAAAAATACTATTCTATACGATTTACATATTCTTCTACATATCAAAATTTCACCATAACTCCCTAAGTTCCCAACTTATACAAAAAGGAATTAAGGTTTAAAATTCTATTCCTGACGAGAATGGGAAGAACCTGCAAAATATAGATTTTCCACATAAGTAAAACAATTAGTAAATACTAGCAATTTACAGAGAAATTATACAACATATCCATCAATCTACACCATATACACCATATACAACCATATACACCATTTTTTTTTTTGATTATATACAAGAAAATTCATTTCTTTTAACTGCTTCGCTTTCATCTCAGAAAGCTTATCAAGTCTATTAATTTTGCCGATATCGACTTCACCCGCCGATATCATTAACTATTCTGAAACCGAATAGCTAATCAAGTTTATAAATCATGCCGATATCGACGTCACCCGCCGATATCATTAACTATTCTGAAACCGAATAGCTAATCAAGTTTATAAATCATGCCGATATCGACGTCACTCGCCGATATCATTAACTATTCTGAACCGAATAGCTAATCAAGTTTATAAATCATGCCGATATCGACGTCACCCGCCGATATCATTAACTATTCCAAAATTGAATAGTTAATCAGGTTTACACATTATGCCGATATCGACGTCACCCGCCGATATCGACCAGCTTGTTTCTTTCTACAAATACATATATACCTATTTTTCCATCTCCTAACCTTTCCTTTACCCGTTTTCTTTTCCTCATCAATAAGCACCAAAATATAACTTATAGTTCAATAACTAGTAAAGAAAATAATTATTAGATAAAGCAAATATAGGTACCAAGTACCTACCTGCTGTGAAGGTTCGACTTGCGTTACCCTGTTGTTGTTGTTGTTGCCCTTCACCCGCGGTTCTTCCTGAAACCACAAATACCCACCATTTTTTTTTTATAAATCCACATATCCCACACAACAACAATAAAAATGGTAATAATATTCATTTCCCTTTTACCAATTCTTTTCTTTCTTACTTATATTCCTTATTATCACCCTTTAATTTTTCAGCTCATCTATAGTCCAAATGGACATCATGAATTCAATTTCTTATCACCATTTTTTCTCTTCTTTTATTTTCTGAAGATCAAGACACATTTATGAAGGGAAATGGACAATTTATACCCTTAACATGGTTAAATTTTTGCTATTTTTTTCAACTTGTCCGAAACTGTCAAGACAACTTGACCTCCCCTCAGTGTTTTACCCATATCTGGAGTTCCAGAACTCCAAATTAGACGAGGTTGGACTCGTTGGAAAGATAACACTCCCAGCTACAACTTCTATGAAGGGACCCTCCCTTAATTATGTATTTTTCAGGTCCAAAAGTCCCTCACAAAAAGGGCAACGAAACTGTCCAGTTTTGAAATAAGAAGAAAGTGTCTCCAATTCATCTTCAATCCTTGATTTCTCATCAATAACAGCCATGTCTTCCATTTATTCATGAAATCCTACTCATTTATGCATTTTCCTAACATTTTGTGTTAAAAACCCTAATTCCCAATTCAAGAACAATCTCAACTTCTACTCAAATTGAAGTTAATTTCATAGAAATTGGAATTAGAACTCCTTACTTGGATGAAATCTAACAATTTTGGAAGAATCCTAGCCTTCTTCTCCTTGAAAATACCCAGCCACTCTTCTTCTTTTCTTCCCCAATTTCTTCACTTTCTTCTTGTTACTTTTCCATCCAATTTTGCTCTTCTACTTTAGAAATCCTAGGCTTGTATGGGTTGACAATTGTTTGGGTGTTTACTCTTGTTTTTCTTTGGATGAATTTCGAAATTCTTCTCCCCTCTTTCTTTTGTGCTCTCCTGCACATGGCTGAGAAGAGATGGGTATTTATAGTCCCATCTCTTCTTAATTCCCGTTTTTTTTTTTTTTTTTTTTTTTTTCCTTTTCCTAAATTTTGTATAATAACAACATTTTAATTTTTTTAAATCTCCTACCTCTTTGTATACTTTATTCTCGGGTTTCACAAATATTTTTCCTGATAGATTAAATAAATTAAATGCAGTTCCTGAAGAACTAGTATTTCTAAAGCTGAATAAATAATAGTCTTGAAGGACTGATTTTTTGTTTATCTTCATGATTTTATTTAATAAGTTATTTCTTGTTTTTATAGATAAAGATAATGTCAAATATGACAAAACCTGAATTTAATGCTCTTGATATTTTTAGAAATAATTATTTGTCATGAAATATTGACGTCGAGATTCATCTAGAAGCTATGAATCTTTAAAAGACCATCAAAGAAGGAAATAATATGTGGCAAAATCTAAATGAAAGATATGACCACTAAAGTTTATCATACTTCCTCAAGGTCATTATGATTGGTTGCACCTGAAGTTGCAAGATTTTAAATCGATTATTGAATATAATTCTACTCCTTTTCAAAATTACCTCATAGCTGAAATTATGTGGTAAGATATCACATACGATCAAATATTAGAGAAAATATTCTCTACTTTTCATGTCTTAAACATTGTCCTGCAGCAACAATCTAGAAGACAAGAAAGGACAGAGGATATAAGTATGGAAGAAATAAATAGAAAGGGAGAAAAGATAATCCTTCTAAAGTAAACCATCATACCACCAGAAGTGGAGACATAATGAATAGTGGTATGACTTTTCATGACGGAGATTTATGTCTGGCAGACAGTGCAACAACGCACACAATTCTTAAGGAAAATAAATACTTTGAGTATTTGACATTAACCAAAACTAATGTCACTACAATATCAGGTCCAACAGACATGATTAAAGGCTCTGGAAAAGCTAATATTGTGTTACCAAATAACACAAGATTGAGCATCAAAGATGCATTATATTCACCTGAGTCCAGAAGAAATTTACTCAGTTTTAAGGATATACATGCTAATGGTTATCATATTGAAACAACAGATGAAGATAGAAAAGAATATCTTTATATTACTGCACGTATTTCAGGCCAGAAGCTTGTACTTGAGAAACTACCTGCTTTCTCTTCCGGAATTTATTATACGATCATGAAATCTATTGAATCAAACGTTGTGATACACTAGAAGTGTTCCAACCCAAAACAATTTATGTTTTGGCATGATCGACTTGGACATCCAAGATCAATAATGATGAGACGAATTATTGAGAGTATACATGGGCATCCTTTAAAGAACCTGAAGATTCTTTTACCAAGTGAAAATCCCTGTGCTGCATGTTCTCAAGGTAAATTAATTACCAAACCATCTCCATCAAAGGTTCTTATAGAATCACCATCTTTTCTTGAAAGAATTCAAGGAGATATATGTGGGCATATCCATCCACCATGTGGACCTTTTAGATATTTTATGGTATTGATTAATAAATGGTCATATATTTGTTTGCTTTCGAGTCGAAATATTGCATTTGCTAGATTAATAGCACAGATTATCAGACTACGAGCACAATTTCCTGATTATCCTATCAAGAAAATTCTACTAGACAATACTGGTGAGTTTACTTAAACATTTGATAGTTTTTGCACTTCTATTGGAATTTTTGTTAAACATTCTAGTGCTCATGTACATACTCAAAATGGTCTAGCATAATTATTTCTAAAGCAATTTCAATTAAATGCAAGACCATTACTTATGAAATCAAAATTGCCTACACCTATCTGGGGATATACTATATTACATGTTGCATCACTAGTTAGAATTAGACCAAGCGTTTACCATAATTATTCTCCTTTACAACTTGTTTATGGTATACCACCAAATATATTTCATCTACGAATTTTTGGTTGTGCGGTATATGTGCCTGTAGCACCCCCACAAAGGACTAAAATGGGTCCACAAAGAAGATTAGGAATTTATATTAGTTTTGATTCTCCATCTATTATTAGATACCTTGAACCTTTGACTGGTGATGTTTTTAAGGCACATTTTGAAGACTGCCATTTTTATGAGAATATTTTCCCATCATTAGGGAAAACAAATTTAGTGCCTGAAGCACGAGAAGAAATTACTTGGAATAACCCGAAGTTATCTCATTTTGATCCAAGGACAAATCAATGTGAACTTGAAGTTCAAAGGATAATTCATTTACAGAATATTGCAAATCAATTACCGGATGTTTTCACCAGTAGTGAAAAGGTAGTTAAATCTCATATTCCTGCTGCAAATGCTCCATTTAGAATTGAAATTCCTGAAGAGAAAAAGGTCAACATAGCAGCAAATGAATCTATACCACGCCTGAAGCGCGGAAGACCTATTGGAGCCAAAGACAAAAATCCTAGAAAACAAAAACTCCAACGAATAGATGATGGTACTCTTGGAGAGTCCTCATCCATAAAACAAACAACAAATCTTGTGTCCAAATCATCTCCTAATACCGAGCCTCCTGAAGAGGGACCTCCTGAAGAGAACCAGGTACCTGGAAATAATGAGATCTCCATAAACTATGTTCATATAGGAGAGATTTTGGAACGAGATAAAATTATCATAGATGATGTATTTGCATTTAAGGTTGCTTTTGGCATCACAAGAAGTGATGATGAATTTGAACCACAAATTGTTGAAGAATGTCGACATAGAAATGATTGGCCAATGTGGAAAGAAGCAATTCAAACAGAGTTGAACTCACTTGCAAAATGTGAAGTATTTAGACCTGTAGTCCATACACCTAAAGGTGTTATACCCGTTGGATATAAGTGGGTTTTTGTTAGAAAACGCAATGAGAAAAATAAAATTGTGCGATATAAGGCACGACTTGTTGCACAAGGTTTCTCGCAGAGACCTGGTATTGATTATGAGGAAACTTATTCTCCAGTGATGGATGCAATCACTTTTAGATTTTTAATTGGTTTAGTGGTCTCAGAAACGTTAGATATGCGTTTAATGGATGTAGTTGCAGCATATCTATATGGATCATTAGATAAAGACATCCATATAAAAATCCCTGAAGGATTTACAATGCCTAAAGCTTTTTGTAATGAACCCAGAAGTGTTTATTCTATTAAATTACAAAAATCTTTATATGGGTTAAAGCAATCTGGTCGAATGTGGTATAATCATCTTACTGAATACCTCTTAAAAGGAGGGTTTGAGAATGACGAGATTTGTCCATGTATTTTTATTAAGAAAACAATATCCGCATTTGCTATTATTGCAGTATATGTTGATGATTTAAATATTATTGGTACTCCTGAAGAGCTCATAGAAACTGCAACCTATTTGAAAAATGAATTTGAGATGAAAGATCTCGGAAAGACAAAATTTTGTCTTGGTATACAGATTGAACATTTTTCAAATGGAATATTTGTACATCAATCGATGTATACAGAAAAAGTCCTAAAGCGTTTTTATACACCTATGGTTGTTCGGTCACTTGATGTGAAAAATGACCCTTTTCGACCTCCAGAAGAGGATGAAGAAATTCTTGGTCCTGAAGTGCCATATCTTAGTGCTATTGGAGCACTTATGTATCTTGCAAATTGTACAAGACCAGATATATCTTTTGCAGTAAATTTATTGGCAAGATATAGTTCTACTCCCACAAAAAGACATTGGAATGGAGTCAAACATATATTTCGCTATCTCCGCGGAACAACCAAAATGGGGTTATTTTATTATGGATCAAATTCACAATTAATTGGATATGCAGATGCAGGTTATCTCTCTGATCCTCACAAAGGGAGATCACAAACAGGTTATCTATTTACCTATGGTGGTACTGCAATTTCTTGGAGATCTGTCAAACAATCATTAGTGGCTACTTCATCAAATCATTTAGAGATTATCGCGATACATGAAGCAAGTCGAGAATGTATATGGCTAAGATCAATTATCCAGCACATTAAGAGAAAATGTGGATTGTCAGCCATTGACAATAGTCCCACAATATTGTTTGAAGATAATGCTGCCTGTATCACTCAACTCAGAGGAGGCTATATTAAAGGAGACAAAACAAAGCATATCTCACCAAAGTTCTTTTATACTCACGAGCTCCAACAAATGGGAGAAATTGATATCAAACAAATCAGGTCAAGTGATAATTTAGCAGACTTATTTACAAAGTCTTTACCAGCCTCAACTTTCAAGAAACTTGTCCATAATATTGGAATGTGACATCTTAAAGATTTGTCATAAGACATGTACTTTTGAGGGGAAGTCAATGCAGATTGTACTTTTTTTCCTTTGCTTAGGTTTTTTCCCACTGGGTTATCCTTTGCAAGGTTTTAATGAGGCAATTTGACATTGTGTTAATGAATCCTGAAGTATTCATAAATGGATCTTGAAGTATCTATATAAAGTCCTCCTTTAAAATTTTAAAGTACATGGTCATTCAAGGGGAAGTGTTATAAATACATATTAAGTTATATTTATATGTATTGAATGTCCATAACTCTTGAGTAACTCTTGGATTTCCATAACTCTTGAGTTCATTTCCTTCTCCTATAAATAGACCACTTGTGTCTTGTATTACACACACTTTGGAATAATAGAAGAATTCATATTAAGTAAGGTATTTCTCTCTTGTCTCTTTTGATTATGTTTTGATGTCTATGCTCTTTTATGTGAATCATTTATTCTTTTTATAACAGAAATCAAATTGGGTTACATTTTTCTTCCTTAATTTTAATCTATTTTTCTTAGATAATATTGAGGTTTGAAACAACTATCATCCAACTATTTTCATCAAATTGAACCCGTGTACACTAATATCATCCATTTTTATGGTTAAAAAATGCAAACACAATGATTTTCTCTCTCTATGTTGGGATCTGGTGAAAAGTACTATCTTCTTAAAAAACTAGGGACTTAAAAATAATAAAAGTAAATTATGTGCCAAAATTAATTTTTTTAAAAAAAAAAAACATAAAGGACCAAAAAGATCTAATTTTATAAATTAGAAGATTCAAATGTGTTTCTTAAACCAATTTTAAGAACACACACAACACTCATTTTCAAAGTTTTTTCTAAGTTGGTCCTCTTTATTTCAATTTTCCCCTCGCCAACAACACTGTATTTTTGAGTGTGTGAACACTATTTGTTGTTATTTAAACACACTCTTCCAATTTTATTAAGATAACTTGTTTGTATATTAATCATTATCCATTTTATTTTTAGTTTTTTAGTTTAAGGATCACTTTCATGAAAGAATATGTTTTGAAAAGTTTTAAATCATTTAAGGAAAATAAATTATTGACCATTTTATATCTAAAAACTCTACAATAATAAAATTTAACAAAACATTATTTAATGCTGTTAAATATTTATAAACACAAATAGTAACTAGTTACTAAGTACTATTTTTATCGTATAATATAATAGCCAACAACAAAGTATAATATATCAAAATAAAACAATACAAAATAAACATCTTGAATACAATTATAATCAACATAAAAACCCTATCTCCCAAAACATTAAAGTTGTAATACACCTATGACTTTTCAAATGGTTATGAATTTCACCAATGTAACTGTTTTTGTATTTGCTTTTTAAATATTAGTTTGCCATTATTCTATTATACGTTTAGGATTATACTAGTTTGATTGGTTAAAAAAAGATATAAGGGCAATGCAAATATTTTTTTAAAAAGTGAAAATAATCCCAAGCTTGATTGAGAAAAAAACTACTATAATTTAATTACATAATAAAAAACATATCATAACAACATATGAATGAATTTAAACTTAACAACATATGGATGAATTTAAACCAAAAACAATCATGTAGACCTAAAAAAATTACTAAAACAAAAAATGGTAAGAAAGCTAAAATTCCATCCAACCTAGTGAAAAAAAAAAATAGAAAAACCAATATGAGCCAACCCAAGGGAGCATGCAAGTCAGATCATGACATTGGGATATGCCAATAGAAAGCAAAAAAGTTTTTGAAGTCTAACCCCAAAAAAATCAAATGTGAAATGATATTTTTTTAATAAAAAATTAGATTAAAAAATACAGAAAAATTCAACATATGGAGAAAACTAGCTAAACTTTATGACCCAAATTATGTGAATGAGACAACCCAATAGATACCAAACCAAAAAAGATTACGAGGTTCAATTCTAAAATAAATTAATGCTAAATGACAAAACATAAAAAATATTATATTAAATTTTTTTCTAAAATAACTTGAGTCAACTCAAGCTAGTATGCCAAACCTATGGTTTAAATGGGATCGAGATAAATGAATATAAAAGAAATTGAAGAAAATCACGAAGATCAATATAAAAAAACTCCAACCGTGACGTATGGAAATGACAAATAAAATTAATTCCCAACTAATTTAATGTTGAATGATGAAATAAAAAAAATCAATTAAATTTTTTTTTTTATCAAAGTAAATTCAACAAAGAATGAGAAATAAATAAAAAAAGATAAACCAAGTTTCTTTAAAAAATGGTGAAAATTTCTCTCTATATAAAAAAATGGAGTCTAGTTTTTAATTGAATAAATATCAAATGATGGAATTGAAAAACATGATCTTAAAAAATCCACACAAACCTTTTAAATATGGGATAATTTTTAAAACCAACAAGCCATAAAATCCTAAACTCGAGCTCAGTAAAAAAACTCAATTTCTAATTAATTTAATATTGAAAGATGTAATAAAAAATCAATTTAAAATATTTTTCAAAGTAAAAGAATAGGAATCAAAACAATGGAGATTGAATTTGATTGGAAAAAAAAAATTAAGGAACATGAAATTGTAAAAAAAAAAAATAGTTTAAGAAATTATCTTAAATAAAAACAAACAACAATACAAAATATGAAAAAACTAAAGAGGGATGAAATTCAAAAAGAATTCAAATTTTATAAAATGATTCAAAAATAAATAAATAGTAACCAAATAACATGGATTAAATCTCAATAAAAAATAAAATGAATAATTGTTTTCAATTTTTTAGGGGCAGATTGAAAACCGAGGAGTGTTGTTGACAACACATGTTGCCTCATGACAAAAGGAATACAAAGACAATTGGAATGCCGCCGTAAAAAGTTATGTTTAGTTACTGAACTACTCCTCCACGTGCATTTTTCCAAAGGAAACGAGGGCAACAAGGTTTTTTTTTTTTATTTTGAATATTTATGAAAATATAAAAATGTCTCTAAGCCAACTTGGTATTAACCAAGAAACCAAGATGAAATGATAAAAAAAAACCCCTAAAAAATAGTTTAGTTGATTTCATCTTTAAGAAAAATAAATCTAATTTACTGTGTTAAAAAATTAAAAAAACTGTACGTTCATTGTAGTAAAATTATTATTTTTCATTTTAGGGATAAAAAGTAAAAAGATTATTATATATTTTATAATTTAAAAATAGCAATTGAATCAAGATGAAAAAAAAGGTCTCCCCGTAGTTTAAAGTTTTTATTATTAAAGTGTAATTTAGTAATTATACCATGCCAATGAATTGTGTTTGGAGATGTATTTTTTTTTAATTAATCCGTGAATTGCATTATTTATCTACAGGTCATATAATATTATATTGTAATGTATAATGATTTTGATTTTAAAAAATATTTTTAAAATATTTAATATTAATATATTGAAATTATATATTACAATCCATATAAAAGGCGTGGGTTTTTTCCTGTTCAGAACACTGTGCATTGTCTCTAAATTCACTGTGGATTGTGGCAGTGTGCACCCGGTTCTACCCTTGGTGTTGCCGGCTCTTTGTGGGGGTTGCATGGGGGCTTTTTCGATTTTTCACGCTGGGTTCTTTTTTTTCTCTCAAACTCGGTCATGAAAAGTGTTTTATCGCCTTTGTCCCTATAATAGGACAAAAACACGGTTCCGAGCTCAGGGCTACGGATGTCATTGCACGCGGACGGACCGGTCCGGTCCGCCGCAACTCTTTTTTTTTTTAATAATTTATAAAATGACTAAATACGGATTTAGCCCCTAATAAGACAAATTAACTGTCTTAGACACAAGAGTGGAACGATAATTGGCCATGCTTTTTTTATTTTTTTTCTTTTTACTGACAGCGTGTTCGTCACACGCGGCCGACAGTATTCCGCCCCACGCTCTCTTCAAGTGGCACGTGCGTGGTGCTACAGTCACTGGAGATGAGCTACCGGGGTCTCACTCGATGCGCCGTTGCTTGGTCTTCCTCCCGGTACGGCGCATTTCTTCCTCCGACGTCCGTGGAAGCGGCGACGTCCGATTAAAGCCGCTGCAACCGTTTATCTCTCTCCTGCACATCAAAGTACAGGAGAGTCCTTCGGTTTTTATGCCTTTTCATTTCGGTCCCTGTACTTTTAATTTCGTTTATGGTCTTTATTTTTATTATATAAGTTTTGATTTAGTTCGATTGGGTCCTTCGATTGAAATTAAGTTAATGTTTAAATTTCAATTTGATCCTCCTTCTTTTATTTTCTTGATTGGGTTGAAATAACTCAATAAATTCGGTACAAGAGTTTCAATTTTTACAAGTTCGTCCTTTGATTGAAATTGATAATAAATTTGATTTTCATTTTGGTCCTTATACTTTTAATTTTGGATTTTAATCCCTTAATATTTGATTTTCTTTTTGGTCCTTATACTTTTAATTTTTTTTAATCCCTTGATTTCTTTTTATGATTTAAATTTTCTTAAAGTTTTTATGGTTTTTATTTTGTCTTTCATTTATTTTATTTTTTTCATTATTAACACAATAATAATAATAATAATAATAATAATAATAATAATAATTTAATTGTTTTTTTTTTGCTTACTCTTTTGTTAATGTTTTTGAGGGTTTTTTTTCCCTCATAACAATTTGATAGTTTTTATTGTGTTGACAGTGATAACAATGATAATTTTCAGTTTTTATTGTATTTTTTTAATCTTTTTTTGTACCTTTTTCAATTTTTTTAATCTTTCATTTATTTATTTGATGATGATGATGATGATGATGATGATGATGATGATGATGATGATGATAATAATAATAATAATAATAATAATAATAATATTTTAATTATTTTTCTTGCTTGCTATTTTGTTCATGCTTTGTATTTTTTCTTCTCGGTATAATTTGATAATTTTTATTGTTTTTGAAGTGATAGCAACGATAGTTTTTGTTTTTATTTTATTATTTTTTTTTGATCTTTTGTTGAAGTTTTTTGAATTTTTTTTCCTTCCATTTTTTTCCTTTCATTATTAACACGAAAATAAAATAAATAAATGAAAATAGTAGCAGTAGTAGCAGTAGTAGTATTATTATTATTAATAATAATAATAATTTTTTTTTTCTTGCTTACTCTTTTGATAATGTTTTTGAGGGTTTTTTTTTCCTCGGGATAATTTGATAGTTTTTATTGTTTTGGTAGTGATAGCAACGATAATTTTTGTTTTTGTTTTATTCTTTTGTTTAATCTTTTGTTGCAGTTTTTATTTCCTTCCATTTTTTCTCTTTCATTATTAACACAAAAATAAAATAAATAATAATAATAATAATAATAATAATAATAATAATAATAATAATAATAATAATAATAATTTAATTGTTTTTCTTGCTTACTCTTTTGTTAATGTTTTTGAGAATTTTTTTTCTCAGGATAATTTGATATTTTTTATTGTTTTGGCAGCGATAACAACAATAATTTTTGTTGTTGTTTTATTATTTTGTTTAAGTTTTTAGGATTTTTTTTTTCTCTTCCATTTTTTCCCTTTCATTATTAACACAAAAATAAAATAAATAAATGATTATAATAATAATAATAATAATAATAATAATAATAATAATAATTTAATTATTTTTCTTGCTTATTGTTTTGTTGATGTTTTTGAGGGTTTTTTTTTCCTCAGAACAATTTCATAGTTTTTATTGTGTTGAAAGTGATAACAATGATAATTTTTAGTTTTTTTTTTGTATTTTTGTATTTTTTTTTGTAGTTTTTACATTTTTTTAATCTTTCATTCATTTATTTATTCTTTCATGATAATAATAATAATAATAATAATAATAATAATAATAATATTTTAATTAATTTTCTTGCTTGCTATTTTGTTCATGCTTTTTATTTTTTTTCCTCGGTATAATTTGATAATTCTTATTGTTTTTATACTAACGACAATAATAATTTTGGATGTTACCTATATTCTAAAAAATATAATCTATGCTTGCGTAACAAACTCTACTCAAAATTTTATACATTTTATCTCCTAATCTATAACTTTTATTTACTTATATCATATAAATTTATCGTTGTGGATTTAATTATGTTAAATTATATACACAAGAATACCCGCAACAATACACGGGGTAATTAGCTAGTAAATATTTATTAGAATACAAATAAAAAAGCTGCACCCGACATCGACAGGAGGTGAAAATATACCAACACAGCATTTGATAAGAAAGAAAGTGTTCAGAAAAAAAAGAAAAAGAAAAAGAAAATAAAGTTGGCCGCATCGTGTTCTTCTAGTGCTGCGTGAGCCGTGCATGAGTGGATGGGTGCCATAGCGGTCACCTCTCCTTAAATTTGCCATTAAAAGCAACCGCATTTTGGTAATAAAAATAAAACAAAAAAATTAAATGAACGACAATCATCAAAAGTAACAGCTTTCACGCGACTCTCTCTTCCACTCTCTAAATCCCACTAACCTCAGTCCCCTCCAATCCTACCCCTCCTAGCTTCTTCTCCATTGGACTGTGTAGTCACGCGATCACTCTGCAGCTGGGGTTCATTTCTTGACCGTCAGAATCACAGTAATCAAATCTACAAAACGATGACGTTGCAGCTCTTTGAAGGTTAAACCTTGCAAAGGCCAACCCGCTTTGTGCTACTCTACAACTCACGCGTAACACATCCCTACTTAACCACCCCTTATCTCATCGCGATGGATACTTTCCTCATCGCACGGTACAGAAGGGGCGGTAGACATGGTCACATGTACACATGCGATGTGTAGAGTCAAGGCCTTTAAAACACAAAACAGACAAGTACCATCTACAAAATCTGGTTTTGTGTACTGTAAACTCTTTATTACCACCAAAGTGAATTGCTAAAAACGGAAAAAAAATATATATATTTTCTCTTCATTTATTTTCCCTGCCAAAAAAAACCCATCAAAGCTTCGAAAACCTGAGAGAAGAGGCAGATGCAACCATCACCAGGAGGAAGCCGCAACACTAGTGGCGGTGGCGGTGGCGGAGGAGGAGGAGGAGGAGGGCTTGCTAGGTTCCGTTCAGCACCAGCCACATGGTTAGCGGCCCTACTTGAAGAAGAAGAGGAGGACCCATTAAAGCAAAATCAGAACTTGACTCAGTTACTTACTTCAAACGCACCTTCAAGTAGAAATCCAGTGCCTTTCAATGATTCCATTGCTGCTGTGGAACCGGGTTTGTTTGAAACGGGCGGTGGTTTTCAAAGGCAAAATAGCCCCCCAGATGATTTTACAGGGAATTCTGGTATTGGAAGTGACCAGGGGTGTTTTTCTAACTATGGATTCGCTTCAAATTATGAGTATATGCCGCCAAATATGGAGGTTTCACCTTCTGGTAAAAGGGCTAGAGAGCTTGATCAGTTGCAAAACCCTTCTGCTAGATATCCACCTCCATCGGTACGTTCCCACCAATCTCTAGCTGATGTTGTTTATTAATCAACTGTTCTTTGGTAGTCTTTCTTTTCATCTTCTGTGGAATTATGTGGGTTCTGATTGGATTGTGGTGTGGCGCTCTTTAATTGGTCACTTATTCCAGAAAATAGAGAAGAATGGTTTTTAATTGGTCACTGAAGTTTGAGTTACTTTTCTTCTGATTTGCTAGAAAGGAGCGCTAACTGGATCTCTAAGGGCTTCCACTTTAATGGAGATGGATACGCTTTTGGAGGAATCAGTGCCTTGCCGGATTCGTGCCAAGCGTGGCTGTGCTACACATCCCCGGAGCATTGCGGAGAGAGTAAGATGAATCAATTAACTTGCTTTCTGCTGAATTCCAGGGAAAGACAAGCTGATGTGTTTTTTGTTAGTCCTAAATGAACTGTGTTTCCGCTGACTCAGGTTCGGAGAACTAGAATCAGTGACCGGATAAGGAAACTCCAGGACCTTGTTCCTAATATGGATAAGGTAACTCCTGTATGAACTTTCATTGAAGATTTCAATTTCTCTGGGTTGAGATTTACTCTCTAGTTACAGATTTCAACATGGAAAAACAAATATGATTACAATTTTATTGCAATGATGCTGCTTGTCCTGACAGAGAATCTTGCTAGCCTTTCTGAGTAAACAGTAGATATTTTCAAGTATATTACCTAGAGCAGCAGAACTTCCTGTGCACTTCATATATTCTTACTGCTGTTAAATCCTTTGAATTCCCACATCTATCATTTTATGTGAGAGCTCAAAATTAAAGTGCTTTTTGAGAGCTTTTATAAAATGGATCTAATGAAAAAGGAGGGATGAAAAAGTTCATGAGGTGTGCTTATTTGCTAGTTAGGATCATTAATTACTAAACTCATCGTGTTAGGTTTCTTAATTCCTAAATTTTTCTCAGAGAAAGAAACCAGGGTTCTCAAGCCCGAGGTTAATGCTCATAAACTACTGTACTGTAGGGAAAATTTAGAGAAAACTTTTATATATTGTAAAATATCTTTATTTCATAAATCTTTTATCCGGAAAGTAGCCTGAAAGGTTGGTTAAATACAAGTTTAAATGTTCTAAATGGTAAAATCCTAATATAAATAGAAAAAAAATCCAAAAACAATAAGAATAATAAGGGAACTCCAAAACAGTATTTGACAATTTCAAAGGAGTTTTGAATATAGCATCTTGTTTACAAACTGAGTTTAGTGATGCTTTTAATTAGACCAGTTTATTCAACCTATTTCTGACTTTATATTGTCACTTGGATTTCACCTCTGCCTCGTGTTTCTCTTGTTTTTCATCTCCCTAATCTGCCATGTTATCTCCTGAACAATGAGCTAACTTTAAAATTTTAAAATTTGCATATCAAATTTATCCCTCAACAATATTTTCAATCAAATCAACAATGAACATGTATCTTACCTTCTAATAACAAGGTATTTTGGAGTCTGTCTCCACCATGAAAAAGTCATTGGTCTTAATCAAAATTCAATCAACTACATGATCTCGTTCCAGACAATTTCAAATATTCTATCACTTTATCACAATTAGGAAGATAGTCCATAAATCAACTAACACTTAGATCTCCATTAAAACTACAGATATCAAGCTACAAATGGAATTCATTTGTCTCATGAGAATGCCTTTCAAGCGTTGTCGTGTTGTAATCAACAAATCTCTATAGCCTTCATTAATCTCACCCTTATATTTTTCCACCTTGCTATTATTGTATAAAATCTCTTCATAATCATCTTGTATAAACCGTAAATTTAATAATTTTTCATAGTTTGCCATGATAAAACTAAACTCTTATAGTACTAGCTATATTTTAAAAAACTTCAAACCATGAATCGTCATCACTATAAGTAACTTTGTGTATGACAAATTCATTTTTTTTGATAAAAAAATAATTTCTTCGAATTTAGGAACGTGTCTACAAAAAGGTCGATTCCTTACTAAGTTTGCCAACTAAGTTTTGAATTTATCGCCTATTGTACACACCACTTTTCAAATAGACATGATGCTTATATGACCTTGCATTAATAAATTCAGGGTTAGTAAGATCTTTCTAAGTGAAATCTCTAAAACTCATCCTTCTTAGTCATAATTCCCATTTGTGTCTTGTAGTTTCGGATGGTTCAACTGTTTTGCAATTTTTGCTATGAATTCTCTACTCAATCTAGTATATGTGATTAAATTCATTGTTCTTTTTTTTGAGACCCTAAAGTATCCTACATGACCTCCTCTCCTACATCAAAGAATGGGAAGTTGTCAATATCTCTATCAATCGAATAGGCCAACTTGCTTTGATACTAGTTGATACAATGTATAATGTCAATTACGTTCTTTAATTCCTAAAGTTTTAGGACCTTAAATTATACATAAATAAACTAGGGCTCTCAAGCATAAGATAATAACTTTTAATTGTAGAGAAAACCCTCATATATTACGAAATGTCTTTATTTGATAAATTTTCTCTAAAAAATAGTACATCCTTAAACATCCTGAAAGTCTTAATCTAAATAGAAAAATAATCCAAGAACAAGGAAAATAATAATAAAAATTCTAAAACATTATCTTCTAGCCCTGAAAACAGCTAGCAAACTAGTTGCCCTTATATAATTAAATCTTTAGAATGATGGGGAAAAATTTCAGCTCAATTCAGTTTTGGGATTAAAGTTATGCTTGTTTCATTAGACTGTGTGTTGGACTCATTTAGAGTTCCTCAAAACCTATAAATATTAACAATCAAGGAAGTAATAAATAGGAAAATTACTCTCAGCAACAACCCATGGTTGTTGTTTTTTACACTTTGCAATCAAGTTTTTGAATGTTACATTCACAACCTAGGTCAAAGCAGATTTTAAAAATGAACAAAATAACACTTATACCCCCATATTAAAGAATGAAAGATAACCATTATCGCACAACTCATTCTTTCTCTTAGCGCCAACCTTTTCTACTCACCTATGTTATCTTTGTCTTTGATATGAACTTGAAAGTCCTGAAACTACAATGAACCCTTCAATATTTGTTTCGTCTAAACTAGTATCTCTCTTCTCTTGATCTCTCAAGATTTTCTCCTGACCCTCACTGTAGGATTTGTTTTTGTTTCTTTACCTTATTTGAATATGTAATATCAATATTATTATTGTAAGTATTGTTGCCATGATGACCATCACTATATAGGTTACCAAAGCTACACATGTCTATGCTTAGGGTGGTTGTTTTTATATTTGCATTTGGCTTTCCTGTGTGACAATCAATAATATATTATAAGACTAAAAAATCAAAATATGAAAGGAATTACACAAAAAATAAAGATAATCCAGTGAAAGTTTAATAAAAATCCCCACATTTAAAGATCCAAAAATCTAAAACCAATAACAAGAAATCAATTTAGAACCCAAGACATGTGGTAAGAAAATCGACTCAAAAGGATGTGGAACTAAAAGCAATTATCTAGTTGTTAAGTTGAATTGAAGCCAAGGAAACTTCATCCATGTTTTAATGTAGTGAGTGAGTCTACGATTGTGGTGGTGGGTGGTAAGGTTGTTGGGTGGTTTTGGTTTTGTGAGGAGATTGAGCTTTGTGTTTCTGGTGGCTAGATATGGAGGATGAATGTGACAATGTAGGTATTGCAATGGTGAAGGAGAAATGTTACTATGCAGAAGAAAAAAGAAAGGGAGAGGTGTGGTGGAGATGGTGGTTTACGATGGGGAAAAATGACATTTTTGTTATTTTTAGGCTTTAGGGATTTTTTAGTCATTATCTCAAATATAGTGGCAGTCTTGTAAATAAATATATATTTCTTGGTTGATTTTTTATGCAACTACCTATAAATTTTAGGTTGTGTATAATATTCAAAAACTTGGTTGCAAAATGAAAAAACAAACAAACCATAGTTTGTTCAAAGTGATTTTCCTAAATTAAATACAACAATAGTGAAAATAATGCCCGACAATACACTATACGACTTTTATTTAAATGTTAAAACTCTTCAATAAAAGAATTGGTGAATTTATTTATCATCCATTCCATGACAATAAGATGATAAAGTATTTATATGAATTAAGTCCTCTTTGAAACGATTGTGAGTTGACTATAAAATGTGGGTTAATGATGACAAAGTGAATGCAAAAGCAAAAGTGTAAATATAATGCTCTATTGAAATGAGTTTCTTGGTAGTCAAGGATTGCTTGTATGTGTCGAGGTGCTAAATGATTAACAATCTAATGAAAGCAAGGGATTTGAATCACTAATAGTTTTTGGTAATGGTTATGAACATGCAAAGGCTAGAGAAATGACATCTATAAGAGCTTTGTTTAAGGAAGCTCTTTAGTGAGATAATGTTATTGTTGTCTGATATGAGATATTCTTAATTCTCAAAATTGGTACCCAAAAGCAGTTGTGAAGATGTTTTTCAAAAAATGAACAGACGGGTGTTAACTTGCGAAGTTAGCTCAATGATGACATGAGCTAAAATTTTTGTGTGGTAGACTAATGCCTAAGATTTGATTCCTAGCAATATTTGGAGTAAACAGCTTTTTGTTTGGGTTTCTTGTCTTAGCTTCAACTTATGATTCATTTAACAAACAACTCAATGTTCTTGTAGATTTCCACTTGCTTGTGGTGGAATCAAAAATGATTTTATAATGATACTCTCACTCTAAAACATTCTAACTAAGATAAGTTACATTACTATTATTGTCTTCATTTCCTAACAATTTACTTTGCTTATTCTACTAGCAATCCATTTATAAATGTGATAATGGGTCTATTTCTATGAGTTAAATCCTGGATGAATATGTGAGTTCAAGTCTAACAATTCTAAAACTTGATTGTCTTTGCATTCCCAATTATTAACATTTTTAATAACACCTAGTAAATTAATATGTCTACAATTAGTGACTCATGTTCATGACCTGTGATCAATAGTCCATCAAGTTATGTCAATGAAAATCAATGAACTTTTATTGGGCTTATTAAGTCTAGCCTAAATCCTAAAAGGAGACCATGAATGTCTTCCAAAGATTCATTTATTTTATGGTATCTAAGGTTCCCTTGTTATTTCACTGCAATTGAACAACCAATTATCAACATGCATATGTGAAAACTTATTGAAAAGGCCAATACTTTTAATTGTTTGGTAAATATTCGACTTAGATAATTCTAAGATTTATTTTTCTTTTAAAATAAAAAGAATATCTCTTAATAAATAAAGTAATGACCAATGTTAAGTCCATTTACTGTAGATACCAAAAATAAATACTGAAAACTTTTTTGACATGATTTTTACGAAAATAAAGATGAGTTTTAAAAGGTTTGAAATGTTGACCCAATGAGCATTTTTAATATGGCCCGAACCTTTAATGAGTTTTATAAATAATTCAATACCAATATATGTATAAATGATAATTGATTTTCTATATCTAGAACCATGTCAATGCATATTGTTGACTAATATCAATGTTCACAGATAAAGAAAACATGAATAAATGACCAAGAACATGAGAGTAAAGAAGATGCAAAATTAAAGGATTTGGTCAAATGCATTAAAAAACAAATATCATTTCCCCTAACAAATGTTCAATCCCAAAATCTCATTACAAAGCACATCAAAACCAAATCAAGCTACTTGGTTAACATCATTCAAACACAAATATCAATTCAATACAAAATTATTCAACCCCAAAAATCACATCATAAAACACATCAAAACCAAATTCAAACAAGATAATTATTCAAAAAATATTTGGGATTTGAAATGGATCTTCTAGGGGTGAATGAGGTGGATTGGAGGTTGTTGGAACAGTGGTGACGACAATGATAGAATAGTGGTGGAGCATGACTGTTATGCACTAGAGGAGGGTTGTCATGGTTTGTGTCGTTACACGTGCCAACAATGTTTAATCATCATGTGGAAGGGCTTGCAAGATTCACTGCTTCATGGTTCTTCTTGTGGTGGTGGTGGTGTAGGTGACCGTCAACTGGTGAGAGAGATCCAAGGTGTTAAGGGTCCAATGGTTTTCTTTCTCTCAATCGGTTCATGTTCTAACTTTTCAATCTCCTCACATAGAGGTTATTGAGTTACATGAATTATATGGTTGTATAGTGATCATAAAGAAAAGAAGAATGACAAACATCTCGCCTTGTTTGAGGGTTAAAAGAGAGAAATTGAAGAGAGAAGTTTTGGAGGAAGTTTTCTCTCTCTTCAATTGACAATGGAGGGGTTATTGTCTAGGGCTTTACGATTAAGAGAATAATGGTAATCTTGTTGAAAATAGAGGTGGGAGGTGAGAGAAATTAAGGGGAGAGTTTTGGTTTTAGAGGGAGAATGACAAGGATAGTGTTTTTTGTGAAAGAATTAGGAGAAGATGATTAATGTTTTTTAGGGTTTATTTCTCCATATTTCAGTTTATATTCTCTAAAAACAATTATTGTGGATCTCTTATAAGATGATTAGGGTTTTGGTTGGGTACAACAAAGGGCATACCGCACTGTACAAGTTGAACTATTAGTCATATTCAATACCAATTGCCAAACAATCCTTTTATAATGGCGAGCTTGATGTCAGTCTAATCATTAGTGGATGTCTCAAACACAAGAGCTCATATATTTTTTATCTCCAACATTGTTCAAGTTATATGTTTTTTTCATTATTGACGTGAATGTAGACGATGTTACCATTCATTATGTAGAACAGTTGCTTGAAAGCCTAGTCTTACCTAATATCATCTTGTTCCTTTCTTAATTCTCGGTGAAATGGCATTTTGTAATGATCTTGTTCCTTTCTTAATTCTTGGTGAAATGTATTATTTTTAAACACAGAGGTAAAACATTCGTAGATGATCTTCTGAGAGGACCACATTTTAAGGCATTGTAGCTTAATACGATGAGCAAACCAAATTGCTAGTTTGATTTATTATTAGTATTTTGAAACCTTAAGAACAAACGTTTAGTTTCTTTGCAAAAGGCCTACATGGGGGTACTATAGTGTAACAAAAGCTCTTTACTTAAAATTCTAATTTGAGTTGTTTATTGGGTTTGATTTGTTATGTTTAAATACTAGACAAATCAAATTGCAAACTATATTAAGGCTCAAGGATTTACTTTTTTGTTATCTTTCTATTTATATAGATAAATAAAATCACAAAACTATACCCTAAAGGTCCGTACATTTTCTTAATAAGAGGCAAAAACCTTGGTGCATGGAGGAAGTGCCCACATTGGTTAATGGAACTTCTGAGGGAAAAGAGTGTATGCATATGAGTGCTCGACGGAGCAGAAGTTTCACTTATTGGTTTTATGCATGATCTTGATATGGTGCTCTTGTTTGTTTCTCACTTCAGATTGTTTCTTGTATTTAGTTCCTATCATTTAGGTCTGCAACTCTTTTTCCTCGGCTTATTTAACTTAATATTTGTAAACCATGAATGATATTCCATGCCTTTTATGAAACCTCCCGATCGACAATCTTAATCGATATCGATGCTTAAAATGTAGAAAGATGAACACAATAAAAATTTGAGTCAAGTGTTCTCAACAAAATACCATGACTTGGCTCTAACAAATCCTTCTTCATGGTTTAGATAACTTGATGTTTTAGTGTCATGCATCACTAACATGATGGTAATGAGACCCATCTTGCATCAATGGTTTTTGATGTAAAATTCCTTGTTGAAATTCTTGAATATTGCTACTCTTTGTATTGACCTTTGTTTATAGTTTTTTGATTGGCATTTTCCTGGTTGATTGTGCAGCAAACAAACACCGCGGATATGTTAGAGGAGGCGGTAGACTATGTCAAGTTTCTTCAAAAGCAGATTCAGGTACTCTCCACATTTAAGAAAATAAATAATAAAAAAACTACAAGTCATATGCCAACACACTATTGATAGCAATGAAAGGACTATTTTGTCATTTTGAAAAAAAAAACCAACAACCTTTCTATAAGGGGTGATATCACTTCTCCACTTGACTCATTAGTCATTTCCAAATATATGTGGACAAATTGGTCTTATTATATTTGTTGGCACATTAAAATTAATTAATTACCTTTAAAAGCAAAAACATATATTACACTTAGTATTTAATAATATTAAACTTTGCCTTATATCAAAGTTATTTGATAATTGAGTTTCATGATTTTAGTAGCTCTTGATTTTTTCAATTTATTTTTTTATAAGGTTGCCTCGGTGTCACGATCAAGTTATATTTTGGCATTCTAACCTGGGTGGCTTTGAGGTTGATTTTTTTATATATTTTTTTGTTACTTTTTTCCCCACTTTAATACTACCATTGTTTCTTTAATTAACTAATAAATTAGTTAAACTTATTAAACTCAATCAATTCAGTAATTGTTTTGACTTTTTAGAGATATTTGCATTGTTTTAGCATTTTTTCCTACATTGGAAAAAAAAAAAGGGTCAACCATGAGATACTGTGGGTTGCCACTACATTTGGTTTTCAAATTTTGCGGCCTTCACTTCTCATGAGCTCCTAGTAGCCAATAGATTCCAGATTTTCTATATCTTTTGTCTCCTCACTTCATATATTTTATTCCATGATTAGACAGTGCTACAAATTGAAATGCAAAAGCAAAGAGATGTTAGTATTTGACTGGCTGAAATATGGCAGGAACTCACGGAACAGCAAAGAAAATGCAAATGCATGGCCAGAGAATAACAAGGAGGCATTGCCTGCCCACTGTTCTGTGTAATTATCAGATTACTGAGACTTCATTGAAGGTCCATCAAGGTATTCTGCTGATAACCTTCTCTGGAAGCTCCATCTTGTAATTAAAAGATTACTCCCGTCTGTAGATGAAAGCCTGTCATGCGGGCAACAAATCTATAGGGTTCGTGTCGAGGCTTAGCCGCTTCATGCAAGAAAGTTCTGGCCTCGTTAAGTTGGTATGTTAGTATTTGTACACAGTAATATACTTTTCAGGGTGTTCCTGAGCCGGGATAGGTATTCATGGTATTGTTTTACGGCCATGAACTCCATAGAAATGTCCTGAATAAGCAGTTATATCAATGAAAATCTTCGGTCAAATGTTTCTAATATGCTTGAACGGTGTTGCTTTGCCATTTATGTCACCAAAGATAACTTTTTAATACTTCTTTATGTGCCATAGAATACTTTTTCCACATCATTTGTTATTCTTGTCTCAATACTTCTTAATGTTATTTTTCTATAATTACCTTTAAATATTGAGTTCCTTATACTAGCTCTTAAACTATTCTTGGCCAAAAAGGGACAAATCATTCCATGATCTTTATCTACAAATATATTATATTATCTCAATCTAATGTTTTTATATAGATAGTAGAGTACAAGTGAAGATGAAATTATCATGTGAGCATTGCTTATACTCAAATATTACCATGCTCCTTTATTTAAGAGCAAATAACTTTTACTTTTTACTTTTCATATGTTGGATAAAGTTTAGTTTAGAATTTTATCCAAAATAATACCTTTGTAGCTCTCATCTACCTAATAGTTGCCTACCAAGGGTGTGAACGATCTGAAAGTAATTGTTCCATATAATTTACTTGTACCTTACTTGGAATAGGAATTTGGGTGAGAGACTTTTCCATGTTGTGAAGTTAGTGTTCAACTACTTCAATATCTACCTCTTCTATAAGTGAAACACACCTTATTTTTTTCATGTTTTTTTACTCAATACACTGGGGTAAAGGTGTTATCTTGTTTGAACCACATGTTATTCTCATTAAACTACACATTATTAGCCTTAAAACTTGTTCCAAGTATGTAGGGTTGTTTTGTGGCATTAATGATACTAATTGCATTATAGATGGGGCACAACTGATGATGGCATCCTTGTTGGTAACAATGGATAATACCTCTAGATTGTGATATTCATCTTCGGGTTGATAATGACAACATAACTAGTCAACAAAATGCAATATCCTTTAATGGATCTTCTATTTGATCATCTCTTTTATCAATTAATTGATATGTTCTTAATTAATAGGTTTTTCAATTTGAGATCCTTCTTTGTTCAAACCTTCTTGTAATATATATTGTTCATAAGTAAAACTTTTCAAATTTATGAAGTCTATTAAATCATAACCATAAGATTTCATATCATTTGTAACACAAAATAACTTTTAAATGCAACTTTATCTTGCCTATTATTTATATACATGTAAAATGGGATATACATTTTTTTTTTTTGCAAAGTCTTCCCTATACAAATGCCCTCCAAGTCAACACATAAAACAAAAATTGTACACAACACATGCCCATCACCATATGTAAGGGATTTTTCATTAAGTTCAGCTGCCTTTAATTTACACAATTAGTATTCACCAATTAGATCGATTTTAATTTATATAGTTATTCTCACATAGTGCGACTAACATGTTTTACATAATTAGTCATTGTCAGTTCATTCAACTTTAATATAATTATCTCATAATCCATTTCATAGATGATTGTATTTATATGATGAAAATTTTTAGCAAGAACATCACCTAAAATAAAGATGTAAGGTAAAAAAGACTTAATTTACACTGGTAGAATATCATCTCTCACTACTAATCTAACTTCATATGTTTTTCCAAATGTTTCAAGAAGACATCCTTAAATTAGTACTCAAATTATTTCAACTAATTATTCATTATTATTCAAGCACATCATCATATTTTTATATTATTAATTTGTAATCAAATATAATTTTACCTTTTTTTTGTAGTACCAACTTGCATTTAACATTATTCTCATTTCAAATTACCAACTTGCTTATAGTATATAATTTTATATTTTCTTACTACCATTTGGTATCATAAAAAAACAATTCATTTATAAGATGATGAAATAATTAAATTATGATTCACTCAGTCATTAAATCATTTATTTAAATATATCGGAAAGTTCATAATGATACATGAAGACCAAATTATTCTCATAATAAATATCTGTTATTTTCTCCAAGAAACTTTTGAGATAAGACAAATACTTTTTTCTTAAGAATTCTTACCAAATATTTCTTTAATTAAAACTAAGGATATTTTATATATATACTAGTCAATTACTCGTGCTTCGTCTCAGCTAGAATTTTTTTTTTCAATATAAAACAAATATTAATTGTGTGAGATTTTTTTATTATATTATAAATTTAGGGAAAATAATAAATTCGTGAAGAATTCCTGTAGAGTGCGAGTTTCCTATAAAATAAATAAATTTTAAATCGATATAAATTTATCTGTTTAGTAGATTTCAACGAAATCACCAGAGCTTAAAATTATCATCGTCATTAAAAAAATAAGAAGATTCAAATACCTAAATTATAGAATTCACTGTATCAGGATTAGTTCATTTTAAAATATAAACAAATAAAAAAAATAAGTAGTTCATTTTCTATCTACAAAAAGAAAAGAAATATCATTGAAAATCCTTTTATACATTACCATAATTATCATAATTATAACAATTAAAATTATTATCAACATTATTGCCCAAACATTCAAAATCATTCTCGAAAAAAAAAAAGCATAATATTTTTACAAAAAAATAAAATAATAATAATTATAAAAAAAGTAATTATAAAAATAAAAATAAAAAAATAAATTTTATCTAATTTGAATCCTAAGTAGATACAAGAGGGGAAGGAAAAAAGGTCAATCACCACCTAACTTCCGTATTTTTAAACATTCGTGTTGCCCCATGATGTTGGGCACTAATACATCCTCCACCCAAGGGCGCATATAACGTTCATGTTCTCTATGCGTGTAAAGCAAATGCCAATCACTTTTTAAAAATAATATTAACTCTGTCAACACAAAAACAAAAGAGAATGAAAAAACAAAAGCACCCTCACCCAACAACATACAACCCCAAGCTCATTAAAGGCAAAATCGTTAGCACACTGTCACAATCCACAATAAATCATCTCACATGCTATAGTGCATTACACAGTAAAACACTCATACTTTTTATTTTTTAGTTATATATATATATATATATTATGATTCCTTTTTAAAAATACTTTTCTTGATGGAAAAGCAAGATTCAATAAAGAAATAAACAACAATTCATTATAATATTTATTTGACTGTATATGAAGATAAAATAATAGGTTTGAGATAATTGTATAGCTTGAAAAATAAACAAATTGATATTTTATTCTCATTGAATATTCATGAAAATATAATTAAAAAAAACTATGCATAGTAGGTTCATATATATAATCGTTCATAATGTAATTGCTAACATTACAATAAAAAATCTCTAATTTTCTTTGAAAAGCAATTACTTTTATTTAAAAAGAATTATTTTAGAATAAGAAACAAAGAAGAAAAGGAAAAGACCAAGAGAATCAAACTTAAACACTCATGGGCCAAACATATTAAAGTAGTATAACTAATTTTTTATTCAATTAATAATATAATGGATAATTGAAAATTTTCAATCACTTTTTCCAATTAAAAAAAATAAAATTTGAATTTTGAGATGATAAAACCCTAATTTCAAAATGCTATATCTAAACACCTAAAACAAATATCCTACAAAACTCAAGAACCCTATTTCTAAATAGTCTAAACACAAGTAAATCAACTCATATCAAACTTTTATATATATATATTTTTGCCTATTTTTTCTGCCATGATTAAAGAACCCAACTCCCTCCATTAAACTCTAATTTTCATGATAAACTCATCGATACCAATTTTGATTGAACCCAACTTCCGATAATGTTTTCTCTCTTTTTCAAACATCTAGGGATTGAAAACATGAAAGCAATAAAGTTTCACGACCAAAATATAAATGTTATAAGACATGGGGACTAAAAGGAAAAAAACAAGTTTAATATAGCAACACCTCTCTAACTAACATATCATCCATTCTATTGAATTAATGCCAAATTTTATTGAATTTCCCCCCTTTCTTATCCTTATAGTATCTTTTTTAATCTTTTATTTTTATTTTCGTACACCTCTCTAGTATTTATATTCTCTGGAATCAAAAGTTAAATTGGAAAAAAAGTATTATTAGGAAATCTATATTCTTTCTTTCTTTTATTGTGGATTCCTAATTAATTAAATCTTTCTTTATTAATTTTAGGGATTTCCTTTTGATAATTTTCCAATTGTGTCTTCTTTCTTATTTTGCATTGTACTACGTTTCTTTTATACTCCCTAACCATTTTAGCTGCCTTTTCTTCCTTTCTTCTTATTCTAACTATTAAATTATTTTTATTATCTTATAATAGAAATATAATAAAATAAATGAAAATTTAGAAAATAAAAAAATTTGATTGAAATTTATAAATTATTTTAGAGAATACATGGAAAAACTAGACTTCATGATATTTTTCGTTTGCCTTAAATGGGTTAGTTCTAATATCATGTCTTGGGTCATGACTTTGATAGGCTAATTTTAGTCAATTTGTTGAATTCATTACTTTTTAATTTTATCCCTTAAAATTGAACTGGCATGAGACTATTCTATATATATTTCTCTCTCTCCATTTTATAGGGTTGTCTCAATCTTATGATCTAGGTGAATGGTTTAATAGATTAACCTAGGTTGAGTCATATTTTTTTTTTTTAATTTGATTCCTTTGCTATTTTTTTTTCTATTTCATATTTGGTTGGTTTGAAAATTAATCTTTGTGATTATTATTGCTCTTATTATTCATTTTATCAGTCTATCTCGTTTGATTCACTTCAGTAGTAGGGGTTGGTGGGCTATCCGGGTTTGCCGGGGTTTTCTTAGGTCTTTTTATTTTCTTACTTCATCCTTCTATATTGAGTTAGTTGCGAATTGGACTTCATAATTTTTTCCAATTTTCTTTGTATATGTTGGTCACACATCCCGAGTTGCAGGTTTGGTAGAGCACTTTAGGATGACTCAAGTTATTTTATGATTTTTATTTTATTTTGTCCTTCAAAATTAGATTGATTAAGAGTTGAACTTTCATTTTTTTATTTAATTTCTATAAAATTATTTGGCTCTCATGCATTGGATCACATGTTTTTCAATCTATCCTAAGTTGACACAAGTTTTTTTAAAAAATTAAGTATTAATTTTTTTGGTTCAGCCCGCCAACAATTTGTCATTTGGTCTCATTTTGTTTTAATTCTTATATGAATTAAAATTGTGTTTTAATTATTATTTTATTAAAATACATTTGATTTATTACTTATTATCAAGAAAGGTTATTGGGATCTTTTAAAAAACTTGACAAGATATCTTTTTATAACATATCATCCAATATATTACAATCTTAATATTTTTAAGTAAAGATATTCAGCACACAGATCAGATTTTGAGTACATAATCATAAAAGAAGATTTTTTTTACTAATATACATGTTGGAAATATCTTAATAATTTTTATATTTTATTTAAAAACATATATATATATATATATAAGAAAAAAAAAAACAATTGATCTAGTGCATGTGAGCCAACAATCCAGTTAAGTATACTCGGGGATCAAAAACAAAACTCACTCGTAAAACCTGCACTGAACGAGTCATCTCATGCAACTCACTAAAAATTCCAATTTTTAGTTCTTATTATCTGTGGTCCTGTAACTCCCCATTTACCATTTTCATTAGGAAATAATGAGTTGTTCAAGATTTATTCTGTAACTCCCCCTCTACCATTCTGCTTCTATAATATCTCATGACTTCCAAATCTCTTCGGCTTTTAACTCACTAAGAAATTCCAGAAATATTTCTGTTTTCTCCTGCTGGAATTCTTAACAATGGGTCGCAGAAAGGTAAAACATGAATTGATTTCCAATGAATCTGCTAGGAAAGTGACCTTCAGAAAGAGGAAGGCTGGCCTACTGAAGAAGCTCGATGAACTCGCAACTCTTTGTGGGGTTTTTGCTTGCGCCATTATTTTCAGTTCCTATGATGATCAACCAGAGATTTGGCCTTCCCCTGCAGAAGCACTCTCTGTGTTGGAAGAGCTGGAGAGATCACCAGCAAGAAAGCCAGGAAAATACATGGTGGACCAGGAAGTTTTCCTCAGCACAAACATATCCAAGTTGAATCAGCAATTGCAGAAACAGAGGCAGAAAAACCTCAGGCTCGAGCTGGAGTTGATGATGGCCGGGTGCATGGAAGGTATGGATTTACATGATTTGAAATATATAAAAAACCCGACTGAATCAATTCAATTTTTGGAGGAAATGATCGAGTCTGTCACCTCTGAGATCGAGCATGCTGAGAATTAGAGTAAGGATTAATTGTTGGTGCTCTAGAGAATAGATCGACTAAAGGATATACCTTTCCGATGAAATCTGTTTTAGAATCTTTATATTTTCTCCTTTTATTTGAACTGTGACCCTTTCATCTCGTCTCAATGAGGCATTGCCTGCCCACTGTTCTGTGTAACTATCAGATTACTGAGACTTCATTGAAGGTCCATCAAGGTATTCTGCTGATAACCTTCTCTGGAAGCTCCATCTTGTAATTAAAAGATTACTCCCGTCTGTAGATGAAAGCCTGTCATGCGGGCAACAAATCTATAGGGTTCGTGTCAAGGCTTAGCCGCTTCATGCAAGAAAGTTCTGGCCTCGTTAAGTTGGTATGCTAGTATTTGTACACAGTAATATACTTTTCAGGGTGTTCCTGAGCCGGGATAGGTATTCATGGTATTGTTTTACGGCCATGAACTCCATAGAAATGTCCTGAATAAGCAGTTATATCAATGAAAATCTTCGGTCAAATGTTTCTAATATGCTTGAACGGTGTTGCTTTGCCATTTATGTCACCATAACTTTTTAATACTTCTTAGAGAAGGTGTGTTACCTATATGTGCCATAGAATACTTTTTCCACATCATTTGTTGTTCTTGTCTCAATACTTCTTAATGTTATTTTTCTATAATTACCTTTAAATATTGAGTTCCTTATACTAGCTCTTAAACTATTCTTGGCCAAAAAGGGACAAATCATTCCATGATCTCTATCTACAAATATATTATATTATCTCAATCTAATGTTTTTATATAGATAGTAGAGTACAAGTGAAGATGAAATTATCATGTGAGCATTGCTTATACTCAAATATTACCATGCTCCTTTATTTAAGAGCAAATAACTTTTACTTTTTACTTTTCATATGTTGGATAAAGTTTAGTTTAGAATTTTATCCAAAATAATACCTTTGTAGCTCTCATCTACCTAATAGTTGCCTACCAAGGGTGTGAACGATCTGAAAGTAATTGTTCCATATAATTTACTTGTACCTTATTTGGAATAGGAATTTGGGTGAGAGACTTTTCCATGTTGTGAAGTTAGTGTTCAACTACTTCAATATCTACCTCTTCTATAAGTGAAACACACCTTATTTTTTTCATGTTTTTTTACCCAATACACTTGGGTAAAGGTGTTATCTTGTTTGAACCACATGTTATTCTCGTTAAACTACACATTATTAGCCTTAAAACTTGTTCCAAGTATGTAGGGTTGTTTTGTGGCATTAATGATACTAATTGCATTATAGATGGGGCATAACTGATGATGGCATCCTTGTTGGTAACAATGGATAATACCTCTAGATTGTGATATTCATCTTCGGGTTGATAATGACAACATAACTAGTCAACAAGATGCAATATCCTTTAATGGATCTTCTATTTGATCATCTCTTTTATCAATTAATTGATATGTTCTTAATTAATAGGTTTTTCAATTTGAGATCCTTCTTTGTTCAAACCTTCTTGTAATATATATTGTTCATAAGTAAAACTTTTCAAATTTATGAAGTCTATTAAATCATAACCATAAGATCTCATATCATTTGTAAAACCAAATAACTTTTAAATGCAACTTTATCTTGCCTATTATTTATATACATGTAAAATGGGATATACATTTTTTTTTGCAAAGTCTTCCCTATACAAATGCCCTCCAAGTCAACACATAAAACAAAAATTGTACACAACACATGCCCATCACCATATGTAAGGGATTTTTCATTAAGTGCAGCTGCCTTTAATTTACACAATTAGTATTCGCCAATTAGATCGATTTTAATTTATATAATTATTCTCACGTAGTGCGACTAACATGTTTTACTTAATTAGTCATTGTCAGTTCATTCAACTTTAATATAATTATCTCATAATCCATTTCATAGATGATTGTATTTATATGATGAAATTTTTTAGCAAGAACATCACCTAAAATAAAGATGTAAGGTAACAAAGACTAAATTTACACTGGTAGAATATCATCTCTCACTACTAATCTAACTTCATATGTTTTTCCAAATGTTTCAAGAAGACATCCTTAAATTAGTACTCAAATTATTTCAACTAATTATTCATTATTATTCAAGCACATCATCATATTTTTATATTATTAATTTGTAATCAAATATAATTTTACCTTTTTTTGTAGTACCAACTTGCATTTAACATTATTCTCATTTCAAATTACCAACTTGCTTATAGTATATAATTTTATATTTTTTTACTACCATTTGGTATCATAAAAAAACAATTCATTTATAAGATGATGAAATAATTAAATTATGATTCACTCAGTCATTAAATCATTTATTTAAATATATCGGAAAGTTCATAATGATACATGAAGACCAAATTATTCTCATAATAAATATCCGTTATTTTCTCCAAGAAACTTTTGAGATAAGACAAATACTTTTTTCTTAAGAATTCTTACCAAATATTTCTTTAATTAAAACTAAGGATATTTTATATATATACTAGTCAATTACTCGTGCTTCGTCGCAGCTAGAATTTTTTTTTTCAATATAAAACAAATATTAATTGTGTGAGATTTTTTTATTATATTATAAATTTAGGGAAAATAATAAATTCGTGAAGAATTCCTGTAGAGTGCGAGTTTCCTATAAAATAAATAAATTTTAAATCGATATAAATTTATCTGTTTAGTAGATTTCAACGAAATCACCAGAGCTTAAAATTATCATCGTCATTAAAAAAACAAGAAGATTCAAATACCTAAATTATAGAATTCACTGTATCAGGATTAGTTCATTTTAAAATATAAACAAATAAAAAAAATAAGTAGTTCATTTTCTATCTACAAAAAGAAAAGAAATATCATTGAAAATCCTTTTATACATTACCATAATTATCATAATTATAACAATTAAAATTATTATCAACATTATTGCCCAAACATTCAAAATCATTCTCGAAAAATAAAAATAAAAGCATAATATTTTTACAAAAAAATAAAATAATAATAATTATAAAAAAAGTAATTATAAAAATAAAAATAAAAAAATAAATTTTATCTAATTTGAATCCTAAGTAGATAGAAGAGGGGAAGGAAAAAAAAGTCAATCACCACCTAACTACCGCATTTTCCAACATTCGTGTTGCACCATGATGTTGGGCACTAATACATCCTCCACCCAAGGACGCACATAACATTCATGCTCTCTATGCGTGTAAAGTAAATGCCAACCAATTTTTTAAAATAATATTAACTTTGCCAACACAAAAACAAAAGAGAGTGAAAAAACAAAAACACTCTCACCCAACAACATACAACCCCAAGCTAGTTAAGGGCAAAATCGTTAGCACACTATCACAATCCACAATAAATCATCTCACATGCTACAGTGCATTACACAGTAAAACACTCATACTTTTTATTTTATTTTTAAAAAGGAATCATAATATATATATATATATATATATATATATATATATATATATATATATATATATATATATATATATATTATGATTCCTTTTTAAAAATACTTTTCTTGATGGAAAAGCAAGATTCAATAAGGAAATAAACAACAATTCATTATAATATTTATTTGAATGTATATGAAGATAAAATAATAGGTTTGAGATAATTGTATAACTTGAAAAATAACCAAATTGATATTTTATTCTCATTGAATATTCATGAAAAATATAATAAAAAAACTATGCATAGTAGGTTCATATATATAATCGTTCATAATGTAATTGCTAACATTACAATAAAAAAAATCTCTAATTTTCTTTGAAAAGCAATTATTTTTATTTTAAAAGAATTATTTTAGAATAAGAAACAAAGAAGAAAAGGAAAAGGCCAAGAGAGTCAAACCCATGCACGTATAGGCTTGCAATGCCATGGTTACGCACCTAGTATTCAGAAGAAGAAGAAACACTCAAACACTCATGGGCCTAACATATTAAAGTAGTATAACTCTTTTTTTTCATTCAATTAATAATATAATGGATAATTGAAATTTTTCAATCACTTTTTTCAATTAAAAAAAAAAGATTTGAGTTTTGAGATGATAAAACCCTAATTTCAAAATGTTTTTATCTAAACACCTAAAACAAATATCCTACAAAACTCAAGAACCCTATTTCTAAATAGTCTAAACACAAGTAAATCAACTCATATCAATTTTTTTATATATATTTTTGCCTATTTTTCCTGCCATGATTAAAGAACCCAACTCCCTCCATTAAACACTAATTTTCATGATAAACTTATTGATACCAATTTTGATTTTGTTATTTATTGTCATAATATATCCCAAAAAATACTTTCTCCCTAGTCTTCCTTTCCGATAATGTTTTCTCTCTTTTTCAAACATCTAGGGATTGAAAACATGAAAGCAATAAAGTTTCACGACCAAATTATAAATGTTATAAAACATTACTAACTATCTAAAACAAAACGAGATTTGTAACAGTTCGGAGCACTGTGCATTGTGACTCATTGTCACTGTGAACGTGCACTTTGCTCCGGTGCGGCGCGGGTGTATGTCCTCCTCTTTTTTTTTTTTCATTTTTTAACAATAAATAGTATATTTATATATTCTTTCACAAAAAGAGACAATGAAAGGCATATAGCTTACTGGCAAGGACATGCAAGTCTTAAGAGAGGACAGGGGTTCGACCCCTGCCTCCCGCGTATTTTTTTCACTTTTTGTTTGCTTTTTTTTTTCTCCCACTTATGTTTGAACCCCTGCCTCCCGCATTTTTTTTTCACTTTTTGTTTGCTTTATTTTTTCTCCCACTTATGTTTTTTCTTTCATTTTTATTTATTTTGATTGCTTTTTTTTTATTATTTATTTTGACGTTTTTTTATTTATTTCGTTTCTGTTTTTTTCACTTACATCTTTATTTATTTTGATTGTTTTTTTTTATTTTGACCTTTTTTTTATTTATTTCGTTTTTTTTTTCCACTTTTTTTTTCCAAAAAAACAATTTATTGACATTTGTTTTTTCTTTTATTGAACATTGGTACTAAAAGGAAAAACACATTTTTAATATAGCAACACCTCTCTCACTAACATATCATCCATTCTATTGAATTAATGCCAAATTTTATTGAATTTCCCCCCTTTCTTATCCTTATAGTATCTTTTTTAATCTTTTATTTTTATGTTCGTGTACCTCTCTAGTATTTATATTGTCTGGAATCAAAAGTTAAATTGGAAAAAAAGTATTATTAGGAAATTTATATTCTTTCTTTTTTTTTATTGTGGATTCCTAATTAATTAAATCTTTCTTTATTAATTTTTAGAGATTTCCTTTTGATAATTTTCCAATTGTGTTGATTTCCTTCTTCTTTCTTATTTTGCATTGTACTACGTTACTTTTATACTCCCTTACCATTTTAGCTCCCTTTTCTTCCTTTCTTCTTATTCTAACTCCTAAATTATTTTTATTATCTTATAATAGAAATATAATAAAATAAATGAAAATTTAGAAAATAAAAAAATTTGATTGAAATTTATAAATTATTTTAGAGAATACATGGAAAAACTAGACTTCAAGATATTTTTTGTTTGCCTTAAATGGGTTAGTTCTAATATCATGTCTTGGGTCATGACTTTGATAGGCTAATTTTAGTCAATTTGTTGAATTCATTACTTTTTAATTTTATCCCTTAAAATTGAACTGGTATGAGACTATTCTATATATATTTCTCTCTCTCCATTTTATAGGGTTGTCTCAATCTTATGATCTAGGTGAATGGTTTAATAGATTAACCTAGGTTGAGTCATATTTTTTTTTTTTTTAATTTGATTCCTTTGCTATTTTTTTTCTATTTCATATTTGGTTGGTTTGAAAATTAATCTTTGTGATTATTATTGCTCTTATTATTCATTTTATCAGTCTATCTCGTTTGATTCACTTCAGTAGTAGGGGTTGGTGGGCTATCCGGGTTTGCCGGGGTTTTCTTAGGTCTTTTTATTTTCTTACTTCATCCTTCTATATTGAGTTGGTTGAGAATTGGACTTCATAAGTTTTTCCAATTTTCTTTGTATATGTTGGTCACACGTCCCGAGTTGCAGGTTTGATAGAGCAATTTGGGATGACTCAAGTTATTTTATAACTTTTATTTTATTTTGTCCTTCGAAATTAGGTTGATTAAGAGTTGAACTTTCATTTTTTTTATTTGATTTCTATAAAATTATTTGGCTCTCATGCATTGGATCACATGTTTTTCAATCTATCCTAAGTTGACACAAGTTTTTTTTTTTAAAAAATAAGTATTAATTTTTTTGGTTCAGCCCGCCAACAATTTGTCATTAGGTCTCATTTTGTTTTAATTCTTATATGAATTAAAATTGTATTTTAATTATTATTTTATTAAAATACATTTGATTTGTTACTTATTATCAAGAAAGATTATTGGGATCTTTTTACAAACTTGACAAGATAATCAAAAAGAAGATTTTTTACAGATAAACATGTTGGAAATATCTTAATAATTTTTGTATTTTATTTTATTTTATTTTAAAAAACAATTGATCTAGTGCATGTGAGCCAACAATCCAGTAAGTATACTCGGGGATCAAAAACAAAACTCACTCGTAAAACCTGCACTGAACGAGTCATCTCATGCAACTCACTAAAAAATCCAATTTTTAGTTCTTATTATCTGTGGTCCTGTAACTCCCCATTTACCATTTTCATTAGGAAATAATGAGTTGTTCAAGATTTATTCTGTAACTCCCCCTCTACCATTCTGCTTCTATAATATCTCATGACTTCCAAATCTCTTCGGCTTTTAACTCACTAAGAAATTCCAGAAACATTTTTGTTTTCTCCTGCTGGAATTCTTAACAATGGGTCGCAGAAAGGTTAAACCTGAATTGATTTCCAATGAATCTGCTAGGAAAGTGACCTTCAGAAAGAGGAAGGCTGGCCTACTGAAGAAGCTCGATGAACTCGCAACTCTTTGTGGGGTTTTTGCTTGCGCCATTATTTTCAGTTCCTATGATGATCAACCAGAGATTTGGCCTTCCCCTGCAGAAGCACTCTCTGTGTTGGAAGAGCTGGAGAGATCACCAGCAAGAAAGCCAGGAAAATACATGGTGGACCAGGAAGTTTTTCTCAGCACAAACATATCCAAGTTGAATCAGCAATTGCAGAAACAGAGGCAGAAAAACCTCAGGCTCGAGCTGGAGTTGATGATGGCCGGGTGCGTGGAAGGTATGGATTTACATGATTTGACATATATAAAAAACCCGACTGAATCAATTCAATTTTTGGAGGAAATGATCGAGTCTGTCACCTCTGAGATCGAGCATGCTGAGAATTAGAGTAAGGATTAATTGTTGGTGCTCTAGAGAATAGATCGACTAAAGGCTATACCTTTCCGATGAAATCTGTTTTAGAATCTTTATATTTTCTCCTTTTATTTGAACTGTGACCCTTTCATCTCGTCTCAATGAATATATATATTTAATTCATATATACCAGGGCTGTTTATTGTTTGCTACAGCTAATTTGGAATTGAATAATCAAAATGGTGGGACTACTTTGCAGAAAGGCCAGCAATTCCAAACCTATTGTTATGAAATGATTTCAACAACATCAAAAGGCCTAAATTATGAATTAAAATCCTCAATCCTCCTATGGCAGTGATAATATATTCTCTCCCCAGATCTATGGAGAATTGACCCTTTGTTTATTTGAATAGCCTGCAGAAAGCGCTATCAACTGTATGTCTGCGTATGTTTTTGGAGAAGGAATTCCACCTCTAACAAAAACCTCTCACAAACTCTCATTTTAATGCCATGGAGTTTTCTTAGCGACCGAACTAGCATCACAAGCCATCTTTTATGGTAAAACACCAAGTTTTTGGAAGTGGCAACACACAGTCTGGTCTGAGATGCAGCAGAAAATGTTTACAAAAAGCGAAACGGGCACCAAAAGCAAGAGTTCAGCTACTCTGTTGACAATAAAAAAGCATAAGTGGTTTACAAAACTCCAAATTTACATTAAACTGAACACCTAAAACCCACATCACATACGAGTGTTGTGGAATTTCCCCACATCTTTTCGCTACGAAGTACTAATACCACTGCCCAAATTCAAACTACAGGTTAACATGGAAGTCATGGCGAAGTTACGCTTCCAAAAGCACCAAAACTCATAAAAGATGAACAGCTTTCATGAGGTCAACAAGCTACAGGTAGATGAAGCCTCTGGCTTAGGTAAACGAGATGCCAAGTAAGAGCCATTAAAGTCAGTATGTTGAGGAAGGATGAATAGGAGTTTAGGGTCTTTAACCTTTCACTCGTTGTACTCATTCTTGACCCCATTTCCTCTTTCTCACGGTTCTCTTGTGCCGGTGAGGGGGTTGTTTCCTCCGCTCTGGGCATGGTTGTAGCTGTGCCTGAGCCCGTGGCATGAGTGGCCGGCTGCTCATGACGTGCTTCGCTGAACCCGGCTGTTGGGATTTCCCTTCCTCTGCCTTCTTCCTTTTCAATTTTCATACTCTCAAACATTGCCTGCATATTATGTTCATGGAAAGGAAGAGCTAAAGAAGCTGATCAAACAGAAACAATTGGCAATCTTCCCCTTTTTAAGAGCTAAATTCCTTTGATTTCTCATTTTCCATCCCTTCAATATTGAATACTGGGATTGCCATCAAACATTGTTCGTATATGATAGCTAGAAAAACTTAGCGAGCTAGTCCAGCCTAAATATAATCTAGTGTTATTTACCTAGCCATAACACAAATGAAAAGCACGAGATGAAGTTAAGATACCTTTGTAGCCGAAGGCTCGAGATAGAGAAGATTGACCAAAACCATCAAAATCGAAGCCAGAAGATTATAAGCTTGAAACATTTCAGCCCTGCTGGTGAGCAACCTCCTGTTATGCGCCAGCAAATGACCCAGCAAAGCCAATCCGATAGAATAAGCCATGGCTGTGAAATAAACAGGATATATCTTGCTCTGCACCACCCCAAACTGTTGCCTTGGCAAAACCCTAGCCAACACATAGCTCGAAATAAAAGTAACCCATACACACATCCCATAAGCAATGCCAAAACCCATCAAACCCACAACACCCATCAACGCTGTAACTTCATCTGATATGTAGCGTTTTGCATGATTCAGAAATGTAATAACCCTGTTTGAGGCATGCTTCGTGCTTTCTTTCGTCTTCTCCACGACGTTCTCTGTTACCTCCTCTGATTTCTCTGTGATGTTATGTACAACACCAGACATAATCGTCTTCCCTGAGTCTTTTGCTTCTTTTACTGTATGTTTGACTTTGTTAAGGGACTCTTGTGCACATTCTTTGCCATCTTGAGCTTTCTCGGCCGTTTTCTCTTTTGCTTTCTCATAGACGTCTTCAACCAATTCCTTGGCTTCATGGGCTTTCTCTGATGCAGTGTTCTTTGCTTCCTCATACAAATTCTCGGCTTTATCTTTGTCCCCATGCTCCATCTCTTTCTTCTTATCCATCACATCATGCGCCACCTCAGAAACCTTGCCTGTGGCCATATGTAGAACTTTGGCCACCCTTTGTGTACATTTGCCTAGCCCATCACATAAAATCTCTGAAGGGTAGCGTTTCTCAGTCCCAGAACCATGAAAAACGCCTTTGCCAACATTTGGATGAACATAATCAGCTTCTTCTTCCATCTTTTCTTTTGCTTTTTCAACCAAGCCAGGTGATTTAAACTTCACACCACCATCTTGTCGTTGATTTTGTTGGGGATGGGGTTGTTCTGGAGAGATCGAGACTTTAGTGTTGTGGTGACCATTTTCTTCATAAGTCTCGACAACAATGACCCTATGACCTTCTTTCTCTATAACATCTTCAACCTGCTGTTCTTGAGGGTGGTTCCCTGCTGGGCCTGGAGACCAGACCTCTGCTGCAAAAAGAGAGGTGAAAACGAGACTCAATGCAAAAAGATTCATCATTTTCTATGATTTCTATCAGTTTCTTTGGATTGATTGATTTCCCAACTGCTGGAGGGTTAAGTTTTGAGACACAAACACAATTGGTTATGGCATTTTAGAGGGGTTCGGATCAGTATACTTTTCTGGGCTTTTCGGTGGAGCTTCGAGGATTAGACCACGTAGCATGGAGCGGTTGACTAGCCGGTACGTGTACTGTGACATAGCCACGTGGTTAGTTACGTGTCTCATCCTCGCAGTTTTAGTTTCTCTTTTCAAAACAAAACAAAAACTCATGGATTGCTTTAAAGTTCAAAGTTCTTTATGGACCCTGTAGTTTCTTATTTTTTACTCCTGTTGCTTTAGTAATTGTAAGAGATTGCATATTGTTTTTGAAATTGATTTATTTTAAAAATATATTAAAATGATATTTAAAAAAAAATATTATTAATATTAGTCTATCAAAATAATTAAAAAACACTAAAAAAAATAATTTAAAATATAAAAAAAAAATCTTTTTTTTTAATTATTTTTGAAACATAGTGTAAAATATCTCCTAAATATACTAGTTTGATTCCCTCGGAGCATATTTTTTTGACCCAATAAAAAGAAAACAAGCGAGCAGTGTTGATGTTTATCCTAATAAAAAATTGTAGTATAATTCATAATGTTTTTTATATATTTTTTTCGTGGGTTATGAATTTGATTGAAAAAATAAAAAGAATTAGAATAATTTACATAAAGTTTATCAGAAATTTAAAGTAGAAAAAATATATATTTTCAAATCTATATTATCTGTGTATCTCAACGTATCAACATCAAAAGTCCAAACATCATGATGTGACTCTTGACTAGCTTAGCAGGGTAATTAGGTAATTTACCAGAAAATATCTATTTCATACAGGCTAAAATGCCTGGAAAATGACAAAGCACAGCAATAGTAAGAGATAAGGACAGCAGCCCACAAAGAGGAGGTAGCCCATCCTAACTGAAAGCACACCCTGGTCGGTATGTCCAATTTCTTCTCCCCATCTTTCTGTTCCTAGACCTCCATTTTCTTCTTTTTTTCTTTAATTTCCTGAAAATCATTTTTTATGCGAAGAAAATTATATATATTTAAATGAAGAAATAAAATTTTAATTACTTCAAATTTTTATAAAAAAATACATGTTTTAACTCGAACTCAAAACCTGTTATACAAATCTAACTCATATGTCATCACTATATATCATAGTAACAATTTCCTGAAAAATTACTTAACATATTAATGGAAATAAATATTTCCATTGCTTCTAGACCTCATTAATCACCTAGTATATTTAATTTTGAGTTTCAAAAATATTTTATTTTTTTATTTTATTTTAAATTATTTTATTAAATCATTTGTTATAATATCAAAAGCAAAGCTTAAAAATATTATTTTAATATATTTTTAAATATCTTAATTTTTGGTAATTGGATTATGGTTAAACGACAACTTTATCTCTCTTCCTCTGTCTGTCGACGTGTTTCTCTATAATTTCTCTAGCTTAAAGATTGAAAGATGGATAAAATTAATAAAAGAAATAGATAAAGCCCAGGGACAATGCATGGATCCAGGTGTCAGATCCACGGTCACCCCCATCTTGTCGGGGAGACAGCCTTCAGTCTGCTGCATGTCTATCCTTATCCTTTTCATCTGGGCTTCAAGAAATAATAGCGAAGCAGCCATGGATGTGGTGTGCTTCACACAAAACTCTAGGGTTACCGTACTGTACGTGTTTTCTACTTTTCTTTTATCTGATTAATGCGTTTCAACCACATACGATTCAATGAATAATTTATAATTTTTAAATTTATTTATTTCTATTGCATGTTATTAAAACCAAATTCGATAAAATTGGATTTTTTTTGTTTTTAATATCCGGATAGCAAACTTTATATGTCTCTATGATCAAATAAAATCTCAGTTGTTCTAAATTTTTATAAAAAATATATATCTTAACTTGAATTGAAGATCTTTTATAAATCTCTCAATCCCTTTATCATCATGTCATATCTTTTAAAACTAAAATTGAAATCTCACAACCTAAATATGTTTTTTTTTAATAATTATTTGACGAACGACTACTAAAATGCCTTAAAATTTAGTGGCAAAGCTGGTCGGCTTATGGTTTATTATCTTATTTGGGTGATATATAATATATGGAAAAAAGATGGTGTTAAACGTAGAAGCAAGAAGCCAAAACCGGGCATGTGGTTGCATGTGAGCGGATGGTCGATCCTAGAAGACATTTTTTCTTGTACGTGAGAAACTCTACCCCGCAAAAGTATATTTTATAAATTTAATTGAAATAGTAAAATTTTAATTATTTTTTATTTTTATAAAAAATACATATTATAAGTCAAAATATATTATAAATCATTTCACATCACATAATGAAAATGGGTGGACATACTACAAACAAAATACAAAAGAGAGACGCAAACACATGCATCTTTACCCTCCTCCATGTATAGAATCTATGCGGTTTTTTTATAATTTTAATACAAAAACTTTTAAAAATTATTTTTATTTTTTTATTTTAAATTGATTTTTTTGTGTTTTTAAATTATTTTAATATATTAATATCAAAAATAGTTTATAAAAAATATTGTATTTATAATAATAACATTTTAAAAACAAATTCATGCACGCTCTTGAAAATATCTTTAGCATCAACTCTTCTTTCTAAGTCAAAACTGTAATTATTGCGAAATGTACTGTCACTGTGCTGTCCAATGCCCACTCACCACATGGTCCGTCCAAGATGCGGTCGCCATTTCCACCCACCTTAATCATTATTTGGGGAAAAAAGAAAGAAAAATGGAAACAATGAGATATATAAAATTATTATTTTAGTTTAAATTGAAATAGAGTATCTGCTTAACGATATAATAAAATTATTAATATTATTCAGAGTCCAGATTGGCTACAGACAGCTGTCTTTCCATATTTGTACACGTGTTTTCAAAAAAATAAAAGGAGGATAAGAACAAGATGAGTGAGTTCAGAATATTTTTTGACAGTGTGCGGAAAGTAGTTACGTGTGCCTTTGGGATTGCTATCAGCCCATCGAATATTATTGATTGCACACGTGTTTAGTAGATAACTGGTCATTATTTAGTGGTAAACAAAATTGTTGATATTAATTAAATACTCAAATAATAATATATATATATATATATTCAGATCTTTTGCATAAATTGCTTTTATAATTGCGTCAAACAAGTATAACTAATTTATATAAAATATAAGAAAGAAATTGAAGAAAAATCATATTAATCTTTTTGAAAAGATCAATTAATAATTAAAATTAAACCAAACAATATAAAAATACGAATGAGGACATTGATCCACAAAAGACAGATGATTTTGATGTCAATGAGTTTTTTATAATGTAAAAAATTTATACAAGGTGTTAGTTATTTTTAAATTGGTAGATGTTATAATATATATATATATATATATAAGGTGTTTATAATATATTATTTCAGGTCATAATATAATTAAAAATAAGTTTCTCTCGGTCAGAAACATGCCACCGCAATTTCCAATGATCGGAGATCAATCACATCTGATCAGTGTTGGGAGCCTAGGAGCTCTAGGCCTTCCTTATCCAAGAGATTTTTTTATTTTTTATTTTTATCCATTATAATTGTATTTTTTTTTATTTTTTTAGCGGGGTAAGGACGGGGTTTATAAATTTTTTATTGCATAAATAGTTTTTAATTTATTTAAATATATATATAATTAAAAATTAAAAATTAAAATTAATTTAAAAAAAATGATATGCACAAAAACATGGGTTAAACAGTAGGTCCTACTATACTAATTTGTGTTTAAAAATAGAGAACTCCACCCGCTCCTGATGTACTTGTAACAGTTGTAAGTCACTGAAAATATTGAAAGCAACCGTCTCCACTCAGTACCCGATGACTCAGACTTTCCCTACCCCATCGCACAATTATCTACCACCCTCCTTTTTTAAAAAAAAAATCTGGACCTTCCTCCTCAAAATACCACAATACCCTTGTACCCCTCACCAAGATTTTTTTATTTAATTATGGAAATAGTTATTCTTTTTATTAATTTGGCTGTACAGTTGAGCTATGCACATCTCGATTAATTTTATCTGTTCTAAAATTAACGATCATATTAACAATTACAAGGCTTGAATCTAAAATCAAAGAAAAATTAAATTTTTTAATCTTAATCTCTTACCACTAGATCACATGCTAGATGGTTGATAATGTATCTTTCTCCATAAACTAGTTACCCTAAAACACACTTCCGACTTCTATTTCTCATTGGTTAATCCTTGATTCATGCCATATCATTATAATTCATAGTCATTTTTCAAATCCTTAAAATTAGCATGAACTCTAACTTCCCTTTAATTCAGGATTTTCCAATCTATAGTATAATTAAGAGCAAAACCACAATTAAAACATAAAAAAACACCTTACAAGTAAATTTCAAACCAACTTCCTCGAGCTTTTTATTTCTATTTGAAAGCGTGATTAAGATTATTTTTGAAATGATTTTTGATCAGGTATACATCATAATAAAAAAATAATATTTTTGATATCAGATATAAAAATGATCTAAAAACATCAAAATTATTTAATTTTATTAAAAAAATAAAAAAATTTAATTTAAAAAAAAAAACTTTGAAACACAGTATCAAAAACTAACTTAAGCTCCGAACCTTCCCTCACCCTTTCCTTTTCAACAATGCAAATTTTCATTTTCTAACTTCACCACCAACACTCTATCTAAAATTTTTAATCCCTTAGTCATCAATATTTATCATGTATAGTTATTTTTTTATTCCCTCTACGTTATACACTAATATTTTAGGACATTGTACCTCACTAAAAATATTTTTCTCTTAATTTATTATTTCTTGGTTAATTTTTTATACGAGCTCCCACATGGCTTATAGACTTTCGCAGCTATCGATATTGTTCACATATGAACTATAGACTTTCTAGGTTAAACATATAAAGAGGTAATCTTTTATTCAACAGGTTTCCTTTGCAATTAAACTTTTGATGAAATCTTTTTAAGGAGTAGCATCGAGTTTTTCTTTCATTGAAAAAACTTTTAAGGATTAACATAAAAAATTCTCATAAATCGATGATTTTTTAGGAATTAATGTCGAGTCTCTCATTCCTCAAAAATATATTTTGTGAGCCTAGGTGAACGAGTAAAATCCTGTTTATCCCAGACTCTTATAAAAAATGCACATCCTGTCTTAAACTCAAGACCTGTTGTGCAGATCACAGGCCGTTTGTCATCATGTCACGTCCTTTAAGGATTAGTGTTCAAGTCTTTTTTTTTTTAGCTTGTAAAGGCTTGATTATTCGTATTAATGTCAAAATCTTTCATAAATTGATGAAATCATCTATTTTTAGGGTTTGACGCCAAATACTTTTCTTTCATCATGAAATCCTTTTTGAAAATTACTATCATTTATCTATATATTTTAATCAATGCAATCTCCTTTTTAGCGATCAATATTTGATTTTTCCTATTGCCTATGACGAGGGATTAACGTCCAAATTCTCCTTCATCAATGAGTCTTCTATTCCTAGGGATCATCATGATTTTTTATTAAAACAAAATGCAAATAAAACAAAATCAATAGTGGACATAAAATAATTTTAAAATAAAACACTTAACAAAAATAATATTTCATTTGAAAAGATGTGCAATGATGATGCATTTCAAATATGATAACCACTAAAGATTTACATGATTATTAACTTCACGACTTGTATAATTAGTCAAAGTACGATAACCCGGACACTTAATGATTGTGGGTATCGTGATGAAGGCCCTCCTTCTGAAGTAGTAGGTCAGGTGTGTTCATTTTCATTCTCTTCCTTCTTTAGAGAACTTGTTCTGTTTTTCTGTATATGATTTCCTGTTTGTTTCAGCAATAGTCTAGCACTTTTAGTTGACATTGACTAAATTTATATTAAAAAAATCTATTATGTATATGAGATTGTCTAACATTCATTGATTAAAATACATGTATTTATATATTAGATTTGAAAGAAGAATTTTATGATGATATTTTAGTAGATCAAGTACTCAATTCAATTAGATGATTTTAATTGAGAAATTAAAATCTCAATTTTAGTTGCTAATCCAAAGCTGAACACAAATTCTTAAATTAAGAAGGACCCAGTTGAGAGAAAACTAGTCGATAATAGCTATAAATTAAGAAAAGTATATATACAGGCTAAGGGCTAAATTGAGGTTTTTCCTTTTTATTGTTTCCAGTTTGGATTTTTAAATAGTGATTGAGGTGGACATTTGTGTGGTTCTGAATCTTTTTAATTAATGTTATACTTAATATTTGGAGGGGGGCAGCCACGTCAGCATCAGCAATTATATATTGTTAAATCTAAATTCTAAACAAAATGAAGAGTTATATTTATATATAAACCAGGCTGGGGACTGGTGGAAGGAAGGCTATTATTGGTATAAAAAATTAGTAGTTGTCGGTAATATGGATCCAAAAAGAGCAAGCTGTTGAGTGTAGACTGTTTGATCAACTGACAGCTGTCGTTGGACATCAAGGAGTATGCATAATCAACGGCCATGGTGATCTTGTAATCGGCAGTACCCACAGATTATTCCCTTACCTTAGCTTTGTCAAAAGGTTGGGGGACCCATTGGACTTCTAAAGATGCCTTTTAAAATAATGCAAAACAAAAGAAACAAAAAAACAAGAGAGAGAGAGAGAGAGGTTTCCTGCATGCTAAGTTCCTCGCAAACTAGCCTCAGGCATGTAAAAAAAAAAATCTAAAAAACAGTCGGTTAGTCTTACAAGTCTTCCAAGCTAAGCAAAAGTTCAAGATGAAGATTTGAGTAATAAAACTGACACAAAAAACCTGGTAGTTGACATGTCACCAACACATCTTTTCTTTTTTCTTTTTTCTTTTTTCTTAGAAGCATCGAGAGGTCAAAGAAGTGCGGGGCTTGCTGAGTTCATAACATCACCACTGAGAAAGAATTTCAGTAGAAAAAACTGACACAGTGACCCTCACGACTCGATTCAGAAGTATTTTTAAAGCTATCCTTAGAGAGAGAGAACCTCCATTGTTGCATAATAATACCTTGAAAACTAGAGAAGGGAAGGGAAAACTCCATGAGTGATCACTTTCAACTCAGAATTGATTTGCCTGTTCCCCCTACCTAATCCATAATTGCATCAGAAAACTAGCACCAAAAGACGAACTTTCTCTCGCCATCAAAGACAATCAAGACTTGCAAACGTTTAAAAGTGCCCACCAGAATCTGCCTCTCAAAAAGATTAATGGCTTGGAGGGGGAGGCCCACTTCCTTGCCATCGAAACAACATTAATCTCTCCTACCCACTTATGTTTCTGTCTTCGTACTCCAAAATCGAGCACCTCCTCTCCAACCCCCGCTCCTCCACCACCACCCACCGCCTCTATTCCTTTCATTTTTAGCTAACAGGCAGATTTTACAAACCCCTTCAAGCCTCCCCTCAACTACTACCATCACACCATGACCAAGCTAGTGGTAGAAGTTCACGATGCTTGTGACCTTATGCCGAAAGATGGCCTGGGTTCAGCCAGTCCTTTCGTAGAAGTAGAATTTGATGAACAAAGACAGCGGACTCAAACCAAGCCTCAGGAACTCAACCCTATTTGGAATGAAAAGCTTGTTTTCAATGTAAACAATCCAAGAGAACTTCCCAGCAAGACCATCGAAGTTGTTCTATACAATGATCGAAAAGGCGGCCGCCACAAGAACTTTCTTGGTCGTGTTAGAATCTCTGGAATCTCTGTGCCTTTATTAGCTGATTCCGAGGCCATTGATCTCCAGAGATACCCTCTTGATAAACGTGGCCCCTTTTCGCATATCAAAGGTGATATAGCACTCAAGATTTATGCATCTCATGATGGTAGCAACTACACCCCTACTCCTCCTTCTCCTTCTCCTGCTCCTCCTCCTCCTCCGACAAATGCTGGCAATATTGAGACTGAAGCAACTCCAGTATTTCAAGAAATCAAGACCAACAAGCTTCAAGAAGATGTTATCGATGATCACGAGAAGAAGAAGAAGAAGAAAAACAAGGATAAAGAAGTGAGGACTTTTCACTCTATAGGGACTGCAACAGGTGGCCCCGCTGCTGCTCCATCTCCTCCGGTGTCTTCCGGTACCGGATTTCAGTCTCACGTTATGAAAGAACAGGCACCATCAGCTGGGACAAGGACTGATTTTTCTCGAGCAGGGCCAGCTGCTGCTGTTATGCATATGCCTAGGCAGCAGAATCCTGAATTCTTGTTGGTGGAGACCAGGCCACCGGTGGCTGCACGTATGCGAAACAGAGGATGGGACAAGATGTCATGCACTTATGATTTGGTGGAGCCGATGCATTACTTGTATGTGAGTGTGGTTAAGGCCAAGGAGCTTCCTGTAATGGATGTTTCCGGGAGTCTTGATCCATATGTTGAAGTTAAGCTGGGGAACTATACAGGAAAGACTAAATTCTTGGAGAAGAGCCAAAGCCCGGTGTGGAAGCAGATTTTTGCCTTCTCAAAGGAGAGAGTGCAGTCCAATTTACTTGAGGTTACTGTAAAGGATAAGGATTTTGGCAAGGATGATTTTGTGGGCAGAGTTGTTTTTGATCTGTCGGAAGTACCTCTTCGAGTCCCGCCGGATAGTCCGTTGGCTCCTCAGTGGTACAGATTGGAGGACAAGAAGGGGGTCAAGACCATGATGGGAGAGATTATGCTTGCTGTTTGGATGGGAACACAGGCTGATGAGTCCTTTCCTGAGGCATGGCATAGTGATGCTCATGACCTTAGTCATACGAACCTGAACAACACACGATCGATGGTCTACTTTTCGCCGAAGCTGTATTACCTTCGAGTTCAAGTCATTGAAGCTCAAGATCTTGTCCCCGCCGACAAGCTCCGCATGCCAGAGGTGTATGTAAGAGTTCAAGTTGGCAATCAGATAAGGATCACTAAGGTTTCGCAGATGCGAACCATCAATCCAATTTGGAATGAAGAGCTTATGTTTGTTGCGTCTGAGCCTTTTGAGGATTTCATAATTGTGACTGTTGAGGACAGGATTGGACCAGGCAAGGAAGAGCTACTGGGAAGGGTCGTTTTATCAATTAGGGATGTACAGACAAGACTTGAGATTCCAAAGCTCCCGGATCCTCACTGGTTCAATCTCCTCAGGCCCTCGTTTATATTAGAAGAGGGTGACAAGAAGAAAGATAAATTCTCAAGCAAGATCCAACTCGGTCTCTGTTTAGATGCAGGGTATCATGTCCTTGACGAGTCCACGCATTTTAGCAGTGATCTGCAGCCGTCATCCAAGCACCTGAGGAAGCAAAATATTGGAGTCCTTGAACTTGGGATTCTCAGTGCACGAAATGTGCTGCCGATGAAGGGCAAGGATGGCAGGACTACTGATGCATATTGTGCGGCAAAGTATGGCAACAAATGGGTTCGAACCAGAACAATTCTCAATACTCTGAATCCTCGTTGGAATGAGCAGTATACTTGGGATGTTTATGATCCTTGCACTGTGATCACCATTTGTGTCTTTGACAATTGCCACATTAATGAAAGCAAAAATGATGATACAAGAGATCAGAGAATTGGGAAAATAAGGATTCGGCTATCAACTTTGGAAGCCAATCGAATATATACACATTACCATCCATTGCTAGTTCTTACCCGCTCTGGATTAAAGAAGCATGGGGAACTTCACTTGGCATTGAGGTTTACATGCACAGCTTGGGTTAATATGGTGGCTCAATATGGCAAACCACTGCTTCCCAGAATGCACTATTACCAACCGATTTCTGTTAGGCACATTGATTGGCTCCGCCACCAGGCAATGCAGATAGTTGCGGCAAGGCTATCAAGATCCGAGCCACCGCTCAGGCGTGAAGCTGTGGAGTACATGCTGGATGTGGATTACAACATGTTTAGTCTGAGGAGAAGCAAAGCTAATGTTAATCGCATAATGTCAACGCTTTCAGGGGTCACGGCTGTCTGTAAATGGTTCAATGACATTTGCTGCTGGAGAAATCCAATAACAACATGTCTAGTGCACGTGTTGTTCTTCATACTGGTTTGCTATCCAGAGCTGATGCTGCCCACAATTTTCCTCTATCTGTCTGTGATTGGGTTATGGAACTATCGGTTCAGGCCTAGACACCCTCCTCACATGGATACTCGGCTTTCACTGGCAGACAGCGTCCATCCAGATGAACTTGACGAGGAATTCGACTCCTTCCCAACATCCAAGCCAGCAGACTTGGTGAGGATGAGATATGACAGGATGAGAAGTGTTGCAGGGAAGGTGCAGACAGTGGCTGGAGATTTGGCAAGCCAAGGCGAAAGAGCTCAAGCTCTACTGAGTTGGAGGGATCCAAGGGCTACGACAATCTTTATCCTTATTTCATTGATCTGGGCTGTATTGATTTATGTCACTCCATTCCAGGTAATCGTAGTCCTGGTCGGACTCTACGTGCTTCGACATCCCAGGTTCAGGTACAAGTTACCCTCTGTGCCTGTCAACTTCTTCAAGAGATTGCCGTCCAGAGCAGACATGTTACTTTGAGTTCTATCATCAAACACCTTGGTTGCTTGATTCTGGTCAAGGAAAGATGATCTAGTATATAGTTTCACCAATGTCATGACAGCAGAATACAGAAGGAAAGCAGCTGGGTACTCTCTGCCTCGCACCCAATCCACAAAAGAATCTCGCTTTTGCTGATTATCCATATCCCACATTTCTTCAATCCCATGCATGAAACCCAGCTATTATTTATTCCAAGATTCTGTACTGTCTATATGAGCAATCATATACATATTTTTTACTTCATAAAGCGACGGCTACTCAGTGTGGAGCAGTTTCTAAGATTCTCAAAGTGCTTAAGCATATTACTCATTGCAAAAGAAAGGAGAGTACCTTTCACGATTCCCAGAGAATTTACAATTAACTATAAACTAAAAGCGGGGCTACATTATTTATTAGGTTTTTTTTTTTCTTCTAATATTAAATTTATCTATTTTTTTAGTTATTTTGATTTTATAATATAAATTACAAGTTTAGCAAGTAAGCACTAAAGTTTTTTTTAATTAATGTTTTTTTAATTTATTATTTAATATTAGATTGATTAAGAATTAAATTTTATGATTTTTTTTTGTTTTGTTTATTTTTTATTATAGCATGTGTGCATAATAACTCAAAGATAGTTTTTCAAGAGTTAGATTTATGTTATTTTTAAAAAAAATTGTTTAATATTAGGTTGATTGAGAATTGAGATTTATAATATATTTTGATTTGTTTTTTGTGAGGGTATGTTCGTCTTATGATTAAAGTTGCTAGTTTTGATATTTTAACTCTGGTTAAATCAAATCATTTTTTTTCTAGAAAGTTATTTTAATCTCATGCCCGGGTCATGAGTTCTTCGACGTTGAATTTTTTCATTGGATTGTTCTCGTCTTATGACTCGGTTAACATGTTAATCTAATTGACTCTAGTATTTTTTTTAATTTTTATTATTTAATACTGTGTTTGATTAAAGAATTAATTTCATGATTTATTTTGATTTTTTTATTAGATTATCTTGAACTCATAGCATAAAAATAATACTTAACAGTTTAACTTAAATTAACTTGCCTCCCTTTTTGTGTCATGTTTTGAATTAAATTTTTTACAAATCTTATCATTTAATATTAGATTAAAAAAGAATGATTAAGAATTAAATTCTATAACTTATTTTGATTTTCTCTCTATAAAAATTATCACAATCTCATGACAGGTTGGAGATTCAATAAAGTAACTCAGGTTAAATAATGTTATTATTTTAAAAAAAGTTATAAATTGTTTCTAAACTTCAAAATTCAATCGGTTAGACCAGTTAACTCTCACATGATTTATTTATTTTTCATGAAAAAACAGCAGCAACATTTGATTTACCTTCAACTTATCTCAATAACAATATAGCATGCAGCTATTTCTCAGCAAGATTGTTACAACTCTTGCCTTCCACAAAACAAAAAATTCCTTGTCAAATCTTTCATGAAAATCCTCCCACAAAAAAATGGACAAGTAAAACGCAACACACGTAGCTCACTTGGATGACATGGTCTTAAATCCAAGATGTATTAGCAAAGCTACAGTACTAAAAATGCTGACAATTAATCCTCCTAGCACTGCCCTATCCACGACACCCCACTCGCCCGGAGCTGCTGCTTTGGCCCATTCTTGCTGCTTTTTCTGGGATCCCGACGCAATACCATTATTCTCCACCATTTTTTGTGCCTGAATTTTCCGCTTTCTTAGTAACCATCCAACGAGAGTTCTTCGATTTTGGTCTTCTAGATGCACGTCATTCTGAAGAACATCACTTTGTTCTGAAGCATTCTGTCCTCCACAGCTCTCTGGTCCACAAGCACAAGGTTCTGGCTCACTGGAACATGCGCAGCTGTCGGAACAGGGAGAACATTTTTCGTCGCCGAGCATTTTCTCGACGGACTTCGATTTGTGATTTATTTGGTTGACAGTCTCAATCACTTCTCCAAAAACTGACCACCTTCCAACGGAGGTTATCTTAACAATGGCTGAAGTGCCCAGCATGCTTTCTTGAGCAACTATGAGCACCTGCACGTATGCTTTTGTGTGGCCAACCTTTGGAAATGAAAGAGCTAATCAAGAAATGAAAATAAGAGGCTGGATCATAAGCTAATGAAATTCACCATTCAATTCAAAAAAAGAAAAGAAAACAAAGGGAAACAAGTTTTCCATTTGAACTATGCTAAGAAAGGAAGGAAGTGAGGGTGGGTGGCTCTCAAATTTAAAGTGAAACGAGGAGAGCATAAGAAACATATCAGAAAAAGATTTGACATGCAACTCTAGTAACCTTTCCATGAAGCCTTAGAATTTCCATCTTACCAAATGAATTCCATCAGTGGCGATATCTGTTATCCATATTCTTTCCACTCTGCCCTCCATTCCATTGTAAGGAGTGAAAGCTTCAAACACTGAAGTTAATTCACGGCTTCGTTGCTTCACTATGTTACTTGGAACCTTTTTCATCCTTGCAGCAGGTGTCCCTGAAATTGGAAAGCAGATTTATGATTGAAAATACCACAAAGTCGATGCAATTACACACGCATATGAGCTTTATGGTGCGGGTACCACAGTTATAATTCATAATACACTCATAGTGAACAGTAAAACTAGTTGGCAGTGATAACAGAGAGACATGAGTTTTCATAACTGATAAATCCTGTTTTTTGTAAACACTGTTTTTCTTCCATGAAATATGCAAATGGTAGTCTTGAGCTTTCTAAGCAGATAGACAACTTTTCCCAATTGTCACTCATTGTACATTTGATGAAACCGAAAGAAAATAATAAAAAACATGGGGAAAAAAACAGCTACACTGAACAATACCAGGTTAAAACCTTATTAGAAGGGTAATGATAAAATCAAAGCATGATGTGAAGTCAATAAAAGCATACCTGGTCTAGGATAGAACTGCGAGATATGAACTTGAGCAAACTTGTAAGCTTTAATAAGGCTGACAGTTTGAGAAAAATCTTTATCTGTTTCACCTGCAAAACCAAAGAAAAGCCTGGCATGTCAAGGACTATCCACAGCTAAAACACCAAATACTTTTTACAGAGGGTGTTGTAAATGAATACAAACTCCTGAAAAGGTCTTGGATCTTCCAATTTCTCTCTCTCTCTCTATCACCAGTAAATAATTCCTCCAAGTAATGTCAAACCACTAAAAAATAAACTGAAAAAAGAATTGGGGTCCTTTGTCTCCAAAATCATTGAACCCTCAATAATCAAGTTTCTGCTTCAATTGTTCCCAAGTTATTCTGGAAAAATAAACAAAATAAAAAAAGAACAGGAAAAAGGAAAGCCCGACTTCCATAATATACTCTGGGCGTGACCACTCTTTTTTAGTGAATTTTTTGACAAAGCATTTTCAAAAATTAAATTTTAGAAACTTTACAGTTAAAATTTTATTGCAACCTTTTTGTTAAAGATCAACCAATATAAATTGAAAACAAAAAACAAGTCAAAGCAAGTTATATTGACTTCAAAAAGTTAGAAAGAGTCCAATGTTACCGAACTGATGGAGTAGTACCAGAAATCTCTAGTGACATATATAATTTCACGATCTAGAAATTACAATGTCATATCAGGATATTTCACTTGAACAGTTTCACTTGAAAGGGTACCGATAACTTCTCATACTATTCTAGAAATATGCAATTAGCAAAGTCAGACTTAAATAAAAGTATGCAAAAAGGACCACAAAGTGGAAATTGAGTCTGCAAACTAACCAGGGAATCCACATATTATGTCAGTAGCAATCTGAATCCCCGGAACTAGCTCAGTCAAGGTATCAACCACAGTCCTGAATTCATTCACAGTGTATTCTCGGTTCATTGCCTGTCAACAAGAACAGATATATCAACATAAGGGCTCTTATACAATGATATTCTCTTGTAGCTACCTCTGCATAAATTATACAATCACAGCTGGAATCACTGTCACAGGGTAGGGATAAGCAATTAGCAGCACTGAAAATAAAAGATTAACAATATCGGGACATACTGTCAAAATGGCATCACTACCAGACTGCACTGGCACGTGAAGAAAGGAGTATACACATGGATGTCGCAGAATTTCTGCTATATCTTTCAAGTGCTCCAGAATAAAAGGTGGATTTGTCATCCCAATTCGAAGCATTGTGCTTGCATCCGAAGGAAGTTCAGCAACAATAGCATTCAATAAAATTGGAAGATTAACCCCAATGTCACGACCTGTAAGATTTTAAGAAATTCAATCTGTTCAACACCCTGCTTGTGAAGAATTAGTACAACTAACACCTCAACTTATTTATTTTTCCAAGCATGATAGATTTTTTCCTGAGTCATGAAAAAAAACTGTCTGCAGAGCAGCAATATTATATCTCACTGGTTGATATGAACATGGTAAATTCTATAATTATTTTTCCTTATTACTAAGCAGTAGATCTATTTCTCACTTATTATTTCTCTAGTTGAGGGATTAGAAATGAAAATGACTGGCAGCATCTTCAAACAGTAACATAGCAAAAAAGACAATGGTTGCTAATAGACCATTGAATGATGTGTTGCAAAATCATTTTAACAAAAAGTACTTTAGAAACAAGATTTCTAAATAGAAAAATATTCAGATCAGCGACATACACGATCATAGAAACATCAAAATATTACCATAAGCTCCGGTGTCTTCACTACTCAACCATATTTCCTTTACTCCATCATCTATAACTGTTTTTACACGCCCTGCCTGCAGATGAAATTTTAATAATAAATTAAAAAAATAATTCAAACAGCAGCAATATGTATCAGTTGTCCATGTCATGAACTTACAAGGCTATCAACAGTGTAGCTCCCTAAATGCCCACGGGCATGCTTTGTCTTGCAATAAGTACAGGCCCCTAAACATCCAACATTAATGGGAAGAATCTCAACAAATTTGTTCTTTCGCACCTGTCATGAGAATCAGGTTAAATGCATGGAAATTATAATGCTATCAAGAACAGATTGTGATTTTGGTTAATTAAGAAATAGAGCCGCTCATTAAAAAAAATCAACATTAAAGAGCCTCATTGAAGAAAATGTAAAAACACTACAGTTCAAATCTGGACTTTGCACCTTGGGGAGGTCAAGTGCTGGCAATGTCTTACGGTTCAAAAGCCGCACTTCATGACCTTTTAAAGTCTCCTCTACAACTTCAACTACACGATCTATTTGCTGGACTCCAACTATACTGACTCCATCTAATTCTTTCACATTCCGACTTCCTTGAGGCACACACCCAGCCACCACCAGTGGCTTTTTTGCACTTTTACCCTTTGATATTAGAGTGTCCATGGCGGATTGACTTGGTGATTTTACAGTACACCTGAATTAGGTAATATGAATCATTTAATACTCCAGCAATAATAAGAAGTTGAATGAACATATAGTGTTTTCCTTTATGCTAGAAAAGGGTAGGATTCATACTGGCAAAGGAGCACAGAACCGAGTACCTATAACTATTCAGCACCATGATAGCCCTGACAGACTGAGGACATGATTCTACCCCAGATCTCTACAGCCATATCCAGATAGCTAGCAGCTTAGCCAATTTGAGGCTTTATTTAAAAATTTGATAATAAATGTGTAAAAAAAATGAAATGATCACAGCAAAGACAAAATTCGGAGTTCCAGGTCTGTCAATGCATAGACATTCAAAACTATTACAATTAGTCTATCAAACAATTACTTGTGGGCATCACCAACCATGGAACAATATAACAGTACAAGAAACATATAGTCCACCTGATACCAGCACAGTTCAATCATTCTCATAAAAATTAATAAATAATTTGGGACAAATGAAGGACTCACGTATTGATCAGCCACAGGTCTGCCTCCTCAGGACTGTCACTTAACGAATAACCAAACGATGAAAGCTGTCCGGCCATATATTCACTATCACTCTGCCATCATTATCAGCTGTGAGAAATAATTGGCAAGAGCTAAAAAGGAGTTCACACTATCAGACTCTGATACACAAAAAACTGCTGGTGAATGGGGATGCATAGCCAACAGAGAACTGCTTAACTTATAATTCAAGCTCAATAATCCATAATGCTTGGACAAGCCGGAATTTTTTACAGTATAACTACCAAAACACTTTATTTATGACTTAACTTCCATAAGACTACAGTCGCAACAGCACCCGGTACTGTCTTTCATAGTAAAACACAACAAAGCTTCACCTTTCTCATGGTAAATAGTTTCAGATCCGACCCTCATTAATCATAGCAAGCTAGTAACTCATAGATCAAAACAAAATTCACCAAAACAGATTGAAAACTTTAGTTCTTCACAAATTGAAAGTTCAGTTTAATATCCCAAAATAAAAAAAACCTGAGTATCCATAAAAAGTGCTCTATGTTCTCTCGATATTTCCAACAGAATTTTTCATGTAACAGCCCCCCAACACCAAAACCAAGATAAGGCCCTAACTATTGGAGATTAAGCGTCCACCAAATCCGTGTAATATATCTCTTGTAAAGCATCAATAAACCACTTCACAGCCTATAAATGGAAAAAAATTAAAGACTTAGAAAGAAACACATAAAACTTGCCTGATTATGGGAGCATCCAAAAGTCTTGATATATATTGTCTGGACCAAGAAACATAATAAGACCAACACATACGCATAAAAAAATATAGGGAACATGCATAAATTTAGACAGAGAGAAAAAGGACCTGAGTGCCAGGAATCTTGGAAGAGATAGGGGTTTCGGAAAGTTGTCTGGCCGGTTTATTCTTGTTCTTCTTGAGGTTTACTCCAACTGCGTTCAGTGGCAACCTGAATCCAGGAGGAGACCCACTTCCATTACCAACCAGCAAATCTTCAATGTCTTCCATTTCTTTGATTGATTGTTTCCTCCCACCTGGAAAACTGCAGCGCCAGTGGCTGAGCGAGAGGTTTATGGGGTTAAAACTGGTCTTTCAAAGTTGGGCCCGGGTTGACCCGGAATCATATCAGGATTGGTATATTAAGGCCTATTATGAAAGTAATATTAACTTTTAAACCCAAACCAACAAATTTACATTACTTTCTTGCCCAAATATATATTTTTGTTGCTGAAATTTTTTATTTATCCAAATTCAAGGGTAAATTAGTTAACTTCCTATTTTCTTTCCACATTAAATATTTCTCACCGTTACTTAAAAAAAATTAATACTTTTTGTTGAATGTGATTAAATATTTGATATTTAAATTTTAAAAAATGCTATACAAATCTTGATAATTCATAATTAAATACTTATTCTTTCTAAGTATAAACAATCAAAATTGATCTAAAATAAATTTAAGAATATAAAGCTAAATTTTGGTTGATATATAATGGTTGATATTTAAAGATAATTATAAGAGAATATCATAAGAGCTTCTACAACACTTAATATTGTTGTCATAATCTATTTTTTTACTATTGTTTTGATAAGAAAACCTCCAAAGAAAATTGTGAGTGGAATGATAGAAAAGTAAAAGGGATATGGAGATGAGGGATAAGAAGAGATGAAAAGAAAAAAAGAGTTATAAATAGAACAAAGAAAAATAAAAGAGAAATTTAAGAGAAAAATAGCCTAGAAATAAGAGAAAATAAATTAATTAAGAGACCTAAAAGATAGAAACCGAAGAGGAAAAAAATCACGAAGGTCACATAGAGAAATAAAGAAAAAGGAAAAACTAGAGAGAAAATAAAAAGAGAGATTGAAAAAATAAATGATTAGGCAACACCTAAAATGATGTTTAAGAAAATTTTTATTTTTTGTATTTTGATAATTATGTAAGATTATGTTTAGCAAAACCATTTTCTACTTAAAAAAAAACCTTTTAAATAGACTTAAAAAAGTGTTTGTCAAACACACTTTTAAGTCTAAAACCTCATCATAAGAAAAGAAAATATTAAATAGACCCTTAACAGGCCAGCTTGACCGGGATGACCTGATGAAGTCAATTTGACTTGGTTGACTCAGTCGAGTTGATTCTACTGAGTAGATTGAACAGAGTTAACCTAAAAAAAAAACCTAAAAAAGAACCAAAAAAAACATATCAAACTTAAAATAAAAACACAAAAACTTAAAATTTTCCAAAATGATTTTGTGCAAGTGGGCGTCTTAGATAAGACCGACTAGATTTGTCACTTTCATGATTTCGTTGAAACAACTCTGACGTCATCATTGCTTGAGGTCACTTGAGTTTGATAGAGGGAGTGCATACATTTCTATTAGATAATTTATTACTTGATTAGGAGGTCTGCAACCTCATATTTATTTTTTTGAAGATGTCAACCTCATCAATATTTTTTTGAACAGGCAATGAAGGCTAATCTGAGAGAAGATGTTGAGATGATTAATGAAAAATACAAAATATAATATTTGATTTCAAGGTGATGAGGTTATAAAGGGGATGTTTGTGAGTTGAATAGTGGTGGTTTTCAGCCTCTAAGGGTGGTAAAAAACGCCGCATTCGATTGCCTAATTATGTCTTCTCGGTCAGCCATAATCGAAGAAGGGGATGTACAATATTTCCAAAACAACGCCATTTTGACTAATCCCTACAAATTAGAGTTTTCTGTTTTGGAATTTGTCAAATTTCATTTGCATCCTTATTTGTCCAATTTTATTTAATTGAACCCTTAATAACTCTTAAGATTTTAATTGCTTACAATTTCACCAATGCTAAAATCAATTTTTAGCCCTAGGTTTGAACGCCTTTTTCACCACAGTCCTTGATTTCAGATTTGTCCAACTATGTCCTCATTGGTCAACAAACTCTCAATTTTCTTTTCTTCAATTAGATTCTTAATTTTATTGATTTCAATTCTTGAAGTCACATCTTTTTTGGAATGATCCTTGATTTTGAATTTGCTTTCATCAAACTTTGAATTTCATGCAACTAAGTCCCTAATTTTGCCCCGCTAACTTTGATTTCTTTTAATCAACACCCAAATTCTCTTATCGATTCCTAAAATGAGTATCAATCACAAATGGGGCAAAAGAGAAAAGTTCTGACAGGTCCTAACTCTAAATCACTGGAAACTCTTGTTGATTCCTTGAATGAGTATCACTCACAATTGGGGCAAAAGAGAAAGGTTCCAACCGGTCCGAACTCTGGAACTTCTCCTTCAACTTCCTTAAAAGTGGTCCTTGATCCCCTTTTATAAACACACTAATGGAATAAATCTAATCAAGAGCTTATATATGATTATATATATATAAATTATAATATGTTTTCTTCATCCAAACAAAAATTAAGGTTACATTACCGAGTTTTCTCTGGCAATAATTGGCATGAAAGATGTCACCTTCATTCAAAAACTACAAAACCTGAATCCAAAATTCATGAACCGGATGCCGCCTCTAACAAACAACAATGAAAACTAAAAATCAAATCAACAAAAATCTATTTATTTATTAAAAATAGGATAACCCAGATAATAGAACAATATTTTTAACATAAAAGTGAAATTGAACAATTGACACTCACAGGAGTTAAATAAGTAGCCTTGCCTATCTTTCTTCACATTTAACCTTTTGTTCTTCTAATATTTCCTGCAGCTGTTGGATCCATCCATGCCAAAACGATGTAAATGGAGCGCACCTTCAAGACGCAGTCTTCATGCAGTTGCAAACAAACACTAAGAGGACTGATAGTGTTTGAGGGAGAGTTTTATTGAACACGCGCAACAATGACTTTACAGTCTATTGAAATTTCCTCTCAAGTGAATGTACATGGCAAGGCCACATATACAAGGATGTGTTTCTTGCCCCAATCAAGAGGGCTCTTTTTATTACCATTCACATATTTTAGCAAACGATTATAAACTTTGCTTCTTTTTTTTGTTTTTCTGTATAAACAATTATTTACCTTTTTTTTTCTGAGGACAAGAAGCTTCTGTGTGCTGACAACAGATCATATCACGCATGCAAAAGCAGAGACTTTAGACCTTTTCTACCTTCTCTTCCCCGATAATCCATCTTGTCAACCAGCTCGGATCAGTGGCGAAGGACTTGCATGACATTGGTAAAATTCCAAGATCAGCACCAATGCGTTCGTAATCCTTGAGAGCAGCTTCCATCTCTGCTTCAACATCAGAATCATCCACAACATCGATTGTGTTCATGCGTAGAACATCGGCATAGTGTTTCTCCTTTTCTAGATCATGCTCAAACGGTTCCATAGCTGCCCCCTGTTAACACAAATACTGTTCGTTATAAGGTTTCCAGTTCACTATAAAACAAAGACCCTTTCCTTCCGATATATATATATATATTCATCAGTTTGCAAATGCAATTTCCACCGGCACTACTCATTAAAAAAGCAGCCTAGTCTTTCCTATTTGCCAAGTACTCAAGCACGCTTTCATCAAAGAGCCTAAATCAATTTACCTGGCATAATTCAGTATAATGTTTATATATCTCGCTGCTTTCATCTGGATCACAGAGTAGGGTACCACCATACCAACCGCTGGCTTCATCAACTGAGGTCATGGCAAGGTACCTTGAAACCAAACCAAAACTTGACACTTGTCAAAACATTTGAGTTGCCACAAACAAAAGGGAAATTAAACAAAAAGAGTACAAATCATAGAAATAGCAGCTTCCCGATATGCATGCATTTTCTATTCAATGAATATAGTTGCTGAATGGATTAACATTCTTAGTCAAGGAACATTATTCAACACTTTTTGCAGGTGTTTAGATTCTTCCTTCGATCATAGCCATTAATAGAGCTAAACTTTGACTAAAACCAAGCCAACTTGGGATGCATTGCATTGCATTGCAGGAAATAAGGTCAAGAGCAAGGTGTTCTCTCTGAAAAATGGAGAGACAATATATAAAAGTACCTTCGGAAGATATCCTCTTCATTGATATCACCAACAGAAGAAAGTAAATTTAATTCCGAGTAACCATCTACATCAATCTCTTTACAAGATGCTCCATTTTCAATTTTACTTTTAACAGCCTTGGAGGCACCTCCACTCTCTTCATACTTTTTCTGGCCAAAAAGCCAATTTGGGGTTTTGAGCTGTATTTCACTGCACAAAAAACACGTGTTCAGTGAATATAGGTAGCATATGCAAAAGGTAACGAGTAATACATCTTCCAAAAAAAAATATGCCCCAAGCAACCCATTTCAGAGCAAGCAAGAGGCTAGTGCCAATCAAAATTACAACTAGGAACAAAAATACGAAAGAACTTTATGATCAATAGATCATTTTAAGATTTTTCTCTCTAACCCAAAAACACTTAGGGTCTGAAGGATAAAGACTTGAATGTGCATAAACAACATCAGGTTGTTACTTTCCCCAATTCCAAGCTAAGCATAACCCCATAAAAATCCTTAATTTGCTTTCTTTGTTTCATATGTTTTTGAAATTCATTATCCCTCAATAAATCCTGATATTCCTTTCTCTCTTCACATTTTCAAATCATTTTATGTCCCAGTACCAAACCTGCAAAGGGGTAGACAGGAGAAAACAAACCAATACACTTTGAAGGGAATGCAAACAGCTATGTTTTCACTACTCTAAAAGGGCCAAGGGAAACAGGCAGATAGATTCCTGTGATCCGTTTGACTAATGCAGTATAAACAGTGCTGGAATAAGGAAATACATTGTAACTAAAATGTGAGGCACAGCACATCCTGGTTAGTTTGAAGCATCAGAAACACTTAAAACTGATGATTTTAGAAAGCTGAACCAAGCACAAAAACTGCAAACATCAGGGCAAGAACAGATGTGTGCCCACATAAGCATGCAATAGAGAAAATGACATAGTCAGGCTGTAAGTTACAGCTCTAGTTAAGAGAAAACTTACACTGCATCAGGAGCCACACCAGAATTTCCTGTACTGCCACCTGGTCTGTGATCAGGTTCTCTACAGAGTCTTACATTCTTTATAGCACTACATGTCCGATCAATCAATTTATCAAATGATGTCAACTTCATTCTTGAAAAGTCCTCCCTGCAAGCTGGAATGGGGGCAAGAGTTATTCCAACTCCTACAGGCTTAGCATTGGATTCTGAATTGCTGGAGAAGTAAGATAACATAAAATAATCAGAAGTTGATAAAATAGAGCATTCTGGTTAAGCAAGCATATTTGTGCTGAATTTGAACAAAACCAACACTGACTTTTTTTAATTTACCAATTATCTGGATAGGGGGGATCTACTTCTCCTATCGCATTCCCATAGACATGAAGATAGTAGTCTGAATCCAACTCCCAAAGAGGAGATTTCCCTTCCCGTGGTTGGAAGTAACCAAGAAATCTGGAAAACAGCAGACATTGTAATTTGAGAACACCCTCAAGGAAAGAAAGCTATTGTACATGTATAATGCATAGCAAAAATAGTATTAATCACAAAAACTTTGACCAAATATTTTATGATCATATACAAATATAACCAATATCAAAGTATTATTTTGCTAATAAAACATGGAATATAGATCTTGATTTTTGTGTTTGATTTTGGTTAAATGTAACAAACTATTAGTGGTTTTTGTATTCCAAGAATTCAGTCAATTATTTTTGCTTTAATGAGTTGATTTATTTCGCTTATAATGAAGTACCTTTTGTTATCTTTACAAAAGTTTACATGCCCACTTACCATATAGAGTCTCCATAATCAAGTACTAGTGACAGTAATACCTTGAAATAGAAAATAGCCTTATATTTAAAAAGCATCTATTCACAGGCACTGAAAATTCACCTCGTTTACTTTAGCTATAAAGAAAGTAACCATGCAATATAATCAAGTAGAAAGCATAATGGAAAGATATATTACAAATTTATTGCATCTTGCTTTTCACCATCGGTGTATGTATTGTTGTAGTATCGCTTGATAGACTTAATAAACTCCCTGGATTGAGCTGTAGCTTTCCACTTTCCCTGCCTCTCAGATAACATCTGAAACACAAGATCAGGTTATGATATGATGACTGCAGTTATAAGAAAATTAGATCATAAAAAACTTAAGTTATTCGAGAGAAAACATACAGTGTTATGAGCAGCAGATCCACCATATTGCTGGGCAAGTGCATCCCCCATACTTCGATACATATCCATAAGAGCAGCAGCAACAGTACTATCAGGATCAACTTTGGGCATGTCTGTCAAACCCATTGCAAGAAGTTGGCGTCCAAAAGCCGCTAGACCATAAGCATACTGGGCAACATTTGTACGATCCAAGCAGTCAATGCAGTTGGTACGTAGAACTCCACTTTGAAAACTTAGTCCTTCAGCACCAACCTCGTCTTGTTTTTTAAGTTGACTAGAATCACTCTCTCTATCCCGATTAATCATAGAATTTAGATTTTCATTATTACTTCCTATCTTTGCAAGATCTCCTGAACTAGCTCTTAGATCTCTAAGAGAAGCATCCCTGTAAAAAATAAAATCAACTAAATACGAAATCCACAATCTACCAATTTTCATTTCAAAATTCCAAAAAACAAAAGAAAAAGAAATGAAAAGGCAAACAGCTTTGACAGAAAAAAGATGGCCAAGCTTTATGTTTTTCTGCAACAGAGAGACTAAATTACCAAATGGGAAGTGACTGGATTGCAGAACTTACAAGCTCAAAAAGAAAGCTTTCTATTTTCAATGCCTCTTAATGTCCGAAGGTTACCATGCTTATAATTGATTGTAGCACTTTTTTTTTTATAAATTTAAGGGATATATTACACATTTAATTGACATTGTTTGTAATGATTATATATAAAGAAAATCCCACCATCCACCACAGTACATGATCTTAAAGTATGGCATTATAATGATAAAGCTGCTTCAAAATCTTCATATTGTGCACTAATCATGAAGTTTGATGACCTTCAATTACTTATCTGCAACATGGCTTATCCCACCTTGAATGTTTCTTGTGTTTTTGGGCTACAAATTCCCACTAATCCTTCATATGCCAAGGATTGCTAAAACTTTTTAAAAACCAAAATAAAAGGGGAAAGATGGATGACCCAGCATCTCAAAGAACAGGAATATTAAGCATTGGAAACTTTATACCCAAGAGATCTAGGATTGAAGGTTACATGAAGAGTTCTAATCATAAAGTAATGTGAATGTTTAAAGTAAATAAACAAATTCTACTAAAGAAACTGTAATACCTTCCGGTGCTTGTTCGACTAAGGTGGTTGGCTCTCCTCTTAACTGTGCTAGATTTACCACTATAGTAAAAACCAGTCAAATCAAGTGCTTGACTTGCCACAGCACCCAAAACAGCCAAAACATTGGCAGACTTGCTTTGGAGACAGTAATAAAAAAAAAGTCAGTTGAAGGTGGTTATTAATTATAAAATAGCAGTTGATGTGAAAAGAAATAAATGTCTACCTCTTTGCAAACTTGTGAAAGTCCCAATGGATAAACTGAAGTTTTTTTTCTTCCGGAAAAATTGTGTTCAGATACCCAGCCGCAGTGGCAAACTCACGCCTTAGCATCATTTCTCTAGGCCGTTTTTCAACAGTCTGCATTTGAGCATTTAAATGAAATTCAGATGACATAAAGCATTAAAAAAGCCTTCCAAGATGTGGTAAGCATGTTTAATAGAAGAAAACTTCTAAAATTAGATAAATCACTGAAAGATTGAACAAGAGAAAGCCACAGATAAATAAATTTGTCCATGCATGAAAGCTGAATATTAATTTTCATAAGGCTTACTATAATTCATAATTATTATCCAATAAACTAAAACAGATCTGGAAATGGTTTCCATTACTTCCAGATTCTCCATAAACTGACACTTCCTGAGAGTCAGAGCCAGTTAACAAGGACAGCCCACATTATTCTGCTTCATCCAAGAGAGAAAGAAGTATAATGGAAAGATTATATTTTAGAAGGATTATTTAAACAGACACATCAATGCATTCCCCTCTGAAATATTAACCCTGGAATCAATAAGCTTATGCTAATTATGATTATAATCAAGTGTGGAAATAAGCACTCACCATTTTAATACATATTTCCAGTTCAGGAGTGAAATAACAAACTCGGGTAACCATTTATTAAGAAAATGCAAGACAGCCATTTAGTGACATTCTAGTTGATAAAGCTGAATTTCTTTAAAGTCCTATAAAGAACAATCAGCAAAACTATAAAAACACACACATTTATATAAAAGAAACTGTCAGGAGCAACTACATATTATAAAAATATGAACTATAATCCCATGCATTCCTTTGTAAAATAAATCAGGTGCAATAATTATCCAATTGCATAAAGTAAGATAATGCAAGATCTATACAACAACCTGTCAACAGAATCGAAAAAACGCCTTGAATATATTAAGCACAAAAATGAATTTGAAAAAACCTTTATCAAATTAAGCACTATTATGGGACTGCCATATCTCTTCACCAAGTCTTCAAAATGCAATTTCGTCGCCTGGTAGGTAGGATCATACCTTTGCACTGATATAGATTGGGAAGTAAATATCAGAAGTACTTTATATGAAAGATTAATGCTAATTGATCTACATCACTGCAAGACCCAATAATAAACCAATCAAATGTGTTGAATCAATGGCCTTACAGATTATATCAGGTTTAGGACTGAATCGTGAAGCTTCTTGTGACCAGAAAAGGGGAATCGAACCACGCATCTGCACAACAGAACTCATTTTCCCCTTGCAACATCCAGCATCTTCATCAAGGACAATTTGCTCAGTTTCAACATCATTTGCAACTCTTCCCATATCATTAACCCCTCTTTTCAAGTACCTGCACTCGATTAACATAAAGTCATTACAAAAGGTTTGTTTTAAATTTAAAAATAGATTTTACAGTGTTTCAGCACAATCTGAAATAAGTAGATATAACTACAAAGAAAATCAGGACATGAAACAAATGAAAATCTCTGGTTTCCCACAGGCCATCACAATCATTCAAATATTACCCATAACCATAATGAAGCACACAGTGGCTTGTACAATCAATACGACAAATATTCATCCAAGGAGAATGTAATGGCAGTCAACTACATTGACACAGACAACAATATGTAGATTATAATACGAATAATGTCAAGAGAATATGAGTCTCATTATTCGATCTCTACACTTAAAACATAAAAGGGCAAATGAAGCAAAGTTGTCAAAAACAAATTAGCTCAACCAAAATTCCCATGAACAGGCTTTAATTCCAGTTCAGCTATGAGAGAAACCCTTAGTCAAATACTGGCTGACCCAGAAGTTTGGACTTCCAACCTGACCAAAACAGAGCAATTTTAAATGGTTGACCATGAACTAATAAAGGCAACCAATTAAAACAGGTTAACCAGGAGCTAATAAGGGTGGCAGCCAAATAAATTTGGCAAGACAATTACACTTGGTTTTTTAAGTCCTCTGCCCATGTGTGTTGAAAGGGAGGGCTCAGCCATTTTATCAAGGAGATAACTTCTTTTAGATTTGTTTTTAAATGATGTGAGACTTAGCTATTTTCTGGAGCATTTACATTTTCAAAAATAGATAAATAATAGAATACATAACTTGCAATGGTTATCCTCGGCCATTCCCTAGGTTCCATCAATGATACTTAACATAATTAATGGTTTAAGAGTGGTTTGTACAGAAATTAAGATGAGAGAGAGATCTAACAATCTAGGATTATCAAGATAGAGTGGTTCACATGAACAAAATACACATTACATGCATTTGTGGGGGGGAAGGTCAACTTGTCACACTTGTTTGCTGGAGTTCCCATCTGTCTTGTGAAGAATTTTGCTATTAATTTATTTGAGAGGTGGAGGCAAGGCTAACCAAAGAATTCTTAGGAAGAGAGAGAGAAAGAGAGAGGCGGTAACCAATCAATCATTTTCCAGTCAAGAACCCAATCAAGCAGTTTCAATTCCTAATATCAAAGGGAAAAGGAGACTATAGCCTTCACTCTGTCACATCTAATCACCTAAACTGACCACATCAAAATCAACTTCAACCCAATCCAAAAGGCAGCTTCTTATCGGTAATTATGTATTTCCCCCACCATACCTCATTGTAAACTTACGAACCAGTAAATTATCAACATACGTATCTCTACATGGACACCAACAACAATAGAAACTAAGCCTCAATCCCCAACTCATTGGGATCTCTACTCTCGATAAAATTACAAACAGGATCCTCTGATTTGGGACCACTGTCAGTTTAATTCCTGGCTTTTAAATTTCAGCAGTCAGATCCCCCATGATTATTTTATTTTCAATCCTAACAGATCGTCAAGATGTTGAAGTATTAATGTAAGAGCTATCACACAGACAAATGAATATATTGTCTACTTCCCGCACACATGGACTAGTGTGAGAGAGAGAGAGAGAACGCCACAAAATAAAAGCTTGGAAGCCTCTGGGCAGAATCCAGTGACATAAACCCATTTATTATGCTCATAAAACATGAGGCTTCAAGATGCAACTGAGCCTCAAAAAGACATACTTGTTCAAACCACAACATACCGGGTTCCAGCAAAATGTCGAGAGCGTCTGGATACCAGAAGAACACTGAAGCCTCTCCCAAAGATTGACAACCTGATCTGCCATGATTAAGTATATTAGAATTGGTTGAATGGAATAATACGAATTACACTCAACAACAATAAATTCATAGGCTATTATCAAGAAATCACATTGGATGAATTATTTCTACAAGATAACAATGTATTTAGAGGCAAAACACAAATTATCAAGATATGCATCCTACTTCCAAAAATCAAAATCATTTGAGGTAAGCAGAAAGGGATATAGCAGAAAACAAAACCCAAATTATCAAGATAAACAACCTACTTCCAAAAATCAAAATCATATGAGGTAAAGCAGCAAGGGATATAGCAGGCCTGATAACTCAGATTCAACCACAGAAATGAAGTAGTTATTTTACCTTATAAGAAACAATTTATGAAATTTGTCATTTGGGCTAGAGTTCTTCGAAAAGTATGTCCCAGCATCTCCAAATCTTCCAAAATTTACCCAAATTCATACTCCATTTCCATTAAGTACTAGTAATGCTTGCCTAGCACAAACTACATTACATCTAAAATTATATTTGAACCATGGCCAAATTTTCTCTTTATATACCAGATATAAACAAATAATCAGCAAGAATATGGTAAAGCTGAGTGCATATCTGTCATTTGTGCTACAGTTCTTGACAAATTATATTCCAAGCATCTCCAAAACTTCCAGAATTTACCCATTTCTATTATTAAATAATAGTGATGCTTCCAATTTTAGATTGTGTTTGGGATTGTGGAAGCGGTTACTTTTCAAAGTGTATTTCACTTGGATATGCATTAAAGTAATATTTTTTATTTTTCAAAATTTATTTTTGACATAGCACACCAAAACAATCCCAAAACATTAAATATAAATAAATTGAAGAAATATCAAAGATTTTGAAAAGTGCTTTTTGACCGTAAAAACAAACATACATTTAGCCAACAAGAATTACATTACATCTGAAATTAGTTTTGAACCATGGTAAGAACATTTCTTGAAATTCAGAATATCAAACCAAATTAATTGACAAGCATGTAATATTGTTGTGTGCTTGGTTGAAAGAAGTACAACTTATAAGAAAACACAAAAATAGAGCAACAACATGTTAAATAATAAATTATCTCAAAAAAGTATCTGCAGGATTACAGCAAGGATATATTGATGCATAGAATTTGTATAAAATATTTAGCACAACACATGATCAATGAGAAATTAATTAGAGATACAAAATATTAAAAAAAATTGCATACCTGCTTAAAATTTCCATGCACTAATGCTATTGTCCAAATAGTATTACCACATCTAGACCGAATAGCTCGTGTTAGATATGCATTCCACACGAATATGTTATCATATGGCATCCTATCTTCACCAATTGATATCACATTCTTTTGCAAGCTTTGCATTATAGGATATGTATAACTAAAGAAAAAATCTTTAGTCAAATCTACACTAGATAACAGCTTTTTGTACCTGCATTTGAGGCAACAGATAGAAGAACTATTCAGAAACTAAAAATTAGACTCATGCTAGACAAGAAATGAAAAAAATCTAACAGTACTAGATAAGACTGAAAGGAAATACATAAAAAATTCAAAACTATCTAATGAAATACAGGTTTTATGCTCTTGAAAGTAGATTGTATTTACCCTTTTGTCTTTCCTTTTCCTCTCAATAAAATTCTTATCCTCTTTATTCCATCTCTAAGAACATTCATATTTTATGCTGTGTTAACATATATACATGCATCCATGCATACATATATATAGAAGCCCAAAAGCACTATTCTCAATCAAACAAATAATTTAAAAAAAATGAAGGTCTTCTCTCAATTATAGATTTTTTCCCTTTTGATAAAAGAAGAAATATATGAAAATGAAACAAGAAAGATATGACTACAATGGCCACACATCAAACACTACAATGTTTGTGTTTTCTTTCGTGAGGTTTCTTGTTCTCCTATTTGCTTCTTTTCCTTCTTGGATTTTATCAACTGCTTTGAGAATTGCAAATTGATTATTTTCAATTAGGGATCCACTAGTACATTTCCCACTTACAATGTTAGAAATATCTTTGGCAATTTAAAGGCTATTCATTTAAACAAGTATTTTACTACATGATCTCTCACTTTTATGGCCATAAACACCATGCTTGCTCTTTAGGATTAAGAAAACAGGAAACATTTTTCATTCATAAGAAACATTAAGGATTGATGCTAAAGGAGGAGAGAAAGGGAGTATAGTACTATGCAGTATAAAAGAATACAAAATAGCACTTTTCACTGTCAAGGGAATCAATTATGTATTAATTAGGAAATTAATTATGAGTTATAGATAGTAGTGTTTTAGTAGAACACTTATGCTTTCATACTTAGCCCTAATTTGTAGCTAGGTTGTCTATTTAAGAGACAAGACACTCAAGAAGAAGGGATTCAGTTCCTATTGAATACAATTTTGACATGGTAGCAGAGCCTGGTTTTCTTACGGGACTGTGGGATTCAAGGATTATTCTCGCAGATTAATGGATGTTATGAATCAAATGAGGTTGCTTGGAAAGGTGATTGAAGATCAAAAGGTGGTAGTGAAAATGATGGTTTATTTGCCACAGAAATTTGAAGCTCAAACTCATATTTGTACTGTTGACCTTGTGAAATGGTACACGAAAACACGAGGAGCAAAATTTGAAGTTTATGCTGATTTTGATTTGGGACAAAACAGAGTTGATGAAAATCCAACTCAGCTTGATGTGATGACCATGACACTTCCTCTAGCAAGATTGGAGTTCCTAAAGATGAAGTTGGGGATATCCAAAGCAAATCTCAAGGAGGAGTGTTAAATTTTAATGAGATTAGCTTTGAAGATAAGAAGATAAGAAGTTTTAGTTGTAGGATTCTAAAGAGATTAGCTCTTTTTTTTAGCTATAGAGTTCTAATTAGTTTTGATTACCATTTCTAATAGGATTTATCATAAATCCTATCCTTATCCAATAACCTCTCCTAGTCTATTGAGAGTTCTAGTTTATTTCAAAATCCTAAACACAAAGGAAACCCTAATTTTTTTTTTGTTTAAGGGGCTGCAGCAGCCAGCCCCCTTGGCAGCTGCAGCCCCCTCCCCGTGTTGTCCATGGCTCTCGGTATCTTTGACTTTATTTTTCCTAAATACATCTGTTTCAACGCTTATGGTGTATTCTTTGGTTGTGGCTGGGTCGGAGAACAGCCCCTCGGCATCGTCTTGGTTTCTGGGCTATATTTTTTAGAAACAAGGCTCTCGCGTGGTTGTAGCGCCGGTTCTCTTCTGTTCTGGCGTGATTCTTGGTTGTGGCTGGGTCGGAGAACAACCCTCGGCATCGTCTTGGTTTCTAGGCTGTATTTTTTAGAAACAAGGCTCTCACGTGGTTGTAGCGTCGGTTCTCTTTTGTTCTGGCGTGATTCTTGGTTGTGGCTGGGTCTGTTGACACACGAAGATTTTTTTTAAATCCTTGTGTGGCAGGACAATTTTCTTGGTGTGTTGGCACTGTCGGTGGTCATCGACTTCGTGGGTTTTCTGTTTCGGTGGTTGTCGTGGTGGATGAGTGGGGTTTACTACTCTGTTTCTGGTTTGCAGTGACACCTTCGGCTCTCTCCTTTGTTTTTTGGGCTTGCTTCCTTTGGGCTGTCTTAGCCGGATTGATATTACTATTTAGTTCACAAATTGATGCTTCTTGATCGACTAGCATCAATTTGAGGGGGGATGTCAAGGGAATCAATTATGTATTAATTAGGAAAGTAATTATGAGTTATAGATAGTAGTGTTTTAGTAGAACACTTATGCTTTCATACTTAGCCCTAATTTGTAGCTAGGTTAATTGTCTATTTAAGAGACAAGACACTCAAGAAGAAGGGATTCAGTTCCTATTGAATACAATTTTGACATTCACTACTGAATTGGACAAATTGTTATAAGATTCTCTCAGGTTTCACATTAAATTAGCACTTCCAAAATTGAATTGGACAAGAGTCTTAGAAAGCTTCTATAATATTTTTTTTTGTAATTTTAAAATACATGCCTAATAAGTTCTTCATTTCAAGCTAGAAATTGAATTGTTTGAGTCATGCCAAAAGGCATCTTTTCTTAATGGTTAGGCAAAGTTATGGTAATGATAATGGCAACAATGTCCAACAAAATTCCCACATTGCGTTTTCTATGAGCTTAAGAATTCTGCAATCATATAAAAGGCCAAGCTGGTTTTATCATTAGTCACTGATATCATCTGACGCATGAATGTGTGTGTGAGTGTTATTCTTACGTTAATAACTGTACTTTCATAATATAGATAACAGAAAGAGAAAGACAAATCAAGAAGAGAGACAATACATACTGCTGTCTAGATGAAGAAATGAAGAGGCACAAGCAGACAGCAGTATGTATCAACAAAACAATACAATTGTATGCACCCCCACATAGAGCGAGATAGGGGCAGGGTTGGAGGTACAAAGCAATCAATCAGGAGCATGCAAAGGAAGTGAAATACCTTAGCTCAGCTTTAGAATGAGCCACATCAGTTTGTACTGATACATGTGGAATGGTAAACAACTGGCTCTCGTCTATGCCATATATTACATGACCACAAATAAATCCTATTTGTCGACGCTTTGTTACTAGAATCAAATAATAAGACTCCAGAAACTTAATGCAACCTAAAAACACCAAAAGAGCACAATAAGTAACACCACTTTCACAGAGAAGCCCGTGCATAAAGAGCATAAAAATACACAAACAAGAATTGGTCAACCTACACTAACCTGCGATCCCATAAGCCTTCACTACAAAGTTTAGGCCCCCAGTGGCACGATTCCCTTCAGCAATTCGCTGGAGCAAGTTGTTTATTTCTTGTGATGAATAAACAACTGGGTCTTCACTAATATTGAGTTCAGACGGTTCTGATCGATCAATCTTCAATACCCGAAACAACTTCTTGGTCCTATCACTCCCGACTAGATAAAATCTCTGATTACAAAAAATTCAGAAATATTTTTAATGGTTATGTTTTAATTTCTTCCGAAAACAATGAAATTCTTAATTAAACTAATGATTTAAGAAATTTAAATATCAACCATCAATCAATTCAAATCAGTTGAAACCGCCATTAAACGAAACCCTAAATACTAAAAATCTCAAAAATTCTACCGTTTTATAATTTAATCTTCAAATTCCAAAACAACCCAGCTATAATCCAGGCACAAATTTCAAGTCAAAAGACTCAAGAGAATGATTAAGTTTTGTTACCTGTCTAGTCTCGTAGAGTCTAAATTTCTCGAGCGAGTATGAAACGGGATCGGTTTCGGGGTCGTTGGAAGGTTGGATTTTGACGGAGGAAGGAGGGAGTCTGGATTTCGAATTATCCGATTTCGCCATGGAAATGGCGGAGGGTAATTTGGCTATTCTCCAAAATCTATTTATATCTATCCATCTTGAAAAACGGAAAACTGATAAGGGAATTTTGATAATTTGTTACGTATCCAATCAAAAAGCTCCGAGTCATGGGGTCATGAATCATGTTTAACCGGATTAAATTAGTTTATCAATATCCTAGATGCCTGTGTATTATTACATGGAGTTTTTTAGCGTATATTTTAAGAGTGAAAAAAAATCAAAAAACTTATTAAACCGAGAAAATTAAAAATAAATAATCTATAAAAAATGAACTATTAAAAAAACTGATTAAATTTATTAAAAATATTTAAAAAACTTCTGGTCTGGTCTAGTTTTTAATTTTGTAGAAAAATACTGAGAAACTGAAATTGAGCTGAACCGGTTCAAGTTAAAAAAGTTATATACTATAATTTTTTTTTGGTTCAGTTGAGATTTTTTGGTTTGATTTTATTTTTGTTAAATAGAAAAAAAGGAGAAACTTGGTTAGAAAAAAAAAATTATTATTTTTGGTTTTCTAGTAAAAAAACCAAACCAAACCGAAATCGATGGTTTTCATCGAGTCCAATTCAATTTCGGGTTTTTTATAAATAAAAAATCTGGTTTAGTTGTTTTTATTGATAAAAACCAAACCGAATTGAAAATGTTCACCCCTAGTATAATTATGCTTTAAAAAAATATAATAAAAACTTTTTTTTATAATGTTTTGAATGATTTTATGTGCTGCTTATAAAAAAAAAAATTATATTTTCATACGAATAATACTTTTAAAAATAATTGCTAGCATAATACTAAACATTCTTTTAATTGTGATATTAAATCTGAAGGCTTTTAATTATGTTATTAAATTTGACTTGACGTGGTTGACTAATGCTTGTTTATTTTTCCATTTTAAGATTATTTTTGAGAATATTTTATCTTTTATTTGCTTTAAGTTGTTATTTTATGTGTGTATTTTCAGATCATTTTAATATATCAAAAATAATTAAAAAAATATTATTTTTATATATTTTTAAATAAAAAATATTTTATAAAATTACTGCTATCATAATATCAAATAGATTAACCAACATGCAATCCAACCTTTAATTCAAGTCATGTTTCAAATCAAATTGAAATGAACTTATCTTGGTTAGACTTGATCAACTCGAGGGTTTCTTCGATACTCGTTCAGCTGGTCAAAACTAATTTTGATTTAAAAAAAATGATATTATTTAATTATTTTTAATATAGAAATAAAGATATTTTGGATGAAGTCGAGTTAATACAAGTCATGATTCTAATTAGATTTAATAATTTGTTTTTAAAAATCTATTTTTTATTCAATTTTACAATAATAAAAATAGACTTTTGTAGAAAGGATAACAATTAAATTTACGGCGAAAAAATGTATTTTTTTTTAAATTGTCTTTTCTGTTCCTATAATTTTTCCTTGCAACCAAAATACTCTCATTAGTAGCATAGTTCATTAAGCAAAATACAACAATAATAAAAAATTGAAAAAACTATAATGCTCCGAATTCAAAAGGAAAAGGTATAATTTTTTTTTATCAAAAACCTAATTTTTTTAATTCATGCATTTATATTTTTAAAAATAAATATTTTTATGAAAAATATTTTTCAAAGCAAAAATTATTTATAATTGTAAAACCAAGTTTCAAATAAAAAATAAAAGATCATGAAACGATCATTTTCACGCACCTATATAAATATTTTTTAAGAATAGTACATTTGAGAAAATAATATAAAAAGTATAATAAAAAATAAAAAAAAATGGATGTTTTTTTCTCATTTAACATTAATAAATTCTACATATTAGAGTAATAAAGTCATTAAAGGTATTTTTGGGTTAGAAATAAAGTTATTGCGGTTTTTGTTATTCTTTTGTGTACTTGTAAGTTGTAAGTGGAATGAAATTGATATTTATAAATGTCCTAGGTCATCTAGTTTTCAAGTCAACTCAAGTGTTGTTTTACATTGCATTCAAAAAAATAATAATTTAAAAATAATAAAAAATATATTTTTATTTTTTATTTTAAATTAAAAAAATTAGTGTTTTAAAATTATTTTCATATACTAATGTAAAAAAAATAATAGTATTTTTTATTAAAAACTAAAAAAAAAGTATACAAACAAGTCAATATCATATATAACCCTAACATAAAAAAGAAGTCAATTTTTTTTTTGAAAGCACTCGTGGACCAGGGAGGATAATTGTCCATAAAAGGTTTGTGGCTCTGGAAATTTCCAGCTATCGTATCACCCCCTTCACCGCAACCAAACATCAAGCACCATAGATTAATTAATCACATCTCGAGTCCCAGGGGAAGTGTAACCTTGTTAGATTCATCAAGCAAAACACAATGAGCAAATTATATCTTTTGTGTGGCCATAACTTGATCAGTGCTCCCGCATTAACAATCCATCCCGGGTCTCGTCCCAGAAAATGTAATCAGTGTCAAGAGAAAAAAGTGAGAACAGTTGCAGTCTTTGCTGCAAAATCTGGTGGATTTTCACTCAACTCGGTAAGATTTTCCTATGGTGATCTTTTCGAGCTCTTTATGATCCAATGAGGCAAATCCATGATGGTTATTATTACTAGATAAAAATACACTGGGTAACCAATTTTGTTGTTTGGCTGCTGCGACAGTGTGCATTAATGGGACTTGAGTGGAAGTTTTCTAACTATTTGTTGTTGCAGATTCTGAAAGGATGTAAAACTTGTGGAGGTAAAGGTGCAATGGAGTGTGAAGGCTGCAAAGTATTGTCTCTTCAACGTCTCTTGTCAGTGTTTTCATGCATGGAGTTGATTTTGTAAAACCCCATTGCAGAGCCCTGTTGGTGCAGCAAATATTTCACTCTTTCTTAACGAAAATGGAATTAATAATGATAATAACAATAATAATTTCACCTCCTAGCTACCCTTTTCTCTTCTTTTTTTTCCTGTCAGAATAATTCATTATGAATTGTAGAGGGATATTAGTTTTGAATTGTAATTTGTTGAAATGTATGTGCCTATTTTAGTCTCATCTGAAACACTGAAGAACTAATGATTTTTCTCCCTCCAGGGAACGGGTAAAAATAAAAAGAATGGAAATATCTTCGAGCGTTGGAAGTAAGTTTTCACCTATTTTGGAAGAACTTAATTACTTGCTTATCAATTTATATGAAGGATATTACATTCAAGTTTTTTATCTTTTATTTGTTTCTGAGGAAATTCAATATGGTTTCAGATGTTATGACTGCCAAGGATTTGGCTTGAAGAGCTGTCCTAGTTGTGGGAAGGGAGGGCTGACACCAGAACAAAGAGGGGAAAGATAATACTCACAGGAAGTCAAGTGTTCTGAATTTACTGTCGTTTAAGGAAAGGAAGATCAACCATACCTGCCATTGATTTAGCTTGTACCAGCCTGCACCTTCATGTACGCAAATGTGTTTCTTATTCAAGAATCAGAAATGCTAATGTTGTTCAGAAAATATATATATATATATATGTCAACAGACCTGCACTTGAAGAAAGCACTGTAAAACTACAATGGTTTTCTTTTTTTTTACGATATATATTGCAGATTCTATGAGCATGATATTTTATCTCTACTGGGGCTGGAAATCAAGGATGGACTTGGAGAAGGCAAAGATTTGCTTAGTGCTCACGGGAGGGAAGTAAATCATTCGAAACAAATTGTCTGTATAATTTGGTTTATAATATTCTTGCTTACTGAGTTCTGTTGCACTGTTTTATTATATGATCCTAATGCTTATTGCACAACAAATGCTATTCCATAACCAGTACTGGCCAAAGTATTTGTTGGATATCATTTTGATGAAGCTATAAAATGTCTTAACAATGATCAAAGTGGGTTTCCACTATACTTTGAAAAAATAAAAATAAAAGCATCGTTGTTTAGTGACAAGAAGATGTTCTGGTGCTTGACTTGGTCATCCAGCCATGACAAGAAGATATATATTATAAATTGTTAATAATAGAATATAAATTTTAATTTTGAAAGCTTAACCTGAATGGGATCAAGGCTAAGATCTTTTTACTCGGGTTATTAAACACCTTTTCAAACACAAATTTCAAGAAATGTGGAAAGATCGAAGTATGATTACCATCCTGAGTTGCATATTAGCTGTGCTTCACCAGCCTCAACTTTCAAATCAAACGTGTTAGTACTTTCATTTTTTATTTTGTTTCAACTGTGCCTTTAACTAATTTATTAAAACTATTTGGCAACTTTTAATGAAAAATAATGAAAATACTAGTCAAGCAGTTTCTGAAAACAAATCTCTGACTACTTTCTGGTTAGAGCCACTTTCTTTCATTTACAGACCAGTTTTTCCAGTATGAAATCATCAACCTTCTGGGTCTAAATGAAATCAGACTCATCTGGTTTACACAACTGTCTCATCTTCTGGTGAGTCTCTCTTTTAGAATCTGCGGAAAATCCTGAATTCAAGTCTACTCCTCGTAATCTCCATCTGCTTGATCATCACTGTAGTCATATTCTCGCTCAGGAAAATGAATGTAGCCAATGCTATTTCGCAAAGCTAACTCTTTTGTCATCTTTCTCTTTTTATATCTTCTCCAAACAGATTGCATTAAACAAGCGGCCCATGTTCTCCATTGGTGAGAATAGTACCTAAAAGCATGCTGCAACTTCTTGCTCTGAAGTCGCTTGAATTGATGTGCGAAGAATTTGAGGTCTTTAGCCTCAAGTGCAAAAGCTTCAACTTCAGAAAGTGCTTTCACAGATCGTGTCGAAGAAGGCAGGTTAGCGCTTGATTTTGGCATCAAGGCCCAGGTGAGTAGTTCCTCACCGCAGAAGTCACCAGGTCTAAGGGTGATGGAGTTGAAGAATCCAGACCTTCCTCCATTAGTTGTCGAGCTCTCTAATTGCCCTCTAATGACGAACAGCATCTCATTCACTGGATCACCCTCTCGAACTATGTAAGTTCCTTCGGTACTCAATGATGACACCAGACGTTCACATATGGCATCGAGTAACTGGTCATCCATTTGTGAGAAGAAGGGGACGCGACGAACAAGGGCCAGAGATAAGTGTCGCTGGATTTCTCGTCGGAGGTCCAGTGGCAATGAATGCAGTATCGATTCTTCGTGAACTCCTCTAGTAGCAAGCCATTTGTGCTGAGCAAATCGGCGAACACGTTCTTGCAGATCTGGAGGTAACTGGCGGTGCCTCATCCACTCTTCCGTATCCCTCCGCTTAATCCTCCACTCTTCAACTCTCACCGTCATAGATTGCAGGTTGGTCTGCATGTTGCCAATTAACTGTGCCGAGAGAACTAAGCCGATGATGCATATGAGAATACAGAACACATTCTCGCCCAAAAATGTGCTAGTTTCCAAGGTCTGACCATATGAGCTCAGATTTCTTAAGCCCCACCAGAGACAGTACAGGAACTTCTCGATGAAACGTGAGGAAGCGACGTCATTGATAAAAGCATCAGCAAATATTCCATACTTAAACGTGAGAGTGCTGTTGCGTGCATCACAATTAGCAGGAACGCCGGTAACATTCCTCCAAAATTGCCGTTCAGGATTTCCCAGACTATTACAATCTAGATAGCTATGGATGCAGCCTACAATTCCTGCCTTATTCTCTTTCGTACATTCTGATTTCCAGCAATAGAATTGCCTCCCCATCGACAACGTATACCAAGAAGCACCCAATGCATGGCTGGCCAGCATGTAAAGAATTAGATTGTATCCAGCTCCAGCCCAAGCAGCCTTGGCAACAAAACCTGTAGATTTTACAATCCTTTGATGCAAAGGAAAGATAAGAAACATTCTGGGAATGTATTGAATAAGAACCATGAGCGAGAGAGTGGTGTTGGCATGATCGGTGCTGCTGTTTCTTGTGGCTGGAATTACTAGCCAGATGACAATCTGAGGAAGAGGAAGCGCAGCAGCCATATCGATGAGGAAATCAGACTTGAGATAACGCATTGCGATCTCCTTGGCATCAATAACAAGCTCTCCCCGTCCAAAAACTCTGGAACTGGGAGCAACAAAAGCTGTACGAAACTTCATAAGAATGTGAAGGCTGAAGAACATGTCTGCTATGGACCTAAAATATGTGATCAGCACCGCAAGCTGTTTGTCGATGGATAAGCAAACATAAATATAGTCCGAATGGAAAGTAATTCGGTCTCGGTTCCGGGGACCAACATAAGGGAGGTAAAAGTACAGAGGGTCGATGAAGAGTGCGATGATGGAAGTGAGGAGGAAGACGTGGTTCCAATACGTTACAATTTCGCTGTCCGGGTCAAGTATCTGGTACCGCCATAGGATTTGGAGAGGGTTAGGATCTGTTGTGCTGGTGGGATGTTGGTGGTGACGCCTGAAGCGGCGGAACTTCGCTGTTGGGGTGTGAATAAGCCTATTCATGATCTAATTCCACGGCGGCAGTGTAGTAGGCCAATTCTGATCCCAAGATGCATGGAGGATTGGCTCCTTTCCTGTTTCTTGACCATTGATATTTATTCATTCATCGAAATATATATATATAAAAGTTGACAGTGTGAGTGAATTAGAGGAGGGAAAAAAGAAGAAGATGATGAAATCAGACTCTTCAACAAACATGCAAGAGTTCAGAACAAAATCAGTAGAAGAAGAGTACACTGATCAGATCTTTTTAATGAAAAAGAGAACAACGTACTGAGAGAAAGAAATTCATGAAGAGCGAAACCAAAAGGGGTAGATGGTGTCTGCATGAGAAAAATGAAGGAAGAAGAGAAATAAAAGGAAGAGTCAGACATCAGCATACCTTACGGAGATACAATCGGAAGGGTAGTGAGACCGGTTCCTCTTCTTCCTTTGTTAATATATATATATATATAACACGTCATGCAAACCATATTGACCAGGAAAAAGCCTAATTAACAGAAACCTTTAATTATGGAGAAAATCTCTCTCCCTCCCTCCCAAATTTCCAAGAACCAAGTTCCATTCTTCCCCTTTTCTGTGACAGGGCTCGTGCAAAGAATTCTTCAGCAATTTCATTTTTCCTTAGGTATTTATGTTATATTTTTTTCTTGCGTATAATGATGTTTTTCCCCAAGTTGCATTTGAGATTTGCATGCACATTTAACAATCGTGATTTTTTTTTTGACCATTTGAATTCCTGTGAGCCACATATTGATCTCCTCAATTTTGTTTTCTTATATATATTCAATTTATGTTCTGCATAACTTCAATTGTATAAGTTGATTGCTTCTGCGGTTAAATTTATTTATTTATTTATTCATTCATTTTGTCTGGCACTACCATGCATGAATATAGAACACAAACAAAAAAATATAATGCAGGTCATGTTTCTTAATTAAGATTTTGCGAACTTTTTCATGCAAAAGATTGACAGAATTTTATCTCTTTCAACAACTATCGACTTAAATTGAGGAATCAAAACAAACACAAATTTCACTCTTTTTCCGGCCTCGCACCTCTTTAACATTCACCATGTGGGGTCTGTGTCTTCTTCTCTACAATCACTTCACACCCTTGGGGCCAAGTGGTATTTAATAATTTGGATTTGAGTTTCTTGAAATGAACTCCATTGGTGCACTCTAGCTGAAGGTTCATATCAGTTTTTTATGGGTTTTTTCTTTCTTAACTTGCTTCTCTGCAATTTGATGGTTCTGTTAATCAGCTTGAAGGTCTGCTCTTCTTTAATTTACCAGTTGAGGTTGCATTGTTACCATGGATTCCAGTCATGAAGGGATTCAGATGCTACTAACTGCAGAACAGGAGGCCCAACAAATGGTTACTGCTGCTAGAAACTGTAAGAACACGATGACATAAATAGTTTGAGAAATTTCCTCGTGTCATTCCTCTTTATTCATTCACATTTTATTGCACCAACAAAAATCCACATTTCTGTTCAGTGAAGACAACAAGGTTAAGGCAGGCTAAAGAAGAAGCTGAGAAAGAGGCAGCTCTTTATCGCACCAACATGGAATCTGAGCACCAAAAGAAAGTAGATGAGGTATAATACATATTTCCTCAGCTACATTTATTTCCATAAAGAATATGAATTACAATTTCTTTTGCAGACAACTGGGAACTCTGGCTTCACAGCCGAACGACTTGAAGAGGAAACTGAAGAGAAGATTCAAAACCTGAAGAAGTCAGCCTCCAAGGTCCAGTCAGATATTGTTGGCATGCTCATCAAGTATGTTACAGCCGCAAAGTACTGATGCTTGAAGGAGGGTTAGTGTGGAGCTTGGATTACCTTCGACTATGACCACCCGCTTCAAACACCCATTTTTTTGTTCTTTCTTGTTTCTTGTTCATCCGGTTACAGGTTCAGAGCAGTGGCCTGCAATAAAGAAGGGAAAGGAAAGCCTTTATGATTTTTTTCCTTTTTTTTTGAAACATTAAATTAATATTTGAACATTATTCCAGTGTGTATAGCTCAATCTTCTCCTTTTAACAAATAAAATCCTTTCACCTGCATTTGTCACTTCATCCCCTCCTCCAACTTTGATATTAATACTCTTCACCTTCCATTTTTTTTACCTATCAAAATAAATAAATAAATCTCAAACCAAGAAAGGATATACATTTTCCCCCAAAAAACTGTTAGCAAATACCCCATGAAATGACGACGACCAGTGTTTTCTTTAGAATCAATGGAATATATCAACTGAATATCTTGAACAAATTGAGCATTTGTAAACCAAATTATTTACAGTGAAGCCTATAAGCGACATGCTCCGGGCAAATCTAACATATGAAGAGTGTTTCAAAATCAAGATTTATACAAGAGTGTTAGCACTTGGCCCTCTTCCTGCTGTTGAAGTACTGTTGAGTGCTCGATGCAGGTGGAAACCTTCACCTTGATCCCCATTCAAGGACCTTCTCTCCAAGCAGCAAACAGTAAGCTGCCGGAGTAACCTCTCAAGATGAGATCTCAAACAGCTTTGTGCATCCTTCACATTCGGATCTGTTAACAAAATCACGCCATTCACAGCATCAGCCACAATCTCACGCTGCGACTCCTCGAGAAGATACCCAGCCGAGCACTGATGTGGTTGTTCATAAGCCAGCAAGGCAGCACAATCCCGAACTAGATCATCAAACCCAGGCAGCTTAAAGAACTTTGCCAATTCAATCCTTCCATAATGGACAGCCTCCTCTAGTGCTCCGGCCTACATACATTATACAAAGCTTGCATGACAAGACATCCAGTCAAGTACTCAAAAGACATTAAATTACGATAATACAGCAGAACAATTAACAATTTCCCATGGAGAAACTAATTGTGAGCTGTACGAGGAACACTGGTTGGTTGGATGGGGGGAAAAAACAATGAAAATACATGCACACAACAAAAATAAAATATGACTACAGCATGCACATACCAGCTGCCATATTATTATTATTATGAGGCAGAGTGAAGTTTCTGGATATGTTGAAGCAACTTTCAGAATAATTTACATTCATGCAAGTCTATATTCATAACTACGAATTAAATATTTCCTTTATTATAAAATAAGACCATAGCAAATTATACAGGGAAAAAACATATACCCGAACCAGTTCAATAAACTTTTGACTGTGAAGCAGCAAGCAGGTGGCTGATTTTTCATCCTAAAAAAAAGAAGAAAACGGTCACATGTCACATTAACAAAGATATAGATCCCATCAGATATTGAGGATGGAAAAGCTGACCATCAAATGGTTATTTTAAATTCTAGGTGAAAGAAAACAAAACTTTGAAAGCTCGCAATTAAATTTATTGCTCAATGACGATTGAACATCCAAATTTTGTATTGACTTATTGAAAACAAATGCAAGTTAATAATTCAGAATTTAAACTAACAGGAACTCATAATAATGATCTCGCTTTTGACTGTTATCTAGCACCAACAATCCAATTTGGCAAATTGGTTTGTTTTTAAGCATGGTAAGATGATGTAAAATAAACCAGATAGCACACATAAATCAAAGCTCATGCACCTCCTAGCTCTTTTATGCATTGGCAAATCCATTCCATCAGGCATCACACAATGTGAGCTTTCAAGTAAAGCTAATCACACAATTGCAATAAATACCTATCTGCTCAAATAGAAAATTGACTGCCACAGAAAAAAAAAATCACATAAACAGCAAAATTGAGGTTATATTATTTCTCAACAGCCATAAATTTAAGTCCCTGCAAGTCCAGGTTTGAAGAGTGAAAGGAAAGGAATTAAAGGTTGATTTAAAGCTCACAAGGTTATATTATTTCTCAACAGATGTATTGATTAATTGGGACAAAGGCAGATAACTATTTTGGCGACATTTGTGTCAAATTCCCTTCATAATCTAAGGATGGTTATATTAGTTCCCATATACACAGAATGGGCAAGCAACCAATAGAGGACAATTTATAGAATAGACCAACAATCATGAGGGAAATATTGACTCGTCTAGCATCCATTCAAGGAAAAAGTCATAATTCACTGTACATATTAAATAGAAACACGACTAAAAACAGGAATCATGTTGTAAATAGTGTTCACCTGAACTATCTGGGGATACCACTCATGAAGTTTACTGAGTGCAGAATCAATCTCACCATTTCTGATTAGCTTCAAAGGAGAAAATAAGTCAGCAAAAACAAATATCATATTCACAATGAAGAAAAGAAATGATAAATTAATAAAAGTGGTTTAAATAGAATAGATATTCCACAAGATCATGAGAGATTGAAGAGTATGAATGATGATATCCAGAAGAATGACGATCATCGCAGTTGAAGTATTTCATGAAAGACACCATATGAGAAATAATTATGCAAATCAGATCCTCTCAAATTTAATTATGACCATTTTAGCATAGTAGAAAATGCCCAACCTAAATGTGGAAACTTATTCTTGCTGCATCCTACCCTTCAACATTTGTGTATACATATCTGATCTCAAGACTTCAACCTAGAGCATTGCAGGTGCAAGCCAATACTTCTGGAATTGCAGCAAGTAATCATCCCCAATATTTCCAATTAACCCCATGGAATATATCCAAATAAAGCACACCTCTTGTACCAGAAAAGCCTGGTTATGTTATTCATTAGCTGTTACCAACATACAATACCACACATGATCTTTATCAGGTCATTACATTGCTTACACGTAAGACGTGCACAAATCTACTCCTTCCAGATAACGGAGTTGAATTAACATGTAGACATAGCATTCACTGAAGCCCCAATTGAGCTTAGCACCATTCTTCAATGTTTGTGCATCTCAGAAGCACTCCAGTATTTTCCTAAAAGAATGGAAAAGGGTGGAATACCAAGTATGGGATTCACAAAAGAGAAGCATTCAAAACACACATGGTACCCAACGAATTCAAAAGGCAGCAAACTCTCTGATTATAACAGCAATGATCTGAGAATGCATCATTTAGGGGACCATAAACCCTAGCCACACAAGACATCAATACATAATATCCAAGTAAACTCTAAAGACGGTAATGAGCTTCTGATCAAAATATCCCTCCAAAGTATCTTAGTCATTCATAATGCCACATGCATTTGACATATACTCAACTCAGTGCCTCACGAAACTAAAGCCAGCCAACATGAACTATTAATTGAATATGAACACGCATTGCCAAGCAATTTCATACCTGTCGAACAGCTTTCCTTTGTGCTAAGGCATACGCAATGTGCTGTTCACCAAAGCCATTTTCCTGAGCTATATATATAGAAGGGATAGTATTTTTACTAGCCACATCAAATGCTTTGAGTGTCTCTTCATAGCCATTGTGTAACAAGTAGGAGCGAACAAGTCTGCCAAGAAATAAAAATAAATATTAACTGAATTATCAAGAAAAAATGATGTTAAATGATGATTATTGGTAGCTGCCAAGATCAAATACTGTGATCGAGTTTAGCAAGTATACTATTATTTCTAAGGGTAAATTACAATAGCCCCCCCTCATGTATTGTGAAATTACACAAGCCATCCACAAGTCGGATGATTTAACAGAAGCCCCTTCCACATTTAAGAAAATACTACAAAAACCTCCTGTTGTCCCCAAACTGCCCTTCCAAATAAATTTTAGGTGCAAAAGGATTTTTGTAAGGTCTTCAAACATTTGAGCAGTTTCTTTAGGTTTATCTCGAGGGTTATTGTAATATACCCTATTTCTAAATACACGAAAGGGATTTTAAAACTTCTTTCTTTGATTATAAGATTTTAAAACCATCACACGTCACAAAACCCAAGGTCAAGATTTCAGATGAACAAAATTAAAGACTGCAAGAAGAAAAGGGGGAGTTGATGATAACAATAGATGAACAAAGATGAAGAGCTTGCCTTGATCCATTCATTAATTCTCATATCATTTTCCGACTGACTCTTTCATTGTGGAGGCATGTACAGCATATTTGTAAATTACACAGGCATAAATTCAGAAACCTTTTTATATATAAAGGAGACTCAAATCTAATGTAGACTTACTCATAACTAACAATTGGCGGTAAAGATATTTTATCAACTGCCATTTGTTGCTTCATCACTTCTTGTCTTTCATATTCCTAAGCAAGGATACAAAGTGGTTGTCAGTCTATTGACAAACTAGAATGACTTCAACTTACATATACAAAGTTATATTTGTTTTAGCCAGGTGATGAAGAAACCATTCATCTAGAGAATTGTATGAGCTGACCCAAAATGATAAGAAATGGCATGCAACATATGGAGAGAACCAGGATCACATCGTGTTTAGCCTTGTTTAAAAATATTTCATGAAATGATATTGTAAGCTGTTGGCTGTATCAGCTAAAAGAAATGAATCACCATGTTACAGCAAGTCAGCAAGGTTAAACATAAGATCAAAGCAACTAGTGTCCCTCAGCACCAAACTTCCATCCATCTTCTCGTTCTTTGTATTATGAACACTCATAAAACGAAGAGATAGATTAATTTCTTCCAAAAGGCAAGCTATGGGTATAACAAATAGAAAGTTACATATAGATATAAGAATAAGGCACCAAGCACCATTCTAGGTAAGAATCTACGACCATTGAATCATATAACTAATTGAAAAGTGAAGATTATCCACTGAACTTCATCACCTACCATACAAAACAGACCTTGCACAGAGAAGAAATTTTTGCAAACCCACTTCACTAGAAAAGGAGGAAAAAAAGTATATAAGAATGAAGCAAAAGAAAGGATATCTTGCCTTAAGATCAAAAGCAAATGATTTCTTCCCAAAGTTGACTTCAATCCTGCCAGATTAAAATGTATCTGAAGTTATCAGATCCTCTAGCATAATGGTGATGCTAGAACAATTAGCAAAGGAAAGGAAAATAAAATCAAAATGCAGTTAAATTCATTTTTCCATGTATATAAATATTTAACTAGAACCTTGCATAGAGGGAAAAAATTTCTAGGTGGCAAGGGATGTTGGTAGCACATTTTCAACAAACAAACAAACAAAAACAGTGTCCACAAGACATTATTCTATATCTTGCACAAGAATCGACAAGCTGTCCAAGAATAATACTGACTAGTTAAAAGAGGGGCTACATACTCCTCATTTTGGCTGTGAACAGCAACAGTAGGAAGCAGCAAACCCTTAATGTCCTTGTACACTGCCCCAACTACTGCTCCATTTTTACTGTTATCAGCACAATGAGAACAGGTCATAATGAGAGAAGTAACAGAAGAAGAGTTCACGAAGTAGAACTATCAATCACTCAGTGCAACAAGAGTTTAATTTTAGCAATCCATAAATCAATGTGAGCCAACTTACTTACGTGAAAAAGTATTCCTGTGAAGCATAGTTGATACCAGCACCAACTGTATCATTGGTCGTGAATGCTGGTCCAAATGCCTCCCCTGTTCCAGATCCACGATAGAGATTGCCATCATCCCCATGATAGCCACAACTGTTTGCTTCCCACCTGCCCAGCCAATAAAAAGTGGAAAGAAACAAATGATGGGTCACAGTATTACTATCATTAACAAGTCATTGCAACTCAAAACTCGCGAAAAGTGTACTAGAACGTAAACCCACATTTCCAATCAAGCACTTGGTAGTCATTATACTTTCAAAGAACATCTTTACAGTATAAAAACCCTGCCAATGGAGCATTCTAAAATGGAATCTTCGACTGCATTTCTAATACACAGATAATTTCCCTTTTCTTTCTTTATATTTCCATTTTTTTGGGGGAACCAAAAATATGCCAAAATGTATTCTTTGAAACCGAGTCCATTAAAAATCTCTCAAGAACCAAACAAAAAGCCATATTTGCATTCCCTCACTAACACTACATTACAATCAAATTGGTAAAGAAAGAAATGAAAAGCCGTACCCAGGCTGTCTCCTCATCTTGAAAGAATGGTTAGTAAAACCAATAGCAATCTGTCCCTTAGCACCAGCATTCCTTACATAAATCTCAAAATAATAAACAAGCCGTTTTTCCGGAGCCGGTCTATCGGCTTGAATAACACCAACATTATGACCATGATGATTGACATTTGTGTATTTAACTCTCAATTTATCAGTGGAAACCACAAGAAACCCTCCAGAACATTTCACTGTGTTTAACTCCGTCGGTTCAAGCTCTGTTTCTCCGCCAACTGGTGATGAGTACTGTCGTGCTACGTCTATGAAGTATAAGCCTGGATCTTGATTTCCGTTCTTGGAATTCGAGTTGATGGCGGTGTTGGTGGTGGTTGAGGCGGTGTTGGTGGTGATGGTGGTCATCGATTAGGGTCAGGTTAATGGAAAATGTGAAGAGTGGAATTGATTCGGGATTTGAGTTTGTTGCAGGAAACGAGAAATGCCTAACGAGCGATAGTTCCTTTTCTTTTTTTATATATTACTTGTTTTACACGTTACCATTACATTGCTATTTATACAGTGAATTCTTCACCCAACTCTTTTACAAGGAAGAACACTCTCGCTCGAATTTAAAATTTTATGTGTAAATCTTTATTTTTTTTTGTCAATACCCCTGGGAGACACCTAACTAATTTACTTGTTAACTAACTATCAATAACTAACTTGCCACGTGTTTATTTCTTATTGTGTTTATTTATTACTAATGATTTGACTCGAACTCAAAATTTGTTGTACAATTTCAATTTTTTTATCATCACGCGACACCCCTTGAAGACACCTAGCTAATTACTTGTTAACTAAGGGCCTGTTTGGGAGAGCGATTGCGGTAGTTTTTCAAAGTGTTTTTCGTGCTCGAAATACATCAAAATGATGTATTTTTTTATTTTTTAAAAATTATTTTTGACATCAGCACATCAAAATAATCTAAAAACACCAAAATATATTCATTTAAAATAAAATAAAATTCAAATTTCTGTGGTACGGCGTGCCAAACACCGTGCTAAACAGGCACTAACTATCAACAACTATCTTGCCAAGTGTTTATTCTTCACTAACTATTGTTGTTGTTATAATGCCTTTATCCTCGATAATTGAAACAAAAATCAACGAAATTGTTTGCCTTCCAATTCCTCCCAAATTTCAAGTGAGTCATTATTGTAATTTTTTGTATGGTCAATCCCCTACTAGGTTGAAGATATCTATGCAAAGCTTATAAGGTACTTATAATGACTAGGAATTGGTGTTGTATTACCATCGATGTAAGAATAACCATTGATATTACTTTTTTGAATTATGCATTATCATACATTTTAAATAGGTCTCTAAATACTAATTCACTTTTTTAGTTTGACCATCAATTTAATATTAAGTATTTTAAGCAATTTCCTTATAAATAAATTAGTAAGGACCTCAACTTTATATGTCAAAATAGTTGTTGGCAACCCATGAATTTTGTACAAATGATCTATAAACACTTAAGTTACTTCGTAAGTTATAAAAAGTTGTGATAGAGTTATGAAATGTCCATGCTTGGTGAATATTTCAACCACCACCATAATTGTATCCTTTCATATTGTCTTAGACAATATTTTTTATAAAATCCATAGTGATATATCTCTTTATTATTCTATTTTTTAAACTTATTTGTAAACATCATATTTGATTACAACTTTTTCAAACAATTTTTTCATTGAATACCAATAAAATTTTTAATATTTTTGTAAGAATTTTGAATCTTTGCATGACCTCTTATGTACAAGTCATAAGTAGCATTAACTAATCTTTTCCTTAGATTTATTTATGTGCCAATTACTACTAATCTTTTCCTTAGACTTATTTTTGTGCCAATTACTATTCTATTCTTAAATATCTCAACTCTTTCTACATATGGCCAATTGCTTTTATTTATCATCTTCTCAATAATAATCTTTTGTTTATAAGAGTTTTTTTTATAAGTTTCCTAACCTTTTCATGTCATATTATTACCACTGTAGTAGTTGCTTTCAAATTGTTATTGTCTACCTCATTTCTTTTATATTTAGTTGTTGTACCTTTTTCATCATCAATCTTTATTGATAATACATCAATAGCAATTTTATATTTGCTTTTCATGTATAAAATTTGATACCTAGGTTCTAATAGTTTAGTTTTTTTTTATATATATATTGAAGTATGAATCTTTTATTCTAAAAGATATTTTAGACTCATGATCAATTTTAATTATGAACTAATCATACTCTAAATAATACCTCCATCTTTTAACTCTCATTAATATAGTTATATGTTCTTTTTATAAATTAATAATCCTAAATGTCTTGGAAGTTCTTGATAAAGAAGACTAATGGCCTCTTTTCTAGGCTCAAAATTTCACCTAATCAAATGGCATAAACATCAATTTCTAGTATAAAAATTGAAATTTAGCAAGCCTAACACCAATGTTGCACATAAAATTTATTATAGCTAGTCAAAGGCTTATCATTCCAATAAAATGCTCTTCAACATATCAATTAATGATTTATTGATTATATAAAACTCCTTAATGTTATCTATAATATTTTGTTACACCAAGAAAACCCCTCAATTCCTTAATTGTATAAGGAAGTAGTCAGTTTTTTTTTAACAACTTTTATGTTTTTAACAACTTTTATAAAACTCCTTTTGTTTATAGATTGATTTGTCCCGTTGTTATATTTTGTTTTGAACCATTGTTTCTTATTTTCAACTATAGAATCTTGAAGTTCATGACAAATACTTTGTAATTGTTCATCAAGTTTCTTTGCTTGCTCTTTCATATCATTCTCCATCTTATTTTCCACCATGTTGCCTAGCAATGCACGTTTCACTATTGGTTATGAATCGACACTTTAATATCAATTTGTTACAGCTTCCTTGACAAAGCAATGTAATGATTGACGAAATAGAATAGAAGAATTTGTTTTGCTAAACTGAATTTTATTATTTGCTTTGCATGTATTGTTTCCTCCAAACGTCTAAGTTTCTAACAAAAATATCCAGGAACAGACTGTTCTGAAGAGAATACGGATCAAGGGATAGCAAAGTGAAGATTATCAACGAGTACTTGGGGGTTTTATTGACGTACAGTTTCAACACATCATTTACAGCATTTTTTATATAACAAATTTCAGTTACAAATGTGATAATGAACCTCAAAGAATCAAAACCTATAAACCCTCATCTCAGTTCTAAAGAAAATTAATTCTACTCGAGGTTTTTCTTTTCTTTTCTTGTTCTGCTGGTTAATTTTAATGATACAATCAAAATTACACGTATAGAGAGTTTGTAATTCTAGGAACAATCTGCAGTTCCAAGCTTAAAATCAACTTTCACCGCCTGTGTGTGTAGCTTCAGCTGGTTTACACATGCAATCTGGCATGGGAAATGTGTAAAGTGAGCCACTAGGCTTTCTTAACTCAGAGCCCTTCACATCACTATGGTGAAGCATATCTTGCATCTGTCGCTTGAAGACTTCCCATCTGCAAAATATAAGAAATGGATAACGACTCTTTCCTAGGTAATGCTCAACGCATGCAAGGCTGTAGAGAACTTGTCTCTTAACATGACATAATTTCTCTTGAATGAACAAATCTTTCTCGGGTGAATGAAACAAGGGATTGATGAATTATGAAACAAGAGATTTGTAATTTTGACTCGCAACACAGTTGGAAACTTCATTAAGTGTCTTTAAAAAACATGTCAAATTGCACGTCAAGCAATGAAAGGTAGATCAAACAAGTGTGGATTAATGCTAAACTACTATCAGACTAAATAGCACAATTACACATATGGGGTTAGTGCACCCTACCTGTATCTGGAGATTAGAACAACCATGATAAACATGTCCAAAACAGCTTAGAGAGCTGAAAGACAGATAAAATGCACGATGCTCTAAACAGGTTGCACATATGGGAATTTCAAATTATTTATTGGGATATCCATGTAAGAAGACAGTGGGACTAAGTCACAGAGAAAATAGGACAGCAAATGAACAAGGAGATTTCAGATGAAAATGTTATACAACAATCACCAGCACCTCATCAGTCAAGGTGCTTAAAAAATAGGCATGAATATCTTTCAGTTTTGAGCTTCACAGATTAAGAGCTACCACAGAAAATTCAGAAATGAAATGGAAATTGAATTTCATACCTGATACTGGGTTTATCAAATATGAGAGCTAGTTTCCTCTTGTCAGGCTTGATTGTCTTGGCATGACCTCCATACAAATAGCGCCTGTGACCCATTAAAAAGTGTGGAAAGTTTCCACCTTGTGTTGTGACAAAGACTTCACTGTGCAGGCAAACCGTATAGTCAAGAGCAGCCAACCTAGATGAGTGGCCCTACATCACATACTTTTGTATCACGAGATTGATTTGTTCCTAGTGTCTTTCAGGATTCTATTTTACTGTTCATAGTAGATATTGGCTCGGTGATAGCTGGGAAAACTGCAAAGTACAAGGTTGTATACAACTAATTTGATACCTTAAAAGGTGCAAGTTCTTCAGCAGTAGCTATGGTATCCTTCGTTTCTAATCGTGGAAACATCTGTTTCAGTGGAGCCATATACTTCTCTGCTTTATAAATGTTTCCTGCTGCAACATATACTGAAGTGGTATTATCAAAACCCATGCCCCTGAGCATCATCCCCACCTTCAATTGCAAACAGGGTGATCTATGTTAATTGGTAAGTCTTTTGGGAACTTAATCGCAAAATACAGCTTTGTTTTAAGGATATGTAAAAGAAGATGAATTTAATTTTCAAAAAACACGATCATTAGGTCAAAATAATAGGGGAATTTATATCTCAAAGTACTTAACAAATAAGTCCATCCAGCAAACTTCCAAAATTCATTTGAAAGAAAACAGGATTGATAATGCAAGAATCCGAACAAAATGACTTCCATTTATAACATCAAGAATCCTCCTTCACCCTGTTTATAACAAATGTATGTGCTAATTAAATTATTTAATCAGATGGACAACAAAAAATTGATTTTTATAAAATTATGTAAACTGCATCTTTAGACAATTGTTATAAATTCTGACTAATTGTCAAGGAATGAGTGAAGATCCAACATGTTCATTGAATAGGCACTTGGCAAAGCCCCCAATTACCACTCCTCCTTGCGTGTTAGGAGAACTAACAGCTTTCAATGTCTGAAGACAGGAATTGTGTGCTAATTTAATTTGCTACTCAGATGGACATTGTCCAAAAAAAAATATATTTCTACAATATCACAAAAAATGTGTCTTCAGGGATTTTTACAAATTCAAACTTTACCTTCAAAAAACAGAAAGTGACAGAATATTGGATGGGTTTATAGCATTAAAGGGATAAAGGTAGTTGGATACCTCCAGTGGAGTTAAAGGGCATTTTCCATCCACGCGATTTGCTCCTGGCCTTATTACTCTACCCCTTCTCCTAAATTTTCCTCTCCAAGCACTTTCCCGTGCAATATCCATCTCTCGTTTCTCTTCTTCCCCACCATCATACTCACAGCATGAAAATGCAACCATATCCTTTCATTAAAAAAATGATATTTAGAAAAGCTTAAGATATAGCTAGAAAAAACAACAAAGCATCCGTGAAAGTAATGAAAAGAGAATGAAACCGTTTCAAACCGCAGATGCACTGAAACATATTTTCCTCCGCTTTGGGAGCTATTTTTAATCATTCGATCAACCATTTTCTCTGCCAGCATTCTTATAGGTTCTGAAAATTGCAGGGCTTCAAAATTTGCTAAGCATCTAAGACCCTGGATGTTTGGAGGAACTGCATGAGCCAACCTGTTGGAGAAAGGTGCAATGCGTACTGCCCTGCATGATAAAATGAGAAAACCACTATCATACTGATGCCCATTAATAAATCTTGAAGTTCAAAACCACTATTATACTGATGCCCATTTATAAATCTTGAAGTTCATGAAAATGACTATGTATTACAACAAATAGCTAACTGTAAGAACTTGAAAGCCATCTGGTCACTATGGAAATGACTGTCTTCATTTACTTCACATGGACATGCATGTGCCTTTTTCTACTTTATTTAAAACAAGGGTGTTTACTTGTGTCATTTGAATATGTATATACATATTATGTTGGATCGCATACATGCAACTCTGCAAAGACATAATGAGCATGCAGCCCCATCACATTGTCAGAACCAATGCTGTCTTCAAATATGCCTAAAAGGCTTCTTTATCAGACTACCCATTGCTCTCTACCGATAATTAAATTATTCCACTAAAATGAAGTTGATTTATTTTCTTAAAAAAAAAAAATCTAAGAGCAGGTGCAGCACCTGAGATCTGGTGACAAGAGTGAGAAACCCTCCTCAAAGTTCAATTCTAACATCCCCAGATCTAGTCAAACAAAAACAGAAAGGGGAGGAGGGAAGGGAGGGAGGGAGGGAGAGAAAACAACAGAAAAAACAAAGAAAAAGAGAGAGAGGATGGGGTATTTGAGATATTTGGTGTCTTTTAAATCAGGCATTCAGTTTAGCTGCAAATATTTTGAAATTTTGACTGGCCCTGAAGTTTTGCCACTCAGGATTTTTCTATTTGTTTTGGGTGAGACTTGAGAGATCAGATCTATAGTAAGTCTAAATGAGTAGATTACTATTGGATATTTTATTATATTAGTGAAATAATTATTCATCCTTTTAGATTAGAAAATCTAGTGTAGAAAAAAAAACACTATTATTGTGCGCTTTTTAAGACAGGCAAAGATCACCTATAAGAGAATTAAACAGGTGTGACTCAGAAAAAGCCTTAAACTAGAAAATGACACCATCCCCAGCCATGCCCTCCATTTAAATGTATATGAGAATGGGATGCAAACAAAGTTAGTCAAGGCAACAAAATGTCCACGTTTCATTTAAGATTAGAGTACTTGTAATTACTATTTTTTTATTTTGTCCATGGAGTTTTGGGAGAAAGTCCTTGTAGCAGCAATAACTAAGAAAAAGAAAAACCAAATACCTCATCTGCCTCAGCTTTGGAAGAACCTTCTGAAGATAGTAGGTTGTGCTGGACCAAGCTTTTACCCTCAAATTTACTATGCTGCTTATGTTATTATCAAAATGCTCAAGTATATCACTTGGGAGCTCTCGAACTACTTTCACATTATTCTTAAGTGCATGTGTGAAGATATCTTCATCAAATATTTCTCCGAATTTGCTGTCATTGAAAACAAAGTGGTACAAAAAGAGTATAGTAAAATTTCCATAGAAGAATAGTGGAGTATTTGCTCGGAAACACAATAACTTGACCATGAAAGAAAGTTGAACAAATTTCAAATATATATTTAAAAAAAGTTACATAAATATTATCTGGAGACAAAACTTGATCATTTAAAATATCTTAGAATATGTAAAGTTTAATTTTGTTTACATTCGTGTTCAAAAGATATAGAAAATTGATAAACTACAAAATTGCAGACATATAAAGACAAGTCCACACATGCATGCAGCATAGCATACATACAAACATGCATGACTGTTGGTACATGCATCTGCAAGCCTGGATATGAATTCAGTTTACATGTAATTTAATGTTTTGCCAGTAATAGCTTAGGGTATTAAGGAATTGCGCCCACAAATCCTCAATTGGCTTTTCAAATAGAAGAGGCAGCATTTGGTTATAGCAATTGTCACATTGTTCAAGTGTGAAGAAAAGTCAGGGAGATCAAAATAGGGGTAGATGGAGGAAGGTAATGCCACCATTTCTTGGTATGATTGGAAGTTATGCTTTCCTATATTTGAACATAATTATAAACCATCCCACCCAGTGTGGTTTTGTATGCAACCAACGCTTAAAACAAGAGGAGAGGTGCCAATTGATCCAAGGCTCTTGCCAACTATTAGGAAACCAAGGGAGAAAGGAAAGTGAAATACTGTCATCTTTGACTTTGATCCAATATTTTTTTTTGCAAAATTGAACCAGCAATCAGTTGTAAGAGGAAGGTTTTACAACTTATAATTATAAGATTGAACTTCATTGTATGCTAAATGCACTGGTTGTGGTTCAAGGTAAAGATGTATTTGAAGCAAACAAGGACATTTGTGTCCTATCCTAAAGCAAGTTGTTCGGTCAGATATCCTCATGCATGATAAGACCACCAGCTGCAATAATAGCAATCACCTGGAATCTCTCCAGACACTATTTAGATGAAAAATTGGAATGACCAAAGTAGCATTCAGCAGTCCTGCCACAGCAACTGCGTCGCATATCTGTATGCATTAAAAAATTAACCAGAAAAGGTGAATAATGTAGATGGAATCCACACTTAAAATTCAAGACTCTGATCTCTCATATCAGACTTTCCCAGGAATGAATATGTCTGTTTGACTTCTCTCAAAATTCAACTTTCATAATTAATCCACTTAATACTTTAAATGCAGTTGCTGAAAGTGAAACCTCAAATGGTTCAAACATAAATGAGCAAGTGAGAAGAGAGAAAAAAAAATCACATCTTAATCAATGTTAGGCTTCATATGATTTCATTGCAGGAATCTATAGTTGGTTGGAAGAGGGAACCTTAAAATCAAGTAGTGTATTGAAAAAAAGTGCATTGTGCAGTACATCTTGCTAAAAGTTTGGAGCAGCAATACAGGAAAACTAAATGAATATTGAAAGAATACCATCATTAATATAAATAGCCCAAGAGAACATTCAGATGTAGCCTTTTGATGATTAAGAGCAAAAATTGGAGTCAGGTTCACTTTAAAAGGAAAACATACCGATAAGCGTTGCTGATTCAAACCACCATTCGCTTCAATAATAAGGAAACCATTAGTCTCGGACAATTCTAAGAACCATTGAAGCACAAAAAAAGCAGTTAGTTTCTCATAATGTCTTAGGAAGCATAGCAGAATGGCTAATACAGTAAGTGATACTATTGTCTGAAAGGAACATCAAGACAATAATTATATAAATGTTATCCTCACATTAAGCAAGACAAGCTGATGGTACCACCACACAAAATGAGTTTGTTACCACTAAATTGTACATTAATTTTGTTTCACCAAATATAACAAAACCATACAAATTGTTTGGGTTATGTGGTATGTTGTAACCAACATGAGATATCACATTGCTATCCAGACGGTATAGCTTAAAGCACCAGATTTAGACACACATCCACAGGCAAAATAGCTTTGCATACCTTGAGTGGGTTACAAAACCTACTAGTTTAGTTTTGAGTTTTTTTGCTTAAGCATATTGAGATTTCTTTTCCTAGCAATGAACTAAAAATGTCATTGTAATTTTGACTGCTGTAGGAATTCCACCTGCTTCAGAATTATTGCTGATGCCACAGGGCTTCCAACCTTGATGCCATTTTGGATTCCATGCTGTCATCAACTGCATGGTTGTTTTTACATCAGACATGGATAGAATAGAGAATCATCTCAAGGGGCAGAAAAGAAGAGAAGCACAACAAAAGGAAACAACAAAATGTTCTGTTTGAACATAAACTAAACACTGCACAGAAATGAAGTTGAGAAGGAAGAAAAAATGCAACCATTAAATATATCTATCAGAGAAACATTGCAGAAGACAATATCATTGGAAACACAGAAGTTTGTTATTAAATATATCGAACATATGACAAACTCTACTGATCACTAAGACCAAAAATTATTGAGACAGGTTTCAAATGAGAGCGCTCCTTTTTTCATTAGATATATACAAGGACTCCTGTACGATTCAACATTCTTATGACAGACAGAATTACCAGCTGAAGAGTAGTATGGCACCTATAAACATATGTGCATGTGTTTGTACACACAACCCAATCCCAGTCAACAATGTCTCTGTGGGAAATACTTTGTATGAGCTGATAATACAAAATCATCTCTTACCATTTCCGCTCATGTCCCTTTTCTACCTCTCCTTTAGATCTTCTTAGCTTCCAGTATTAGGATCCAACCACTCCTTAACATTGGTGCACCCATAGATCCATATTGCATTGGGTAAAGTTGTCTCCAAGTACCTCTTGTCTTATCTCCAAGCTCCCTCCACCTTCTTCCCGCACTACGTTCCTATTCACTCCAAGTACTTCATGCAATCAATCCTTTCTTCACTAGTTCATATCCACTGCCATGTAGCATACCTAGCCTAATTTTAGTCTTAAATAACTCACCTTCCAGCTTAAAAAAGTATATTTTCATCACAATGCAGTCAGGTCATATCCCTTGATTTCAACAACCCTACTTTGATTCTAAGGTAGCATCTGTTTACATGCCTCCTTTTTTTTAGAGAATAATATAAATCATATTTCAGGGTCTCACCTAACAGTTTTAGGTTTTAGGTGAGATTGAATGACAATACCTGGCGATTAAACATAATAGCTAAGGCACATTATTCCAGCTACACTCACCTGAAACCATTGAACTCGAGTGTAATACTTCATCCGAAATAATTTCTTTAGCAATTTCCAAACAAAATTACCACCATGCTGGTGTAACTTCACAATTAAATCATACTCGTACTTCCTGACAATGCAATACATTCTGTTTTAAGCTTATTCAACCTAAAACCATTGGGCTCTAGGTAATCCTTCGTCTAAAATTTATTGCATGAAGATTTTCTTTTAGCCAATTCAGAACAAAACTATCATTATACATATATAAAATGTCTATTCATATTATTTGACGAAGTTAAATCCTTCTAGAAACTCAGTAACTTACCCAACCTATTATTCCCGAATTTGGTGAACTTGCTGCTCCCACTTATGATTATGCATTATGTTTTATCAGTTCAATCAATTAGTCACCTAGCAAGCCATTACAAGTTCAAACAATGTACCTTGTTTCAGATTGTTGAGAACGCATCAAAGAACAGTAATTTTTTGCACCAACAATTCAAAGCAAAATAATATTTCACTTGTAATACTCAATGCTTGGTCAGGCCCTCCTGGATTCTTACTCTAATTAAATAATCATGGGAAGAAAAAAACCCACATCCAATTTTACATCCTATAGTAAAACTGAACCCTAATAACACACTTCCATTCTTCAACGCCAACCTTTTACTTAAACACCACGAGCTATGAGTACCAGAAACAGTAAGAAAATGAAGAGAGGGAAAAAAAGGGTACCGCGTTGTTACTGTGATTTCTCTCAGCCTCCATATAGGGCCAAAGTTTCTGAAAAACCTTAGGACTCCGGTACACCGTGCCAGGGGCTGCGCGTTTCCGTACAACAACACCACCATTTTTCAAATTAACATCAAAATTCAAAGATCCCATATACAAAACCATCCCAGAAATATACAACAATGGCGCAAGCAACAGCAACCCTCTTCGCTTCAAAACCACCTTTATTATCACAAACATCAACCTCTCCACCAGATTCTGCTTCTCTCCTCCTCCCCGTCCACCACCACCACCTGCAAAACCAGCCCCGGGAGATGAATTACTCTTTCCGCTTCCGCGGCTGTGACGGAGGCGAGGTGAGGAAGGAGGAGATGGCGTCGTGGTGGCCGTGACAGAGCGGCCGGTTGCGCCCCCGTTTCCGAGGCGGCTGTAGCCGTGCATGGTGAGAATTAAATAAAACGAGGGTTTTCCAGAAAGAAAAAAAAATAAAACAACAACAGATTCAATTCTATGGAATCTTTAAAGCAGAGGAAGATTTGAAATTGATTTTTTATAGAGAAAAGATTGCATTTTTATTATTTTTAAGTTACAAGTAAAGCAGCGAGTGACAGTTCAAGGTTATTTTGGGTCATAAAAGCATCACGTGGTGAGCGATCAGAAGGCTTGTTTTTCCTTTCTAGATTGGGATATATATATATATATATATATATAGAGAGAGAGAGAGAGAGAGAGAGAGAGAGAGAGAGAGAGAGGACAGTTGCCAGCTGAGATTAGTGGTGAGTGGAAAGGGGTGGCAGACACTATTAGTGATTTTACGAGGTTGGAGGAGGAGGTTGACGAAGGAGAGATGCCACGACAGCTTTACGGGGGGGGCATTGCCCCCTCCTATTTCCCACTTTCAACCTCATTTTTCTTTTTCTTTTTTAAAAAAATCATTGTAAATTTAATTATGTATTTCAGTTTTATTAACCCGTTATGTTACTGCTAAATAATATATATTTTTATTATTTTAAGAAAATAATATTTAATTTACAGTATATAGTGCATCTCTTAATTTTCAACAATTAAATTGAAATAAGATTTCATGAAAAGTCTCTAGTATATTCCTAATATATATTGATATATATCAAGTTAAAATTTTAGAGCAATCAAATATTAGAAATGTCTTACAAGATTGCTAGTGGTGCTCTTATAATTTTATTTGAAGAAATTATTTATTTTGTTTTTTAAAATTAAATTTCTCTCAATTTTATTGTTAAATAATGAATTCATTAAGAATTGAGTTTATATCATAAATAAAAATTTAAAAGGTTAATCTATTTCTTTGATGGGTGAAGGATGATGAGAATTGGAAAGGGTAATGGGGTTTTTTCTTATAATCAGGTCGCCCGGGTCAGTTTACGCACACCACAACTAATCTTTGTACTCATTGAATACTCTACAATCCCAGTAGACAGGTAAGGCGTCGTTGGGTGACAGATATACACAGAGAAAATCGAAATAGAGAAAAGAAACAAGTCTCTTTCTACGCTAGGCCACGACCTCAAGTGCCTGTTTAGGATTATGGTTGAGTTTGCTTTTAAAAATATTTTTTATTAAAAAATATATTAAAATAATATTTTTTTTATTTTTAAAAAATTATTTTTTTATATCAGCATATGAAAATGATCTAAAAATATCAAAAATTTTCAATTTAAAATACAAAATAAAAATAAAAAAAATTATTTCTTTTCAAAAATATTTTTAAAATATAATATCAAATAATCTGGAGGTGTTTTATACTTTTATTCACCTTCAAAGTTGGTACTTTTGAAAAGATGCTTTTGAATGAGGTAGACTGCGAGGTAATTTACACAGGACAAGAAGAAAAATGGGAGGAATTAATATTTAAAATTATATATTTATTTTTTTATATAAAAATATCCTTGCACAAAAATCCACATATAAGATGGACCTACAAATCCCTGTACACTTTTTATAATCAAACAAAACAAAGCTCGTACATAATAAAACAAAGTGGTGTAAATAATGTTTTATCTCATAATTTGTTTGATTTAACACCACTAGAGTTTCAATTATTGTGATTAACAACAAGTCAATAACTAATAATAATATAAAAAGTAATTTATATAAAATTTACTTACATTCATTTTTTTTTCAATGTGTTATAAAAGATTCATAAAACAATATCTGTTAAAATCATAGCTATCACATCCATAGTTGTCAATACCGTTCCGGTCGCCGTTCCGGTTTTTCGATTGGAACGGAACGTTTCGGAGCGTTCCGGCGTGCCGTTTCAGTGTCATACTGTTCATATATAATTAATTATATATATATGAAAAAAATAAAGTATTAATTTAACAAGTATAATTAAAATTTGAATTCTTTTTTATTTAAAATATTTTGGTGTTTTTAAATTATTTTGATGTATAGATGTCAAAAATAATTTTAAAAAAATAAAAAAAATAGATTTTGAACCCGGAACGGAACCGAGGCGTTCCGGCCGGAATTTCAGGATCGGACCGGAATTAAAACCGAGACGAAAACGACATCGTTTTGTCTCGGTTTGTTGAGCGGAACGGAACGGAATTAACAACTATGATCACATCTAATTTAGTTTTAAAATTAGAATTATAAATAATTTTTTTATATATATTTTTAATAAAAACAACATTATTTTTTATTAAAAAAGTAATTCGTATTAACTTGATTGAATTATAGCAAAATCATTTTAGTTTTAAAGTTATCTATTAAATTATCAAACTTTAATTGGATTAATGTCCACTCTAATAAAAGAAAAACTAAGTTAAGTTCTAAACCAACCCATTGATCTGACCGGTTTAATAATTATAATTAAAACTTAAAAATGTGACCCAAATAAAATTTAACAAAAACCTATTTTGTGAAAGGGTTTTTGCTGTTAGTCTCGCGAGAAAATAAAATAAAATAAAATAAAATAAAAGCAACAAAAAAATTAAGCACCGACAATTGACCAGGCTAACAGGGTAGCTATGTACGTAGTGGGCCTTTTAGTCTTGTGGATAGCAGCATATGTGGACAGTCGAGTTAGGCCCACGAGCATTTATAGCCCATCCGGTTCTTTTCTTTTCCCTTATGAAAAAACATGCGCAAAATTATTACAATTACATTATTCGAGAAAAGAAAAGAAAAGAAAAATAGAGAGAGACGAGAAGGGTCATAGATAGCACCGCAACTAGCTAGGGTTCTTATCAGTGAAGGGTACAAGACCAAAACCCTTTTGAGAGAGAGAGATGGTGATGATGGAAGATGAATGGATGGAGAAAGAAAGGACAGTTATATTCAGAGATACAAGGCAGTATTATTGTGATTACTTCCCATCACAAGGTCCGTCTTTTAATGGCCCTTTCTTTGTATGATTGTGTCTGTTTAGTAAATATATTAGTAGGGTTCATCTTATATTGTTAGTTTTCTCTGTTGGGTAGGATCTCAAACTGCCAAATATGCCATTTTTTAAAATGTAATTAGGAGCCAAGATTGTGCCCTGGGGTCAGTGTTTTTTGTTAATTAATTGTTTTGATTTTATTAATTATCATTCTTGGTTTTGGATTTTTTTTTTTTATATTTATAATTCTATGTTTTCTTTTCTTCTTATATTGTGTCTGGTATTGATTTACATAAATTTACAGGTTGAATTGCTCTGGAAGCTACTCTCTGTGGCTATTCGAGAGAACAAGGAAGAGAGCTTCATGAAGGGAAGCTTTTCAAATGTCAAATTGAGAATTGCAATCGTGAATTTGTTTACCCAAGCAATTTGAAAAGGCGGCATGTTAGAGACCTTCATGATGAGAAGCAGTATGTTTTCCAGGAGCCGGGATGTGCAGATACCAATCAAAGCTGCGAAAGCACGAGGATTCTCATGGTAAGTTGATTTGTTTTCCATGCATACATAATATCACAGTTGATGTTTCTTGAAGAGGAAGAATTATCCAGGTTTGGGAATTTCAGCAGTTTATCCTACATGCATTTTCTGATTATAATCCCTCTAATGCAGTGAGCTTCATGAAGGGAAGCTTTTCAAATGTCAAATTGAGAATTGCAATCGTGAATTTGTTTACCCAAGCAATTTGAAAAGGCGGCATGTTAGAGACCTTCATGATGACAAGCAGTATGTTTTCCAGGAGCCGGGATGTGCAGATACCAATCAAAGCTGCGAAAGCACGAGGATTCTCATGGTAAGTTGATTTGTTTTCCATGCATACATAATATCACAGTTGATGTTTCTTGAAGAGGAAGAATTATCCAGGATTGGGAATTTCAGCAGTTTATCCTGCATGCATTTTCTGATTATAATCCCTCTAATGCAGTGAGCCTGGAGGAGGCAGGGTGCTTAGAACCAGGCTGTATGAAACATTTTTCCAATAAGGAATGCCTGAAGCCGGCCAACATAAAGTCCTGCCACCAATACACTAAGAGCATCTCCACGCAATAGGCATTAAAAGAGGTAAACCTAAACAAAATGTAATTTTAGCTTCTGTGTTTAATTTAACATCTCCAAACATTTATTTAAATAGTTAAAATAGGTGTTCTGTTCTTCAGCTGTTATTTTTAGATGCTATGAACAGAAAAGCTAAAACATAAAAAAATACATATTCTTGCTGAAACACTGTTCAAGCTAATTAAAATATAAAGAAAGCAGAAATGTTGTTTCAGTTGGAAACCATAGCTGAACAAGAAAAATTATTTGTAATTAATTTGATTGAATTATTTGTAAGGGGATGTATTTTTAATTAATTATGTTTAAACGTATTGGTTAATTTTAAATATATTGTTTATTGTGTTAATTTTATTAATAGATAATATTTTATCGTGCTATAAATTGATACTAACCCCCCAAAACTTCAACACTTGATTTAATAAAAAGCTCTAAATCAATATTGATCAGTTGATATCTTCCTAGTTCAATTGTTACTGTATTTTATTTCAATCGTTACTGTATTTTGGAGTTATATATTGTATGAAATCAATGTTTATCAGTTGATATCTAACTAGTTCAATTGTTCAACTGTTATTGTATTATGTTTTAATTGTTATTGTATTACTGTATTGTGTTTCAATTGTTGTATAATGTTTCAACTGTTACTATATATGTGGCTTTTTCTAAATGGTTTTTACCATTGGAATACACAAACAAAAAATCTATATTTACACTATTCAAAAAGTTATTTTTATCAATTTAGCTTTTTCAAAATGGTGTTGAGGTAGCTCTAACTGTGATATATGTGGAATGAAGTAGCTGAAAAGGAACAGAGAGACATCTTTGCAACCATGAACCTGGAAGTGATTCAACAGAGAGAATCAAATGTCATTTCAGGGGTTGTCAGCACATGTTTTCTACTGTAAGATGTCACTACTGTTATATCATGGGTAAATGCTAATAAAAAAATAAGCGCCAAAATTAAAAAATTTAAAATACAGGTGTTCCAAATGCTAATATGTTTTTTTAAAAGGAATAAATAAATAAATCATTAGTATGAAGTAAGATATTTTGTTGAATATTTTAAATATTGAGTGGTGATATATTAAATATATATTTTTACAAAAATTTTAAGATGGGAGAATAGTGGGTTAACTTGTCAAATCAGTAACCCAGTTATGAAAGTAATAACTCTATAAAAACAAATCTTGAAGAATAGTTTTTAATAAATTAAATGTTGAAAATAAAATTGAAAAATATTGGATTAGAAAAAAGATAGAAAATAACCAATTAAATCCTTATTAACTTTTCAAATTGGCACTCTCGACCATGCGCTTTACTGTGTTTAATAATTTTTTAATTTTTCTATTGAATTATGTGACAATAAAAATAAATGATTGGAATTGAGTATCACAAAATGTCATTATATTCATATGAGTTTGTGTATCACAAAAGACCATTTAAAAAATAAATAAGATGAAAAAAAATCAATAAAAAATCCACAAAAAGCAATTATGAAATTTAGAAAATGAAAAACTAGAGGAAAGATTAATCTTTCTTGACTTAGTATCTGTTTGACATTGCATTTTAAAAGTGTTTTTTTAAAAAAAATTATTTTTATTTTTTTGTTTTAAATTAAATTTTTTGGTGTTTTTAGATCATTTTGATTTATTTTTGAATGAAAATCATTTTGAAAAGCAATCTCAATCATACTCTGAAACATGCATGTTCTACCAGTTTGACCTGTCTTCCCTAGAATCCTGTTCTACCAGTCTGTCTGAATTCTCCTGAACTACTTCCAAGGGTTAACCTCCCACCTCTCTTCTGAAAGTGCCCTGACATGTGTGCATTCTTCTCTTTTTTTGGAAAAGGAGGTCTCCCAGATGAAAACCCTAAATTTGTCCTCTTAAACTCTGTCGTTTGTCTCTGCTCAACAACTAGCTTTGTGGTATCCCTCATCACCCTCTTCACACCCTGAGTAGCCCGTACCAAATCCCGTACATATTGAAATTGCATAGCTATCAATATCATTCTCATTTCATGTCTTAGTCTTTCATGAAACTTGTCTACTCTGTGGCGTTTCGTGGGAAGATAGGTGGAGGCAAAAGATGTTAAATCTTGGAACCTCTAATACTTTAAAACTGTCATGTCCCCATGCCTCAGATCTAAGAACTCTTGTTCTTTTTTCCTTATATGCTCCTAGGAATAATATATCTCCTCAAACTCTTCCTAAAAATCCCTCCATCTCAACACCTTTACTACTCTTCTCCCCCTAATAGTCTCCCACCAAGAATGAGCACTTTCTGTCAATAACTAGGTTGCACAATCTACCTTTGATTCCTTGAGCATTTGCATTTGTTCTATAACTCTCTAAACTTTACGCATCCAGTGCTTAACAACCTCTGCATCCTCCTCTCCTGAGAAAGTTCTGCAACCCATTTCCCGCATACTTTTTACCCATTGTACTATCGTGACGACCCTCTCTGATCTAGGAGCTACATTGGAAGTACCTGTAGCCATCCCTGCCACCACAACTTATATTATATGTTCCATAAAAGCAGGATTTGAATATGGGGGCGGCGCAACCATCGACGTTGTTGGGGAAGATATATTTGTTTGCCTTTCGCTTTCAAATGCCTTTGCTGGAGGCACATCTGCTCGTCAAGATGTAGAATTTTCCTGACCATCTGTTGATTCTCTCCTCTCGAAATAAACCAATACCGCAGGTATATGAGAGGTTGTATCTTCCATGGAATCCCCTTCTGTTGCACCACACTCGTGGTCCCTCCTGCAATTATAGGAAATTCTCATAAATCATTTCCAACCATCGATACTCTTCCCTAATAACCACATTGAAAGAATCCAATATTCTTTTAAATTTGTTATTCTTTCATTTTTAATTTTTATAACTTTTGTCAATCAAAATATCATTATAAACATCTATTTTTGAACATAACTTGTTTAATTTGCTTTAATGTGTTTAACATCATCGTTTTTGCGACCTAACACTTTTTCTTTTTTTCTCAAAGCTGCCAACAGAGGTGGGATGCCGACCCCTGTCCAGATTTTTCATTATAACTTTTGTACAAAATTAATCTCGTTGGAAAACTAACATATAGGGTTACAACTTTTATGAAGGGAGGAAATCTCAATTCTGCCCCCAAAATTCACTAAATGCAAATGTGACAGATCTGTTGTTCTGTAGAGTCTGCCCTGTATAGTCACGTTAGGTGACCCTTAACTAGTTATAAAATTCCAAATTAATTAAACTAGTTTTCTTGGATAGTACACACATCCATATTTGCAACTTTTATGAAGGAAACCAATCCTAATTCCCATGTTTTCCCACTCAAAATCTCTATGAATGTCAAGAGATGAATTTGTCCAGTTCTTAACTTTTGAATTATATATATTTGGCCGAAACTTGGCTTTTAGAAAACAAGACTTCCCTCAATCTTTTCATGCCCAATCATTCATTACACAAACATTCATATCCAACACAACATATACAATAATTATTTAGCAAAAAATAATCTTTCCCTCCTAATTACTACCCTGAATGGCCAACCACGACCTTTCCTAGGACTCTCCTTTTTCTTTCCATTTGTCTTGCCAATTAGCTCGCATTTCATCCTATTTCATGTCACATTCATCAATTACACATAATTTCACATTTCCCCCAAAAAAATTTCAAGAACCCTAACCCAAATCTCAAAGAAAAATCATGCAATTTAACCATTAAGTCAAGAATTTTTTAATGCATATAAGAAACACCATACTAAGAAAGATTTAAGATCTTAATAGCTTGTGAAATTGCAATCTCCTATTCCCCCTTTCTCTTCCAGTTGCTGTCAGCCTAATACTCCTTTGTTCTAATTTCTTCTTCCAATAATACTCCAAATTCTTGGGTTTTTTATGATTGAATGTTTTAGTAACCCTTAATATCACTTTCACTTTGTAATTTTTCTTCCATTGGGTAAGAAAAATATCAAAATCTCCCTCCTTTTCTTCCTTTTATTTTGCTGGACATAAGAGAAAAGAGGGGTATTTATTTTGTTAGCCACTATACATAAATTTAAATAGGTTGAGGGGGGTGGAATTGAAATAAATATAAAGATTATGATTTAAATTATAAGAAGAGAAGATGTGAGGTAAAAAGAAAACATTTAAAGGAAATGGAGGCCTAAGTGCAATAAGAGAAATTGAGAGGCCCTCTCTTTTCTCTTATGTCCAGCAGAATGAGGGGAAGAAAGGGAGGGAGATTTTGATATTTTTTTTATCCAATTGAAGAAGAATTTCAAAGTGAAAGTGAGATTAAGGGTTACCAACACATTCAAACATAAAAAATACAAGGATTTATAGTATTATTGGAAGAAGAAATTTGAGGAAAAGGAGTATTGGGCTGGCAGCATCAGGAAGACTAAATGAGGGGGAGATTGTAATTTCACAAGCTATTAAGATCTTAAATCTTCCTTGATATGGTGTTTCTTATATGCATATAAAAGATTTTTGGTTTATGGTTAAATTGCATGATTTTTCTTTATGAAATTTGGGTTAGGGTTGGAATTTTTTGGGGGAAATGTGGAATTGTTTGTAATTGATGAATGTGGGATGAAATGGGAGCCCCTAGGAAAGGTCATGGTTGGCCATAGAGTGTAGTAATTAGGAGGGAAAGATTATGTGTTTTGCAGAATAATTATTGTGCATGTTTTGTTGGATGCGAATGATTGGACATGTAATTAATGAGGGAAGTTTTGTTTTTCCAAGGCCAAATGTATATGATGCAGAAGTTAACAACTGAACAAATTCATCTCTTGATTTTTGAAGAGAATCTGAGTGGGGAAATAAGAGAATTAGGATTTGTTTCCTTCATAAGAAGTTCAATTTTGGATGTGTATTATCCAAGAAAAATTGTTTCATTTAACTTAACATTTTCTAACTCTAGTTAAGGGTCATGGAACATGACTATGCAGGGCAGACTCTGCAGAACAGCAGGACTATCACATTTGTGATGCATTTTGTGAATTTTGGGGGTAGAACTGGGTTTTCCTCCATTCATAAGAGTTGTAACCTTTGTATGTTAGCTTTCCAACGAGATTAAATTTGTACAGAACGGAGTTCTATAACTCCTATAATAGTAAAAAATATAGGCAGAGGTCAAAATCCGACCTCTGCTTGCAGCTTTGAGAAAAAAAGAAGTTTGAGGTTGTGAAAACGATAAAGTTAGACGCATTAAAAGAAACAAGTTATGTTCGATAATAGGTGTTTATAATGATATTTTGGTTGACAAAAGTTATTAAAATAAAAGAATAACAAATTTAAAGGCATATTGGATTGTTTCAGTTTGGTTATTAGGAAGAGTATCGGTGGTTGAAAATGATTTATGAGAATTTCCTTTAATTGCAAGAGGGGTCACGAGTGTGGTGTAATGGCAGCAATAAGGGACCACGAGCAGAGCATCCACAACAGGTAGGTGATTCATACCTACGTTTCTGATTTAATTTTCACAGTGAATTATGCTTAAAAGTTTTGGTGGGAGTTTGAGAAGATATGATTTATCGATAAGAATATTTAAGTCATGTGTGCCAGGGAAGTTTGAAAATGTCATGAACAAAACATGGCGGTGACTAGCATACATTTAATATATGCTAGGATCCCGGATAAAGGGATCACCAAAAATTGCTAACATACATTTTAGTGTATGTTACGATCCCGGATAAGGGAATTATCATGAATGACTCATACATTCAGTGTATGGTAGGATCCCGGGGATCACTATGCACAGGCTAATATACATCGAGTGTATATTAGAATCCCAGATCAAGGGATTGTGGTGCAATGTTTAAATACATATTCATATATGTTGAAATTTCAAAAAAAAAAAAAATGGAATCAACTCACATGAGGTATGTTACGGACCCTGGAAGGGGTGTTCTCTGATGTCGGTAGGGTGATAAGGGTATCGGCAATACATAAGTGGAGAAGTTAGTTTGTGTTTCAAATAGCTATGTTGATTATTTTAATTATGTATGATTGCATACAATGGGTTTAATAACTTTAATATTATTTTTTAAAAAACAAATTATGAAATTATCTTGTATTTTCGTTTCATGTCCATCATCTTCATGTCAGGAGTAAAATTGTCGTTTCTTAGTTTTTTTGTATTCAGTAGTATTTTGTGTAAATTAAATGTTGGTACACTGGTATGTATGATCACTATTTTTTGAGGAAAAAAAATAGAATGTAAGAAAATTAACTTGTTTTGTCGTATTTTATTAAATGTGACTGAATTTATATTAACTCTAGTGTAAATTGTTAAATGTATGGTTTATTATGGTTGTGATGATGGTTATGGTTTTGTAGACCTAGGATAAATGGATCAAGACTAAATTAATATGTTAAAAACTTTGGATCTACTAGTACGGGAGAGGTTTTGCCGAAATTTTGATAGAAATTTTAGTGAAACATTATATATATGTGGAAAAAAATTATTATGTTTTCTTTGCTTGATAAATGTGTATTAATAAGATTATTTGTTTGTCCCCTAGAGAAGAGGATGTTACATATCTACCTTTTATTTTAAAAATATATAGATTTACTCAAAATTTATATGAGATACAAATATATGTAACCCAACGCAATGTATGGAAATGCAAAGCCAACTCTATATTCTCTTCCTGAAAATGTTTGATTATGGATGTTGAAGTTATTCAGCCAAGATTTCAATAGCCTTGACATATATAAAGCAATATAACTAGAAGTAGGGTTTCATGAAGAGCGATACAGATAAAAATATATTTTTTAAACAAAAATAATATTCAATTCCCAGATCTTTTAATAACTAATAATCTATATATATGTAATTAACAAAAAAAAAAAAAAAGGTTTCAATTCCTGAAGGTAAACTTGAGATGCTCGGTGAAATTTAAGACATGCACTCTTCTTCATTCGGAACATCCTTCCATGGAAGATCCTCCGTCTTCAATCACTCAGAGAAAACTGAGGATGACAAGCTTGGCCTCACAAGAAACACGAATACCTCATTGTTATTTTTCGATGATATCTATTTGAAATATATTAAAATAATATTTTTTTTAAAAAAAATTAAATTATTTTTGATATTAACACATGAAAATGATCTAAAAATAATATTTTTTAATTTCAAATAAAAATTAAAAATAAAAAAAAATATTTTTTTTTTTCAAAAACACATTAGAAACACATTCTCCAACATGCCCTTCATCTTCTGTAGCATCCATGATAATAAGATCGAAGCAACAGTTAATTAACGCAGACTTGATTTACGTGGGAATTATAGCTTGAGGCCTCCTTTATTTTTATCAACCGGAGGAGATCTAAAAGATGCTTTAAGCATTTTAGTGTTTGATGAAAAATAAACAACTTCCAATGTTAGCATTCATCTTACAATTAACTTCTGCCATTGGATTTTCTTGAAGACTCATGACATGTTTGTAACTGTATTTTAAAAATGTTTTTGAAAAAAATTGAATTTTTTATTTTTATATTTTAATATTATTTTTTATGTGCTGATATAAAAAATAATTTTATAAAATTAAAAAAATATTATTTTAATATATTTCTGAATAAAAAATTATTTTTAAAAATAAATTTAATCATATTCCCAAACAATCTCAGTCGATGCAAGGAAAAAAATCTTCAAATGTAACTATGTCTGTTTATAATTGAAGTTCAACCTTTTTAAAAAAATAAAAAAAAATGATATTTAATTAATATTTGTAAATTGTTTTGTTATGTTAATATTAGAAAAAAACTTAAATAAAAAATTATTTAGATTTATTTTCAAGCAATTTCTACTGTACTCTCAAATATATCATTAAAATATTTTTGTTTTAACATTTCGTGCTCTTAATGTTTTTTAAATATTTCAATAAAAAATATATAAAATATTATTTTAATATATTTTTAAAAAATAAAATAAAAAACTATATCTTAGCACCTAGTGAATAGTGGACCTCTTGCTCATGTGAAACGGGCCCACCATCATATATAGCATTCTGGTTTTATTTGGGCTTTTGTTTTTCTATAACCTAAGAACATGCGCAAAATGTAATTATAAATTTATAAATTACTTGTTGGAAAGAAATGGCTAAAAAGCAAGAAAGACAAGGTCATAGGCTCGTGGCAGCCATTAGGGTTCCTATCACTATAGCTGTAAGTATTTCCACTGGCTCCTCTTTCTGCAATCTCTCCGGACCAAAACTTTTTAAAAAAAAAACCAAAACCCTTTTGAGAGAGAGATGGTGATGATGGAGGAAGGGCAAGCGGAGAAAGAAAGGCCAGTTATATTCAGAGATATAAGGCGGTATTATTGTGATTATTGTGGTATTTGCCGATCTAAGAAGTCTCTTATCACTTCTCACGTCCTCACTCATCACAAGGTTAGTCTTATAACATGCCTTTCTGTTTCTTTCGTTATATGTTTGTGTCTGTTTAGTTAGTATTGACAGGTTTCAACTATTGTTGTTGGTTTCATCTGTTAAACTGGATAGTATTTTTTTTTATCTAATCTAATTAGGACCAAGATAGTGTCTGTGGTCAGTTTTTTTTACTTGTTAATTGAACAGATTTTATTGATCATTATTCCGGGATTTTGTTCTTTTTTGATGATTCCGTTGTTATTTTTCTTATATTTTATTTGGTACATGATCTTAAATTTGCTTTGGAACCTAATTCTTTTGTGGGCTATTTAAGAACATGGCTACTTTGAAATCGAAGATTGGTTAAGTTGAATTGTAGTCTTACCTTTGTTTTTTCTGTTGCTTAGGAGGAGATGGACGAAGAAAGAGTTGATGGTGATGAGGGAAAGGAGGGGCTCAAATCCAACACGTGTGAAAAATGCGGTGCTAGTTTTAAAAAGCCTGCGTATTTGATTCAACACATGCAAAGTCATTCTCTTGAGGTATTGGACCATAATTTTTTTACTTTTATAGGTTGCTTGTATACATGGTTTTGCCTTCTATTTGGTTTACTTGTTCAAATGATTTTCTTTTGTTGATGCGGCTCAAAGTGTGTCGTTAATTATATTTAATTGTAGTAATAGCAAGTATTTTGCAGGAGTGCCATTTTAATTTAGAAAAAAACATCTAAAAGTTAATGCGTGAGCATTGGATCCCACTCAGAGAACTCCAAAATGCAAGAGGCTTCGAATTTGGACTTGAATGGACTAGTATCAGGCTGGGAGACCTCCTGAGAAGCTCCATCAAGCGAGCCTCAATCACGTGCCTGTTGAATTTGAGGTTTGAAGGCTTTTGTTCGTGTCTATTGAGGCTATTTTTAGTGATCTAAGAACTTATTGCTTCTATTGTTTTTTTTTTTTTCTTTTCATTTTTCTGATTCTGCAGAGGCCATTTAAGTGCTCGTATGATGATTGCCATGCCAGCTATAGAAGGAAAGATCACTTAACTCGCCACCTTCTCCAGCATGAAGGGAAACTTTTCAATTGTCAAAATGAGAATTGCAATCGTGAATTTGTTTACCCAAGCAATTTGAAAAGGCATGTTAGAGAGCTTCATGATGAGCGTTCTCCCTCCAGTAGTTTTGGAGGTGAAAAGCAGTATGTTTGCCAGGAGCCAGGATGTGGGAAGGCATTTGGATACCCATCAAAGCTGCGAAAGCACGAGGATTCTCATGGTAAGCTGCTTTATTTTCAGGCATACGCTAATATCACAGTTGATGTTTTTTTGAATCGAGGAAGGATTATTCAGGATTGGGAATTTCAGCAATTAATTCTACATGCGGTTTCTGATTATAATCCCCTCTAATGCAGTAAGCCTGGACCATGTGGAGGCAATGTGTTTAGAACCAGGCTGTATGAAACATTTTTCCAATAAGGAATGCCTGAAGGCCCACATTCAGTCCTGCCACCAATACATTAACTGTGATATCTGTGGCACCAGACAGCTGAAAAAGAACATCAAGAGACATCTTCGCACCCATGAACCTGCCAGTGATTCGACAGAGAGAATCAAATGTCATTTCAAGGATTGTCAGCACACATTCTCTACTGTAAGATGTCACTAATGTTATAGTATCTGTTTTTCTATTTTGTTATAGTATTTAATTCTGATAAGTGAGCCATTACCTGCTTAACCAGAATCTTTATTTTCTTTTTAATTTGGTCTTTCCTATTTGTGTGCAGAAAACAAATCTTAATCAGCATGTGAAAGCAGTGCACTTTGAACACAGGCCTTTTTTGTGTGGATTTCCAGGTTGTGACATGAGATTCTCATACAAGCATGTGCGAGATAACCATGAAAAGTGTGGTTTACATGTCTATACTCCTGTAAGTTCTATGTACAGGTCTTTCAACACATTTTTCCCATCAACTTGGAAATCTGTGTTGCTAACGTGTCTAGAAATGAATCGGCATTCTGAATTGGATTACTTTTTGATCAGGGTGATTTTGTGGAGTCTGATCAGCAGTTCAGGTCAAAGCCAAGAGGTGGGAGGAAGAGGAACTTCCCAACTGTCGAAATGCTGATACGCAAGAGAGTAACTCCACCAGCCAAATCGGATGAGTACCATTCTTGGTTGCATGAAATGGAGACAGAGAATCAGTAGGGAGGCGTGCCCTGCCTACCCAGATGCATTTGCGTTCTCCTTTCTTTCCACTTATCTCCAAGCTATAGCTCTTTACATGGAGGTTGTAATGCCTCTGTCATATTCCGCTGTTATCTTCTTTTGGGTGATGTGGAGAATGCTCTAGGCATTCTGAATGGTAATATTGTATCAGGAGGGATTTATGAAATATATATATATATATATATATAAAAGCTATTCAGCCTAGATTCTTCAGTTTCAAAATGCACCATTCCATTTTTGAGATTGTTTTATGCAATTATAGAGGATCACTGATTGCAGTATTTGCATAGCAAGTGTAGAAAGCAAAACTTCAAAAGATTCCGGGAAAAAAAAGAGGGTCCTCATGAATAGCCTATGAAATACACTGAAATGTGAGTGGCCCAAGCACACTGACTTCTGGTTGCAGATTCACTTCCAAGCATGAAAATGGTGTTGCACACTCGGGCACACAACATTTAAAGTCTTCAAAACTCGTGTGTTGAATGTTTTGCTTGATGTCTGGTCCAAAAATTCATTGCCTTTCTTCTTTCCAAAGAAATACCTTCAGAAACAGGGTGACTTTCAGTCGATAAACCCTACTACAGCAACATCCGCCTGATTTTCAGCAAACTTAATTATTAATCCTTAAATTAACGCAAAGTTAATACTCATATCATATGATTTGAGCAATGCAACTCCACAATCTAAAAAAATATAGACAAAGTCATCCTTTGAGTACGGATTCCACGCAACCTGTACTACCATCAATAATGCAAGTATCTATAGACATATTTCACGTAAAAACTATTTAAAAAGATAATTATTAATAACAAACTAATAATGGACTTACCTGATTAGGATTTAAATCAAAGCATTAGAAATAAAATGTGTGTGTGTGTGTGGTTCTAGTAACAAAAGAAAATGTTTTTTTTGTTGTTGTAACAACAAGAAATGATTTCTAATTCAATTCATTTTCATAGGTATTTTAATAAATATAATTGAGTTCAATTATGTAGTCTAATATTCTATTCAAATCATAAGAATTATAATAGGTTATTAACTAAATTCAAATTTGTCATCTGGTTCTAAATAAAGTTTGAAGAAAGCACTAGTGTTAAAGAAGGTGGGGTTAAAATAAGATATGGAAAAGAGAAGATTGGGTTTTTGGTAGGGATAAAGTTATTGGTGACATGAAGTTTTTTGTGGGGTTTCTGGGAGGCCATAAAGAGAAGTGTTTTTAAAATATTATTTTAATGTTAATTTTTTTTAAAATTATCATAGCAATTTAGAGAGTCTCCTATCAATTTTTTCTTTTGCATATTTTTTTATAAATTGAATTTCATTTGAAATATAAATTAATACTCTTAAATATTTCCAAACACAAAAATTGATTTAGATTATGAATGATTCAATTCATTTGATATATTATTATTAAATTATTTATGATAGTTTATAACATTTTTTTAGATTAATTTATTTAGCTAATTAAGCTGTAACCAATAAAAATTAATAATATAAACCTAACATGTAGATATCTATACATTAAAAAAATTAATTCAACCTTATATATTTAATCTACTCAAGTAAAGAAAATTAAGTAAATAAATTTATAATTTATAAAATATTAAAAGATAGTTTTGATATAATTACTATGAACAGTAACTTAAGTCTATACGTATTTATATATTTTTTACCCAAACCAGCCACCAGTTCCTCCCGTAGAAAAACTGGAGAAGATGGCCTGCATAATATCTTCTTCCGCAGCTCTTTCAACTCGGTCACTTATCTCCACGGACTCAATCCCAACTCGCTCAACTCGCTCAATCAAACCCAACTCAATCTCATGGACCTCTTCGTTTCCCACTATAAACATCTCATTCAACGACAACAAGCCATCCTCAATCAACAAGGTATGCACTTTCTTTTTCAGTCTCTCATTACCCTCTGTTTGTTTTCTGAGAAAGTCTTTGAAAAGGGAAATTTCATGAATAATATGTTGTTTCTTCTTTTTTGTGGTTTAGGGTATTTCTTAAAGATGTTTTTGTAGTGGAGCGAGTTATGGAGAGATGGTTAAGTTTTTTCCAATTCTTGAGATGTGGGGCGATTTATATTTTCTCAATGAGTGGTAACATTTGAATAAGAAATGGTAACTATTTTAGTGAAAACTGAGGATGAAGGGAAATGGAAAAGGTCCTTAACTATATGATTTTAGTGACCCCAAGTCCCAATTTTTAAGTTTTGATATAGTAGTAGGAGCAGGTCAACTCCATCAGAAATCATTTGATTTTATAGAAAATTAGATCGGCTGTGCTCTAATCTCACACAACCTTCGGTAGTAGAAGATGATGGAAAACACTAGTTTCTCAACGAATTCTTACGGTTGAAAAATTGATTGTATCTTCTCACTATTAGTACGGTAGCTGACACCAGGAATGCTCCTGTTCCTAAAGGACATACTCATTGCGGTTATACATAATGTAGTAACCCTCGTTTGTGTAATAATCTTGTTCATTTTTTCTTTATTAAACTGCTTTATATTAAAAAAAAAAATCAAAAGAAAAAACCATGGCACTTGCTTCATGTTGATGCATTAGACATCGATGCCTGTCCTTCCAGTATGGTGAAGGCATAAGAATATTTTAGTAGGTCTTGCTCCTAACATGTTTTCATTTATAGTTCTATTGTTTCGCAGCTATTCAGGTCCTGGTTTAGATGTGATTTGCAGCCACCATGGAGAAAAATGCTGCAGACTAATATACTATCAATTGACATTGGTCTTCCTCTTTTCTGTTTGTGTGAATGAAATTCTGACTCATTGATTGACCTCTGAATTTCTCCACAAAGCATTAGAATATGGTTTTTGTATTAATGCATCTAACTTTGATCACCATAAATAAAACTCATTTCTATTTACAATCTTCCCTGGAACTGTATTTTGCATCCTAACAGTCAACAGGAGGGTTACAGAAATTTGAGGTTTACTGTCATGTGTGATTGAATATTGTGGTAATTATTATTTTTGGTCATGCCTTACTTTTCTGGATCCTCTGAATTGCTTGGACTGAGAGGTTCTCGGTCATCTTTAGAGCAGAAATTAACCTTTCCAGGAAGAAACTTTCACTGATATTTGTTACTGAAATCTGCAGAATTCTTTCATTCAAGCAGCGTGGACCAGAAGATCTCGAGGTGAACTTGAGAAGAAACCTAACAAGAAATCTTGGAAACAGAGGACAGAGATGTATATGAAGCCATTCTTACTGAATGTTTTCTTTTCAAGGAAATTTATTCAGGCAAAAGTGATGCACAGGGGAACAAGTAAAGTGATATCAGTTGCTACTACAAACGCCAAGGATCTTAGACACGATTTACCATCACTCACAGATCACAATGCCTGTAGAATTGTAGGGAAGCTTATTGCTGAGAGATCCAAGGAAGCTGATGTGTATGCAATGTCATATGAACCTAGAAAGGATGAGCGGATTGAAGGTAAACTTGGAATTGTTATTGATACTATTAAGGAGAATGGGATCATATTTGTTTGAGCATATTACTTGCAGGTTTTGTTTTTGTAAATGACATTGGAATCGAACTTTGATCGTTTTTCTACCATGTCTAACAGAAGATCTCCCATGGAATTCTCCGGTCTTATCGGCTTTAGCATGCTTGCTTCATTGTAGTCCAGTTTAGGAATTGTAGCTTTATGCAATTGAATTTGAAGTTGTTACAAACCAAATAATTACTTGGCTTAGCACACTTTTGGCTTCCATATAGTTCTGGAAATGACGGTATCCGTGGCGTGTGTAATATTTAACAGAAACACATGATCTAAGCAATTATCTATGGCTTAATTTTGGTGTTTTAACTTGTAGTCTATACATCTTGAACATATGATTGAAGCTTTCCCCTCCATAGATGCGTTACTTTCCCATCCTAAGCTAACTCAGTATTCTCTTCATGAAAATGCAGACGCCATAAGTTTGTTACTATTTTAGAAGTCTGCTAGCTTTTGCTTTATTCATCCATGATATTCTGCTAGTTTTCAATGTTTCATCAGCTTTACTCGGATTCGCATTTATGTCCATGCTTCTTCTATTTCACTTCTTGTTCTGCTGCTTTAAAACCTTTGTACTACCTGGTGTGGAATTCTTAAGTGGAAAGAATTAGTCAATCTAATATATACAGGGGCAAATTTCAAGATTTTTTCTCTTCAATTTCAACTTTATATATGATGATGGAGCCTAATAGTCAATTCAGAAATTCAAGTTTTACGTTCTGCAGAAGAATATGTTTGGATTTTATTAGCTTATAAATCAACACCCAATAGAATTTCTTGTGAACTCCAAACGAACAGAGTAAAGAAAAGAAAACATGAAATCACAAGCAAACACCTGAATGCATACTAACAAGGACACCAAGATCTTCAGCTACTAACATAAGATCACGCATTTAATCACAGGAACTCGATTCTTATATCAGAATGCTAATAAATCATCATCATCATTGGCCTTAAGATACACATAGCTCTTGACTGGGAAATGCTCACAATCGGGTACCTATGGATGGGAATTAGGTGGATGTTTAGATCTTCAGCTACTAACATAAGATCACGCATTTAATCACAGGCACCCGATTCTTATATCAGAATGCTAATAAATCATAATCATCATCATCATCATGATTGGCCTTAAGATACACATAGCTCTTGACTGGGAAATGCTCACAATCGGGTACCTATGGATGGGAATTAGGTGGATGTTTAGAACAAACATGAACAATTTCAAATGGTTGATTTGATGGTCAAGAAGGTTTATTCTCTTCTTTAATTGTTCAAATATTAAGGTTCATATCTAGAAAGTTTTGTCCCTTTAAATTATTGGTCAGTATCCTTAAAATCATTTGAAGAGAAGGGTTAGTCTCAATTTATAGCTAAAGATTTTATAGCCAATAGTCGAAATAGTCGAATTAACTTCATAGCATGTAATTCTAGTTCTTTGAATAGATGGGTTTGTAATGACCTTTTTTTTATATAAAAAAAATGTTGGATTCAAAAGAAGATTTTTAACATTTAAAAGAGAAGCATCTTATTTCATTTTCTATTGATTTTCTATTTATTAATGAAAACTTGTGATTTAATATCATAAAAAGTAATACACATTATATAAATATGGTAGAATCATGACTCGTATATACACTATTTATCATCATTTAAGATATTAGAGCTTTTAATTTTGATTTTAAACATAACTAAATCTTTCTAAGGAAGACTTTCCCTCTTAATGTTTCTTTCCCTCTTAATGTTTATTGGGAGTCAAGGTTGTCAAAATTGCGATTTTGACACGACACGAAAGATATTTTTGAAACTCGGGTCGTAAAATCGTACCAAAAATCATGTAGGTAGAAAAATAATAAAATCATAAGTAAAATATTTTTTGAATACAATACAATACAATTATGGCCATAAAACTTCATCACAACATGAAAATAATCTAAAACACCAAAAAACATTTAATTTAAAATAAAAAAAATATTTTTTTTTTAAAAAATAAGAATAAAATTTTAAATTTAATATTTAAATCAATACATAAGTATAAAAAAATTTATTATCTAAGAAATATTCTATGAGTGCATTTAAAAAATTTCATTTTCAAAGTTCAAAGCATTACAATTATTTTTTCAAACCATTTAAACCGAATTACACCGGGGGGGGGGGGGGGGGTACAGACCTATGGCCTAGTTGACAAGGGGAGCCATGCGCCTATGGCCTAGACTGCCTAGTTGACAGAGGTCAAAGAGAGCTGGGGCATGAAAACTGGGTGCAAAGGAAGATTTTCGCGGATCATATAATCGAACCGGATATCGATTTCAGTGTTTTTTTTCCGAATTTAATAAAAACTGATTTTTTATTCCGATTTGACAAGTTTCTGTGAGTTGAGCCATGCGCCTATTGCCTAGACTGCCTAGTAGACAGAGGTCAGAGAGAGCTGGGGGGGTGAAAACTGGGCGTAGAGGAAGATTTTCGCGGATCGTAAAATCGGTCCAGATACCAATTTTATTGTTTTTTTACGAGTAATAAAAAATGATTTTTTAATACGATTTGACAAGTTTTTGGGAGTTGATTTGCAAAATCGTACGATTTTGCGAGTCAACTCGCGAGTTTAACAACCATGCTGGGAGTGTAAAGGATATTTCGAGTTCAAAAATTATTCTAAGCAATATTTTACTTTTTAAGCTTATTAGAAATGAAAAAAATATTTCAAGATTTAAAAAAAGGGATTGACTTTTACCATCTATATGATATGTTTTCAAATTTAACTAGGTTGAAAAGGTTTGAATGAATTTGTCATTATGTTTATCCAATCACAAATCAAAATAAAATGTTAAAAGTACATTTTTAAATAAATATTTCAAAAAAGCAATATAAGACATAAAGAAAGAAGCACAATTCATTAAAAAATATATGTTTTAGTCCAAAGCACATGAAGTATGAATTGAACAAAAATAACGTTCTAATATATTTAATAAAAGATAAAATAACCTTACCTACAAAGTTCAATCACAAAAATAAGTTGAAAATGAGACAATTATTCAATTTCCAATCAATTTTTTTGTCAAATATATTTGATTTTGAAAACATCTTTCATGTGCCATTTTCATCATATTTTGATCATTCACTATATTGAAAATGATAGATGATGATAAAGGATGTACCATTGTTTGACACAATACAATGTAGTAGTGACTTGTCAATTTTCAGACTTAACACCTAAAATTTCTACAAAATTCATTTGAATAGGTCTTGTTTGGTCCATCGTTTTTTGTTGTCTCTCCATTTAAGGTCTCATTAATGTCAAATGGACAAACATAAAAAAATTGTAATGGATTTAATGGCATGACAACTTGAGCTTCTTATGAAAGTAGAGGCTTTAGAATAATAAGTACAAGTCTCGATAAATATGATTAACATTTGAGATTCACACCTAATGAGGATGTTTGGAAGTATCATGAAAATAAATGGTGTGAGATAATGCTTCAATCAATATAAAAAAGCAAAATGAAATCATTGTTGTAGTAAGTTATGATGCAATCAATCTAGTACAAAGAGAAATTTCATTATGTTGTCTGGATGGAAGAGTATATTCAAGCAAGCTAGTTAACTGAACCACTTCATTCCTTAAGGAATTGATATCATCTTGATGATTTTTCTTTTACAAAACTCTTAATAATCCATGGCATTGATGTAATATGTTTTTTTTAAGAAAAACTTAGCTTTCAAAAGTACTACTTGTACTTGTTCCCCTCTCAAAAATCTTAAAAGCAACCTAAATATACATAAATATTTACAAAAATAATACATGAAAAAAGAACAAGATATTGAGTAACCTTTTATGAGGTATGAAAAAATTCAAATATTTTGATGATGATGAGAGCTCGTAACAGTTTCAAATGTTCTAGGTTCATGAGAAATTATTTCCATAAAAGATTAAGACACTTTATAAGAAAAGGAGAATTTATCTAGTTCATGTATTGATGAGGTGATTTTAGTTTCGCAGGTGATTGTTTTGGTACCCCCAAATTCTATATGGAATGAAATACTAGTTATTCTAAAATTATATTTAATTTATTTAATTTTTCACAAATATAGAATACTAAGTTATCTAGGAACTTTAAATTTAGATGACTAAAAGGAAAGAAAACTTTCCAAAATAAGTTACACAATCAAATATATTCCATAAAGTTTGAACAATAATGAAAAGAAAACAAAATTGAAATTGATACAATCTATATAACATACGAGTTCATGTGTGACAAGATTTGAATATAAATTAGAGTGATCGTGCTAATAATATGTTAAAAAAAATAAAGAAACAAGTACCAATATACATATTTAGTTCACTACTCTAAATACAAGACAGGTAGTCTATATATAGAAGAAGTAAATATAAAAATTAAAGGATATTAGGAAACTCGGGTGTTATAAAAAAACCAAGAGATTAAACCTAATACTAATGAAATCCAAGATATTCTAATTTGCATTCAATATGTATAATTATATATTTTTTAAAAATAGTTATAATATTATTGTATTTTTTATTTTTCCTCAATGAAAAGATTCTCTTGATTTTTATTATACAGGTTTATTTTATAAATAAAAAAAACTGAAAAGAAACTTAATTTTTTTTATTAATAACTAAACACTTGTTACTACGAAAACAAATCTAAAATTACTCTTAGGGTATGTCTGAGAGTGTAGTGTGATATAATTAAAAAAGCATTTTATCTCAACTATAATTTTGAACATATTTGATTAATTAATATACTTTATTGTTTCGCATGAATCCTATTAAAAACTTGAATTCTAATTTATAGTTTTTAAAAAATCATGAAATTACTACAACATCAAACACATCATTATAATATAAAAAATATATAAATACGGTATATTTCTTTGTCATTTTATATTAAAATCAATTCTAGAAAATATAATAATAATAATAATAATAATAATGCACTGGCATAATTTTCTACGAGATGTCACGTCATGGTAAGAACATTTTCCACGGGAATATCATGTCAAGCTGTCACCTTTGTGTCAGCTTATATTAAGCTCCATCACATATTTCCCTACCACAATAACGTAAAGCACCATGAGGAATTATGCTACTGTTAATAAATATATAAATTAACTTTAGCAGAAAAAGGGTGCTGGAACCCTCATAAAATACTGTTTATTTTAATACTATTTTTTATTTTATTAATACTATTGAATTTCATGAATTATTTTAAATTATTCTATAAAATTATTTTAGTATCATGAATGAATTGAATTACAAGTTTAATAGGTTAATCATATTAACTCAAGTTTTTTTTTTAATTTATATTAATGTTATCATTCAAAATTTTATAGACTAAAAAATAAATTTTATAATTTATTTTTATTTCTTTCAATGAAATTATAATTTAATGAATTAATCTAAATTAACTTGGGTAATTTTTTTAATAATTTCTTTAAATGAATTTATTATAATTTTATTATTCAATATTAGATTAGTTGATAATTGTTTTTCATTGTTTTTTTTTTTTAATTTGCTTTCTATGAGGTTATTCTAGTGTCATAACTTGAGTCACAAATTTATTTGGCTAACATGAGTTGATTCAAGTTTTTTTCTTGTCTTATTTTTAATCGAGTTTTTTTCATGTTTCAACATTGGTTGATTGAGAACTGAGTTTTATAATTTATTTTGTTTTGTTTTCTATAGTGTTACCCACGTCTCAGGTTTGACATGTTAACCCGAGTTGAGTTGAGTTTTTTTTTTTAATTTATTTTGTTTTTCAATTTTACACTTCCACTTTAAGTTGACTGTGCATAATTTATCTTGATTTGCTTTTTAGAGAGTTATCATAATTACATTACTATAGTTACAAATTTGATAAATTAACTCGAGTAGAATGGAGTTGATTTGATATTTTATCAGCTCACTATTTGAAAATAAAAAGATATTGACTTGATTTTTTAAGTTAAAATACTTGTTTATCGGTTATTGATTGCCTTTAAACCTGCCAAATCAATAAGGTCACGTCATATTATCCTCACATAGTTTGATTTTTTTGTTATTTTTTATTCATCCTTCAATATTAGGTTGAATAAAATTTGAGTTTTATGATTTTTTTCTTATAGAGTTACCTCTCTCTCTCTCATGACCCAGGTTATAGGTTTAACAAGTTAATCCGAGTTGACTCAAGTAGTTTTGTCTTTTCTTAATTAATATTTTTTTAATTTAATATTTCAATAATGAATTGATTAAAAATTGAGCTTCATGATTTATTTTGATTTACTTTTATAAAATTATTATAATCTTATAACCTGAGTAATAGATTTTCGAGTCATAAATTTGTTAGGTTAACTCGAGTCGATCTATTATATCAAAGTCTTAATATTAAATACAAATATCATATAACATGTATCCATATCAAAAAAAATTTAAAAACATGGCATTTAAAATACATCATATTTTAATTTTATAATTAAAAACCTTATGATAAAAAACACACAATCATTGTTCATTAATTGCTATATGTTAAAAATATTAATCTAACTTGCAGCACAAATAATGATATAGGATTTTTACTTGTTTGTTTTTTTTAATAGAGAGGATAATCTTATTTCTTAAATAAAATTCTTTTTTTTTGTTATATTAGAAAGGTTATTCTACGGAATTTCATAATCACCCTCTAAATAGTTTTTATTATTATTCTTTGCAACAATCATGTTATCTATTTTATTTCCTCATTTCAATTTTGTAGCTCTTTGTATGGTAGAAATTCCAACTTATAGTCTCATTCTTAAAAATTTTATTTAATAACCAATCAAATTCTAATTGAATAAATTACAAGTTTAGGAACCAGAATGTAAAAGAGAAAAGACTTGGAAAACACAACCTTGGGATTTTTTTCTCTTCAATTTGACCTTAATCTTATGAATTAGAGGTGTTAAAGGACTATATTGAAAATCATGCTTTGTACATGAGGTATCATTGGAGACACCTTAAGCATCGTCGTTTTCATCGGTATATTTACACCTCTTTGGATTTATTTAAAAATACAGTTAAGATTGTTTTTAAAATTATTTTCTTTCAGAAAAATATTAAAATAATATTTTTTATGTTTTAAAATCATTAAAATAATCTAAAAACACTAAAAATAATTTAAATATTTTTTTTCCTCAAAAACATCTTTAAAACCCAATGAAAAAACGCAATTTTTTTTTTCCGAACCTTTTCTTTTAAAACAAACCCTAACTTCATCTCTCTAACCAAACTGTCACTCTCTTTACAAACCACTATAAATTATAGTTTCATTTCCTTAAATTTAGGCATCATTTGCACCTTGTCAATCTAGAAAAAACTAAGCAAATCACTTTGCCGTTGTACTTTGCCTTTTTAAGGTTAATGTCGTGTCTTTACCTACAATTGCATAGATATTTAAATATTTATTCTAGTTACCATATTTAAATAACCTTACCAAGCTCAATTCATAAGATGACGACGATGGAACCCTCCGGGTTAAAGTATTATTTGTCAAAACAACATTTATTATAACAACCATTTCTTGATACGAAGTCATGATAGTTTTCTATACAAATAATTGACAATCATTTATAATAAACTATTTAGTAAGAAAAATATGATTGTTTAGATATTTTGTTCTAAAAATTATTTTAAACTCAATCCTTGGACCATGCTCGAGTTGTGTTGAGTCGAGCGCATGTGAACTTGTAGCTTAAAAATATTTATAATTTTAGATGAGGTTTTAAAATATGATTTATATTATTCGTTAACATACCCCATCTCCTCAAGTGAAAGTATTTTAAGTTTAAAACTTGCACACATGTCCATATTATTTTGTATTTGATTTTTATCAAATAAAATAAAATGATAAATTCAAACTTATAACCGATAAATCTCCTGCGTTGAACTTAAAAATAGATGAAGGTTAGTGGGATTTCGGAAAACACTACTGTAGTACTTTTGTAGTTTCAAAGAAGAATCATTGTACTGCTGCTCCAAATATAGGAAATAATTGAAAGCATGCATCCACTTCAGGTCATGTTTACATCTGAAAAAAGAATATTTCAGACCACTCCATGGAAAACCATAAAAAAAACCTCCAAATATAACTTTGAAAATGTCATATATTTTTACCGAAATCCGTCCCTAATTACATACGAATGAGTTAATCATATGCATATTTATTTGTCCCCCCCCCCCCCCCATTAAAAGAGTTTATATTATTGCGAAATTAAGGTATTTTTTTTATACAAGGAAACTCAATTCTCTAGAAAATATGTTTTGTAGGTTCAAGTGAGCGAGTTAAATCCTGAATATCTCAGGTTTTTACAAGTGATGCACATCCTGATTTAAACTCGAGACCTGCTATATAAATTACAAACCCTCTACTATCATGTCACGCCATTTAAAAACAATATTAAAGTATTTGTTATATGGTCGAAAGACAATAGTTTTATGGAAAAAATAAATAAATCATATTAGCATGCAATATAGAAGGGAAAGCTATTCAAGAAATCACTAAATTTTTGACATTTTGGTTGCTATTATTTTATACTCAATCTTTTGAATTAATAGAGTCAAGGGTACTTACTAATTATTATTTAATTTCTGAACAAAAAATATATTAAAAATACGTTGAATTATCGACGGTCAAACTGTGTGCTTCAATTAAATTAAAAATATTTTATTATTTGAAAGGAGTGGCAAGCGCAGGAGTAGTTGATGAAAACTCTGATCAAGTTGTCAGTAATTAGAAGGCGTAATGGATGGGGGTGGTGGTGGTGGTCGGGGGTGGAGCGCTGCCATCTACTCTTCCTCCTCCTCCTCTCCTTCTTTCTGCACCCTTGAAACCCACGCTCGCTCTATTCTGACTTCTCAATGGGCCCCACAGCATGGCGGGAAAAGCGTGACGTGCGGGAAAAAATATTTTTTGCTTAACGAAAAAAATCAAATCACGTGGAGATCTCCCGTCAGCCGTTGGATCCTCTGTTTCTGTATCAGAATCCACGTGGTGGGGCCCACAGGTCTGATGATAATGAGGACATTGACAATTCACGAGCTGGTAATTTTCGGGACAGGATTTGCCCAATCAGAAAGCGACACCTGCACGGTAATTCCCATGGTTGGTTTCTCTGTGAGGATTCTTAGGTGGTGGAGTGGTGACGTCCGTAATCTCCTCCTAATTCGTGTTATACCTCTTAGCACAAGATGACTGACACGTGTCAGCGATGACATTTTTCTTAACGAATCTGGCAAGCAAAACAAAGTTTTGTATCAATTTTATCCCCTGACGATTTTGATTTTTCAAACAATATAATGGAATTTATTCAAAAGAAAGTTAATTTTTATACAAAATAAACTTTCTTATTGATAAAAAAAATAATTTAAATAAATTCCATATTCAAATATGGATGAAAACACTTCATTGAGAGTTCTTAAGATTTATATAGGATGTTAGAAACTGTGTTTGAAAAATATTTTGAAAATAATTTCAATTTCAATTTTTTTTTTATTTTAAATTAAAAAAATTAGTGTTTTTAGATCATTTTCATGTACTGATATCAAAAATAATTATTTTGATATATTTATAAACAAAAAACAGTCTCAATCATATTCTTGAAACAAAACTTGTCATTGCAAAGGTTTTTCAAAGGGAAAAAAAAAATTATCTTACTAAACTAATATATTAGAAGCTATACTATTTTTTAAGGTTTTATTTTGATTTTTCATATTTAAACGGTAAGTAATGAGAGAAAATCCTGCATTTTATATATATATAAAATGTTTTTTCTTGGTAGTTATAGCTACTGAACTAATATAAGAAGTGAATAACTCGCTTTCCCGTACATTCTGGACTGCCACCTGTAAGTCACCTGAACTCATGACGCCACTCTGCATCTCTCTCTCTCGCAGCCTCTCACTCACTCTCTTGTGATGCCTGTCTTAAATTCATTTCACGCTATCTTCCACAGTCATGATTATTACAAGTTGACAAAAAACCATCAACGTAACATTCCCGATTTCCCAGTCCTCAATCTCCTTCAACAAAACCTTAAGCTACCCTTCTGCTACTCCCAAATCAACCCTTTACCATAACCCCATCTCCTTAACCCCACCAGAAAAGAAAAAAAACCACCGCTGCGATTGTTCTTCTTCTCTTTCCACAATGGACCTCAGTGTTGTGCCCTACCAGCAGCAGCAGCAGCAGCAACACAAATCTGAAGCTGTCCATGATCAAGATGTCGACATGGTACTCCAAACCAAACCTATCACCGCCATGATCGCCAGCCCCAGAACAGCCAAGGATCCTTACAAAAACGCTGTCAAGTACAAAGAATGCATGAGGAACCATGCTGCTTCAATTGGCGGCCACGCCAATGACGGTTGTGGTGAGTTCATGCCGCGTGGTGATGATGGCACTCGTGATTCGCTCACCTGTGCTGCCTGTGGCTGTCACCGTAACTTCCATAGAAGAGAAAGTGGTACCAAGAGGCAGCACCAGCAACTCCTCCTCTCTCCACCACCACTGCAACCCCAGCAATTTCTCCTGTATGGTGCTCCTACTACTAAGAACATGAACGCAGTTCATGATTTCATTTCGCGTCCCCATGACGACGACGACGACGACGACGGTCTTGATGATCTAGATAATGATCGACGGTCAGAGACGCCTGAGAGAGGTGAAGTCAACGTGGTGGGGTCGGGAGGGAGAGGGTTTATGGTGAAGAGTACTGGTGGAAGCAGTAATAAGAGGTTTAGAACAAAGTTCACGCAGGAGCAAAAAGAGAGGATGTTGGAGTTTGCTGAGAAGATAGGGTGGAGAATACAAAAACACGATGATATGGCTCTTAATCAGTTTTGTAATGAAATCGGTATCAAAAGAAATGTGCTCAAGGTTTGGATGCATAATAACAAGAATGTTCACCGCCGTAGAGATGGTGTTCCACCGGAGTCTGCCGAGGCCCCTCCTCCTCTTCCGCCTTCAGCTCAACCACAGCCTGTTGGAGTCTAGTAATTATTATTGTTCCACTTTCATCTTCAATTTCTTCCAGCGGTCTCTTTCCTATTCTCTTTTCAAGACCTAGTTAATTATCACTTCTACTTTTTTATCTTTTTATTTAGTATGATAGATCCATTGAGTAATCTAGGCATCTTTATCCTTTGAGTAATCTAGTAGATGGACATTAAAAGGAGACTAAAATGGCATTAACCATGCGAATGATCTACAATGTGTTAGATTTGTGGATGGTTCTTCGCAGTAATCTGCAGTGTGACTAAATTAGTGGATACACACACCAAAAAATAAAAAAAAAAAGGGAGATAGAACTTCCAAGTTAAAGATGATATGGTATATAACTTCAAAAAACATACATGCATGGCAGGGAAACCGAGCCAGAAAGAATTTCTGAATGTGATTATGCATGATTTTTACGGTGGCGATTTTCCCACATCTGGCTGGAGTTAGGGCAGTGAGGGTTTCTTCTTTTTCTTTTGGAAACCTAGCTAAGCTATTTCATTGGACTGGGAACTTAGCATGGCTGTGATGATGTCAAATGGAGACAGTAAGACATTAATTGAGCGTTGTTATGCTGGTCTGAAAGTGAGAAAGACACCATTTTTCTGGGTCGTTGAATGTTCATTAGAAACAGACACGAGTGAGGATAGGTTAGAGAGAGAAGGGACCAAATCGGTGCAACAGCCAACTCATGAGATTGGATGAGTAATTTAAAGTAAAATGGCACTCCATGCCTGTGGGTGTAGGTAAATCTTTGACAGGAGGAAATCTTATCCGATCTTCCTAAAGCCGTGTGAGTTTAGAAAATGCAGGGTTTAGAACAATGCTCGATAAATTAAAATAGTATATCAACAACTAATTTTTTGCATGTTAATCTAATTTTCATAGAGTGAATGGAACGATGCTAGCTCTCGTTTTTTCTTCTTTTTTTGTTGGTGTAAGGTTTCATTTTTTAAAGAGTGTTGGGTATAATTGTGAAAAACTGATTTAAAAGTTAAAAAAATAGAATTTAAAAATATTTTTTTTTTCAGTTGTAGCTTTAAGCAATTATTTTGAAACGAACTCATCAGTATAAGAACCAAACCTAATCCAACACAACCTAGGAAAAAATGTCATATATATATATATATACTAGAATTAGGATTAAATGCACTCATTTGTCATTTTTTATATATAAAAAAAGTTAAATTATTTTTCTTATTCGTCGAAAAACTTTGAGCTGACTTTCAAGAGTAGGTTTTTTGTGGTTTATTTATCGTTTGTAAATTGATTAGAGATAAATAAATAAATAAGATTATATTTTTTATTACACATTGAAACAACTAGATTACTCTTAGAAGCAAAAAAAATTGAACTTGGTATCAAAGGGTGTTTTTGTATTCTTACAATGAATTTTTTTAAAAAAAAATTGAGGGATAATTTGATATTTGATCAAATATAAATTTAATAAACAATTAAAATATGCAGTAAGACAATGAAAACACTCTTAAAATAAAATAAAAGACAAAATTAAGCTTTTGTAATTAGAAATTAAGTTTTTTTTTTTTTTTTTTTTGTAATTAGAAAGTCACTTTTGTATTTTGCTAAAATGAACATGCATGTGTAATTTGACTCAAGTTCCAGAATATCCAAAAATAACTTTTGCTATGTATAATTTCTCCTGTCAAAAAATACATTTTGGTTGTTAGTATTTTAAGTTTTTATTGGTTTGGTTTTTAATTTTTCATTGTCTTTTTATAAAAGTTTATTATTTACAATTTCATCATTGAATCTCATTTTACCAAATATTATTTGGATTTCTATTTTTTTGACTTGGTCATTTTGAAAAGAAAAAAATTGTTGGTTCTCAGTTTTATTATTTGATTTAAATTGATGATATTATGTTTTTCAATTTGGTCACTATTGTTTTGATTTCTAATTCTTTTTCTTGGTTTTTGTTTGTAAGAGTTATTATTCTTTTAGATTTTTCCATTTCTAATTCTTTTAGTTATTATGTCCTTTTATATTCTCTTCTCTAATATCTCAACATTTCTTGTATCCTTATAAAAAAAATATGGCATAATCTTGAATGTTTCTCTCTTTCTATACTTTTGCTAAAATTATCATTAAAGGTTATCGTATCTTGCATAGAGACCTTGTTTTATAAGATATCATGAGTTACCATAGGAGCTCTTCCTCAATGATCTCAAAATTCCATCAACCAATTATGAAAATGTCTTTAATCCAATGAGTTTTTTCATGAACCTTATAGTGATAATGTCAATAAGAACTTTAACGAAAACTAATTCAATTCATATTTTTCTATATATCTTTCAATTTTTTCCATGACTAGCCCCAAAAACACTAGTGAATAGAAGGATAATATTACTCCTCATCATAGATGCACCAACAAATTTTCTAGATCTCTAACAACTAGCCTAACAAATATGAATGCTAACATGAGCTCTTATAGTCCATATAAGAGCAAATCAAAGCCTTTTTTTCATTAATAAATAGCTCAACCAATAACTTCATCACATGTATTCCTTACTACATAAAAATATTTATAGTCTCTATAAAACCAAAATTTACATGTTAAATTATCACCAGGAGAATTTCTCCATTTCACTCTTTAGCCTAGGTAAGAAAACAGTTACACCCATGTAAAAAAATTATCATGCAGATTCCCATATCACTATCCAATCTGAGTGTGAAGTATAATATTTTCTAACTTGGTGTTAAAGCATAAATTTGCTTGGGTATAGAAACATCATAGCCCAAATATAACCCAACTTTATGATGTTCTCCATGGCAAATCTTCATGCTCTATATAAAAAAAATTACATGTCCCAATGATAAGTCATCATGTCTTTATGATAAATTGTCATGTCTTCATGTGGTTCCTCACCTCCAAGAAAAATAATATTTTCTTCTTCGACACACAATGATCTTAATTGGGTTTTAAGCATTAAAACGCTTCATGCAAGCTTAAGGTCACAATGTCATCTCTATTTTATAAGAAAAAAAGTTGTATTTTCCTACTCAAATATTCATGACAACAAAACCAGACAATTAACATGTAAACATAAAAAAAAAAAAAACATGCATGGATAAGAACAAGTCTTCATGTCTTTTTCATTTGGACATGAAAGACTATTTTAGGTACAAGTACCTTATTCGAGCATGGACAATCTCATTAAGTAAAACTATTCACCTAGGTACAATGTGGTCTTCATTGAGGTATAAGGATAACTTATCCTAAGCTCAAAACATTCACTACCCATGGTAAAAATGATCTTCATGAAACTTCTCCTTCTATATATTATTCATATATCCATTTAAGTATATAGATGATATGCCAAGTCTAAAAACATTTTCCATTCAAGCATCCTCTCTATTTGAGTACACTTTTTATAATAACAATCTCTATTTAGAAAAAAAATAAGTTTAGTCATAAAAAAAAAACATGATTTAAAAAAACATCTAGTTGGGATAAAAAGGTAAATCCTATCTTGTATACACATCCAAGATTAAAATGCCTAAATCGAATAAAGTCTAAGAAAAAGATGAGCTTAAAAAATAGCTAAGGGGACTTGCCAAAATTAGTTTATAATTGGTCATTCATCCAAGCAAACTGTCTACTCTATAACAAGTCAAATATAAGACTATTTAATCGTGTTACACACTCTAGTATTGATAGAAATCTCTCAAAAAAAATCTTTATCCAAGTTTCAAAGTGTGATGAATAATTTTGTTAGAATATATAGGCATTCTCTACTAAAAATAAAGAGCCATTTTACCTAATAAAAATAAGATTATGAGCTATTTCATAACTCTTTATAAGTTATTTCAACTGAATCATATAAGATCATGAGTAATTATAACAATGATTATAAATGAAAAACAAGAATGTAACCATTATTTATCTTGAGAGGCTTCATCAATAAGGTTCTCCCTACTAATCCCTACGCTAGTCTCATCCAATATCAACACCAAGCATTAGCTACTCCTTAGTTGGACTCTTTATTTTCACAAATAAAGCTCTTGCCTTCCTAGCTTGTTGAAGAATATTTACCTATTCAACCCATCCCTTTTAGATCTAGGAAATTATCTCCAACTTCTATAAATTAGATTCAAATAAGTTTCTCAATTATTTCTCTTTCAAAACTATTTCTCTCATTTACTATTTTTTATGCCCCATGCCCATCTGCATTAATACAAAGATGCAAAAAAGATATAACACATGACTATAATAAAATATATACAAGGTGAAATATCATACATATCTTAATATAATAAGTCTATTTTGCTCAACTCCATCGAAACCCAACTCATTGGATTAGAATAGTCAAACCATTTTCCAATTTTATAAAAAATGAAATATTTATTTATTTTGAAAATATGCACTTAATGATCCGGTGATAGAATAGCTCGACGGTGTCACTCTACGTTCGGGGGATGGTCCCGATTTTTCAAGCCTGGAGTTGCTTCTGAGTAATAATGAGGGTCATGTCCCTGCTGCTATTAGAAATTATGCTGCCAAATAAATATTAAGTTATTTATTGATATGCGTTCCAAATTAAAAGTTAAAAGATTATTTGATACTATGTTTTAAAATTATTTTTAAAATAATTAATATTTATAAATCATTTTTATAAGATGATATCTAAAATAATTTTTATATATTTATGTATTTATGAATAAAAATATATAATTTCTGGGTCACCATGGAAAATGCGAATGACACAAACGACACGGTGGTCCTGTTATGGTATTGACAGAAAACAAGCAACAGGCCAGGCCTCAGCCACAGAAACGTGAGGCCATGGAAGCAGCTTCTCTCCTTAACTTAACAAGCCATACGGGTCTCTCTTCTCTTTCATGGCTTCCACAACTGCCACCCAAGCTCCGTTTTCTCTCTTTCTTGGGACGCAAAATGGTTGTGGCCGCCGTAGGAAAAGACACCTGTTGATAAGAAAAGCCCCATCAGGAAGAACAGGCAACGGAGGGAGTGGTTTTGGTGTTTATGCAGAACAAGGAAGCCCAGCGAAGCCCCAAAGAGCACCACCAGGGGTTGATACAAGAATTCATTGGGACAACGATGATGAAGGGTGGGTTGGAGGAAGGAGTACTGATTCAGAGCAGACAAAGCAAGCAGAAGATGAGCAGAAAAACATGCTGGGAAAGAAGTTTGCTGATTTGCTTAATGATTCTTCTGATTCTCATTACCAGTGAGTGTTCTTGAGCATCCTTAATTCAAAGGGAGTCAAAAAAAAGTCTTTCTTTTTATCAGTTTTCGATTGAATTTATTCATCTATTTACATATTCGAGTGTTTAGCTCTAACCCATTACGTTCGATTTGACTAGATTGAAGATGTGATTCATTCTCGTATTTACTTTGCAAACTGTATGGATTTAGCAAATTTATTTCTGGGTTCCTTCAATGCATTTGTTAATTCAAATCATCAGGTTCTTAGGCGTATCAGCAGATGCTGATATGGAGGAGATTAAAACCGCATACAGGAGGCTTTCAAAGGAGTACCATCCAGACACAACTTCACTTCCACTGAAAGCAGCTTCAGACAAGTTCATGAGACTAAGAGAAGTTTATGATATCCTAAGCAATGATGAGAAACGCAGATTTTATGATTGGACACTGGCTCAAGAGGCTGCTAGCCGGCAAGCAGAGAAAATGAGAATGAGATTGGAAGATCCTTATGAACAAGAGATAAACAGATATGAATCTGTGCCGGACATGGTTGATCGTCTTGGTGGAAGAAATATGGCTCTAAGTGATCAAGCAATGTCAGCTCTTACGATTGATATTTTTATCATACTCTTCTCAATTGGTTGCCTCATTTTTGTCATCTTCTTCAAAGAACCATATTAGTAATTCAAGTTACACAGCATAATTGTAAAGTGTTTATTGCCAAGATGGTATGTTGTAAAGTATTTATTGCCAAGATGGTATAATTTTGCATGACAAGTAGTTGAAACTCATGATTATTACTGGATTGGCAAAGTATGATTCTGGCTGTGCAAGATATGTGCTTAGTCTCCAATAGCATGGTGCGATGGCAAATAGTTTGCGATCTGCACAGTATGTCTTGAGTTCGAGTGAGGGCATCTTTATAAGAGTCTGAAACAACCAGGATTTTAATAAGTCCACAAAATATATTTTCCAGATAATAGGTTTCCTTGCATAAAAAAAATTGTGCTTGACTGTTTGTTGTCATCCTGGTAATTTGTTGAAGGTCAGCAGCATCACAAACTTGCGTTGTGGTTTGCGAAAACATTAGGAAAGAGATGGGTTTTCTTTCAGAGGCATCAATCGCTCGACACAAATTATTAGGAACTGTAATGCCTTGGCAAAGGCCTGGACTTTCAAAAGGCTTTGGCTGCCAGATTCAAAAAGAAAAAAAAAACATATAATTATATGATGCAGACAGAACCAGACCTTCACTGATTTTTCAAGAATGTGTGAAATTATTATTAGAACATGTAAATTTGTATTTTATTTTATCATGTATTTATAGCCTAGGCAGCCAACGGCATTTATAGCCAAAATGGCTTTTCATATTCCAGACAGTGTATTTATTCAATCAAACAAATCAATGAGAATCAAGCAGTTCAAATTCTTTCATGGTATCAAAGCTCTAACCCTAGCAGCCGTACCTTTCTTCTCAATTTTTTTCTCTTCACTGTATTCTTCTTCTTCACCGAAACCACTATGGCAGACCAAATCTTTGATACAACAACATCCCCTTATTCTCCTCCTCCTCCCAAACCTCACCAATCACACCCGGCTCTTGCAGTATCAAACATAAACACATTCATCAAAATCAATTTAGATATTGAAAAAGGTCAATATATAACATGGTCGGAATTATTCAAAATTCATGTTAGAGCTTACCAAGTGCTTGACCACATTCTTCCTCCTTCGGCTGAACAATTGAAGCATGACTCATCTCAATCAAGCACAGACCCAGCACTCTGGTCCCGAGTTGACGCCATTGTGCTGCAATGGATTTATGGAACCATCTCTGAAGACCTCCTCAACACCATTCTTGAACGAGACTCCATTGCTGCCCTTGCTTGGGAACGATTGAAGGACATCTTCTCCGATAACAAAAATTCCAGGGCTCTCTACCTGGAACAAGAATTCTCCAAAGTTCAGATGGAAGACTTTGCCGATGCATCCTCATACTGTCAACACCTCAAATCCCTCTCCGATCAGCTTTCCAATGTCAGCGCCCCTGTCTCCAACGAGCGTCTGGTTCTTCAACTCCTCTCGGGGTTAACTGAAGCTTATGCAGGGGTGGGTTCCCAAATTCACCTTGGTGACACTCTTCCCCTCTTCTACAAGGCTTTGTCCATGCTGGTTCTGGAGGAGACGACAAGGATGAAGAAGGCAGCCCAAAATCCCTCCAACTCAGCCTTCTTCGTGGCTCCAGTGAACACTTTTAGTGCCAATCACCCAAACCATCGTCATACCCACAACCCAAATCGGAGCTCCCAAAACCGTGGTGGCAGAAACAGTGGTGGCGGTGCCCGTGGTGGCAGAAATAGGGGGAGAAGAAACGAAAGCCGTGGAGGACACCAGCCACCATTTTCACATTCTGGGCAAGCTTACCCGTGGAGACCCTCTTTTAACAATCGGGCTCACGGAAACAGGCCGCAGCAACATTGGGCTCACAGGAGCAATGGGCCACAGCAGCCTTGGGCTGCTTCCCCTTGGGCCGGGCCATGGCAGTCTTAGGGCACGCCACCTTGCCCATATCCAACAGCAGCCCAGCCCACTAATAAGCACCAGCAAGGCCCACATGGCAGCCACAACACCACCGGCCCAAAACTCTTATGCTCCGACTGATATTCAAGCAGCTATGCACACGCTCTCCATGGTTCCCCTGGATGATCAATGGTACATGGACACCGGAGCAACATCTCACATGACCGCGCACGGAGGTAATCTTACGTCTTATTTCAATATGAGCAAAAATCGTAATATTACTGTTGGTAGTGGTCATACAATTCCTATTATAGGTGGTGGAAATGCATTATTACCTAACCCTAATTCTTCCCTCACTTTGAACAATGTCTTGCATGCTCCGAACTTAATTAAAAATCTTGTGTCTGTGAGTAAATTCACCATTGACAATAATGCCTCTGTTGAATTTGATCCTTTCGGTTTTTCTGTGAAGGATTTCAACGGGGATGCCTTTAATGAGATGTAACAGCTCCAGTGACCTATATCCAGTTATCACCAGTCCTCTCATTGGATTTTCAACGCATTCTGCTTTTACTGCTTTTTCCTGAATTATGGCATAGTCGTTTAGGACATCCAGGAGCTCCTGTTTTAAGCTCCCTTCGTAAAAACAATTTAATTGTTTTCAACAAATTTCCGGATAATGTTTTTTGTCAGTCATGTACTCTTGGAAAGCAAGTTAAATTACCCTTTTATGAATCTCTATCTTGCACTTTATTTCCTTTTGATATTGTGCATAGTGATCTTTGGACATCACCTACACTTAGTTCGGGTGGTCATCGGTATTATGTTTTATTTCTTGATGACTTCACGAATTTTCTATGGACTTCTTCCATTGCCACAAAATCTCAAGTACATTCCATTTTTCTCACTTTTCGGAATCATATTCAAACTCAATTCAAAAGACAAATAAAATGTTTCCAATGTGACAATGGAACAGAATATGACAATGGCCAATTTCACAAATTTTGTCAAAATAATGGAATGAGTTTTTGATTTTCTTGTCCTCATACATCATCCCAAAATGGAAAAGTTGAAAGAAAAATTCGTACCATAAATAACATGATTTGCACTCTTCTCGCTCATGCTTCCCTTCCACCCTCTTTTTGGCATCATGCTCTCCAGATGGCTACTTATCTCCTTAACATTCTACCAAACAAAAAGCTTGCTTTCCAAACACCCACAAAAATTCTATATCAAAAAGATCTGTCCCACTCTCACCTTCGTGTTTTTGGGTGTTTATGCTACCCTCTTCTTCCCTCCACTTCTAGAAATAAATTGCAAGCTAGGTCAACACCGTGTATTTTTCTAGGATATCCTTCACATCATAGAGGTTATAAATGCTATGATTTATCGAGTCGTAAAATTCTTGTTTCAAGGCATGTCATTTTTGATGAAACTGTTTTCCCCTTCTCTAAATTCCATGCTCCTACATATTCTTCTTATGAATTTCTGGATACAGGTCTTATACCACTTCCTCCCTCATCTGCTCCGTCTACTCCTCCTTATACTCAAGTCTATCCTACCGAACAAACTCCTTTCCTCAATCACTCATCTCAGACTCCTTCATATCCTCTTTCCCCCGTTTGGTCACCTTTACCCGTCCCATTAGTTTCCCCCACCGAACAACCCAGTTCTCCAACCCCCTCTCCTCAAATGGAAACCTCTCAAACTCTTCCAATTGCTCCTCCACCTCACTCTCCACAAATGATCACTAGATCCCAACACAAAATTTTTAAGCCCCATCAGCTTCTTAACCTTCATACTTCAGCCACAAAATCCATCTCTCCTTTACCTACTAATCCCATTAATGCATTACATGATCATAATTGGAAAATGGCGATGACCGACGAATACGATGCTCTTATTGAAAATAAGATGTGGGACTTAGTGCCCCGTCCGTCTAATGCTATTATCATTCGCAATTTATGGATTTTCAGACATAAGAAGAAATCTGATGGATCATTTGAGCGGTATAAGGCTCGCCTTGTAGGTGATGGTGCCGGTCAACAAACAGGTATTGATTGTGGGGAAACTTTCAGTTCAGTGGTCAAACCTGCTACCATCCGCACGGTGATCAGTATTGCTTTATCAAAATCTTGGTGTCTTCATCAATTAGATGTAAAAAAATGCTTTTTTACATGGGAATCTCGATGAAACAGTCTACATGCATCAACCTCCTGGCTTCCGCAATCCTGAACACCCAGATTATGTTTGCTTGCTAAAGAAGTCTCTTTATGGACTTAAGCAAGCCCCTCGTGCTTGGTATCAACGGTTTACTGATTATGTTGCTACCTTGAGATTCTCTCACAGTGTTTCAGATCACTCATTGTTCATTTATCGTCAGGGAAATGATATGGCCTATATTCTTCTTTATGTGGATGACATAATTCTTATTGCTTCTTCCGCTGCTCTTCGCCAATCCATTATGTCTAAACTTGGCTCGGTGTTTGCTATGAAAGATTTGGGGCCTCTAAGCTATTTTCTCGGCATCTCAGTTACCAGACATTCAGGAGATATTTTTCTGTCTCAACTGAAGTATGCAGAGGAAATAATTGAGCGGGCCGGTATGTCCTCTTCTAAACCATCTTCTACACCAGTGGATACAAAAGCCAAACTCAGTCTGTCGTCAGGAAATCCTTATCATGATCCCACTAAGTATCGTAGTCTTGCTAGTGCTCTCCAATACTTGACTTTTACCAGACCAGATATTTCCTATGCGGTGCAACAAATTTGTCTATTTATGCATGATCCCCGATCTCAACACATGACTGCCTTGAAGGGTATCATTCGCTACATTAAGGGTACTAGTGCATTTGGTCTTCATCTCTTTCCTTCTTCGATTCATGCTCTATTCTCCTATACTGATGCAGATTGGGGTGGATGTCCAGATACACGACGGTCGACTTCTGGGTATTGTGTATATCTTGGGGATAACTTGATATCTTGGTCTGCAAAAAGATAGCCTACTTTGTCACGGTCTAGTGCTGAGGCCGAGTACCGCGGGGTGGCCAATGTTGTTTCTGAATCCTGTTGGCTCCGAAATTTACTTTTGGAGTTACATTGTCCTGTTTCGAAAGCTACATTAGTTTATTGTGACAATGTTAGTGCAGTATATCTCTCTGGCAACCCAGTTCAGCATCAGCGCACTAAGCACATTGAAATGGATATTCATTTTGTGCGAGAGAAGGTTGCCCGTGGTCAGGTTCGAGTTTTACACGTTCCTTCGCGTTATCAGATTGCTGACATCTTCACTAAGGGTCTTCCGCTGCAACTCTTCGATGATTTTCGGGATAGTCTCAACGTTCGATAACCTCCAGTTTCGACTACGGGGGTGTATTAGAACATGTAAATTTATATTTTATTTTATCATATATTTATAGCCTAGGCAGCCAACGGCATTTATAGCCAAAATGGCTTTTCATATTCCAGATAGTGTATTTATTCAATCAAACAAATCAATGAGAATCAAGCAGTTCAAATTCTTTCAATTATAAACGGATAAGAAATCATCCCCAGAAAGAGATCGTTGTTCATGGCATTTCATCTTCCTTATATTGCTACAAAATACATGAAGTGCCATGATCACGATCCATTTACAGTGATTCCAACCATCCGTCGTATTCATATACTAATATTAAAAACTTATCTAGCAGTTTAAATTTTTAGTTGAAATAGTTCCTTGATATAGTATCAGAACTTTGTTAACCCATCGGTCACGAATTTAAATCTCACCACTCTCATTTTATTGATAATAATATGTGTTAGAGAATAATCTAAATTATATTTTAAAACCTTACCTAATAACTTAAGTTTTGAAATAAAATAGTTATGAGTAGCTCGTTGTTCATGGCCATTCACCCACCCCCTTCCTACTGATTTGTACAGTACATGGAGTGGATAAGTAGCCATGAACACGATCCATCATTGCTGATTTCAGCTTTGATTACTCACTAAAAGAAAATGAATTTAGTAATAGCTAGATGACTAGGAAAGCAATGAAAAATAGAAAAAATAAAATAAGGTGATGGAAAAAGCATAAACTTTAGGCTCTATTTATAGCACTTGTGTGTTCTGAAATTGGAAATTAGATGCATATCATGCCAGCTTTGATTGTTTGTGATTAATGAATTGGTACACTATCATCATTCTTTATATCATAATTTATTATTATTTTATTTCCTTAACTAGTTTGATACACATTCGCGTTCTCAATATAATCTATATAGTTTGATCCTCTTCTTTTATGTCGCAAGTAAGGAGCTTTCTTCTAGTGAAACATAATTTCAGGTCAATCTTGTGAAAATCTGGGCGATGGGACCAATTACTTGCTTTTCTTTCATATAGCTTTCACCACTTGTAGGTTATTCTTGCAAGTTTATTCTTGTCTATAAATACGTGGTCGATTAGGGTTAAGTGATGAAAGCCATTGAAGCTTTCTCGTATTGACGAAAGCCAATGTTTTTCACTAGCATCCTCAGTTTTTCACGAGCATCCTTGGATAAATGCATATCTTTTTTGTTTTCCAGATGAACTATCCTTATATTTATGCTGTGGTGTTGCTATGTATTCTTGTGATCCATTTTAATGGAAATGAAAGTGGAAGAAATCATGTTCTGGCGACAAGGTAAATAGAGGCGAGTTGAAATTAAGCTGGTGAATTGTTAAGGCAGTGGTGAATTATGTTTGTTTTGTTATACATACTTTATATAATTAAATGTTAAATTTATATAGCAGCGGAAAATTAGATTATAAATAACTCCGGTTTTTGTTGCTCAAGTACCGAAAAAGAATTCTCAATTGCAGCGGTAACAAGACGGCTTCTCGCAAAGCAGCAGCAACAATACAACTTCAAAATAATAAAAGTTTTACAAGAAAAACCTTCTGATCTATGCCTACCAGTAGCCGTAGATGGCGTACAAGACTATTATTTATAGGTAGATTAGGGACCCCTTTTATTAATTTATTAGTCAATTTTCACCTCCCATCAAAGAGAAAAATTAAGCAATTGATCCACATGATCAAATCCCATGATCTATCTTCATGATCATGAGTAAATAAACAAGAACATGAGTGTGTGATAAGGGGCATAATGACAATTTCCAACATGTTTTGCCTAACTGCAAGTAGATAACTTGAAAGTGATAAGGTGAAAAGCCTGGAAAATCCACTTATTTTTCAAGGTGAGGCAAATGTTCTTGAAGCTTAAACAGAACCCTCCACCTCCCATGATGTCCCCCCCAGCTTCCAAACATAACAAGAATGTTAGAGGTTGGGGATTCAAAGGATGCAAAAACTGGGAAAGATGACAAGAATCCTGCTCCTGCTGAGATCAGCTAGTTGCTACTGAGTCAACTGCATGGGCTGTGGAGAGCTATTTCAGCAACTACAGGATCTTTGAAGTTTTATGGGCAAATTGTTTTTTACAGGTATCCAGATTTGTTGTATAGGTTAATTTCTTTAACAGTCACCAATTTTGTGGTTGAAAAGTTGTAAGCAAAGTATTATAAAATAAAAGAGATCAGGAAAACACTGTGGATTGTAATAGTGTATTTTCGATTCAGCATGTTCAGTTGGTTTACCAGTTTATTGATTTTTTTATCATTATTTGCACAGTAAAATAACATTTTTAGCCAGCGAAAAAGACAAAAAAAAAAAACATATCTGGTAGGGGAGGGGTACCACGTGGATTTTCCAATTTTTGAAAATAGCTAAATACTACTATACCCCCCAATAAGAAAAAAGTGAAGAATTGCATGTAGGGGTGTTCCGGTAATTGACTAGATTTTTTTATTATTACCGAAAATTGGGCATGCGTGTTCTACACGCGACCAACGGTATTCCGCCTCACTCCCTCTTCGGCTGGCACATGCTGCATACTCTGGCATTGTAAAATGAGCTCCCAGTGTCTTAGACGATGCGCTGTCGTATTATCTTCCTCCTGGTGTGGCACGTTGTGCCACCGGGTGGTCATATCCATGACGGTAGTTGATTAAATGTTTGTTTTCTATTTTCTCTCTCCTGCACGCTAAAGTACAGGAGAGGCCCTGGATTTATACTTTTTTCACTTCCGTCCCTGTACTTTTAATTTTGTATATGGTCCTGATTTCTATTATATAAGTTTTGATTTAGTTCAATTGGGTCCTTTGATTGAAATTAATTATATATTCAGGTTTCACTTTGGTCCTCCTTCTTTTAATTTTCGGATTGGGTTTAAATACATTAATATATTCGGTCCAGAAGTTGTGATTTTTTTTAATTTTGTCATTTGATTAAAATTGATAATATATTTGATTTTTATTTCGGCCCTTATACTTTTATTTTTTATTTTAATCCCTATATTTTTTTTATATTTCTGGAATAGTCTCTATTTTTGTCCATGTATATATAAATGTTCCCTTAGCTTTGGTTTTTAATTTTTATTATTTTATTATTTGTTGAGGTGATATTTAAAAAAAATAGCTCTTAAATTTTATTTTGTGTCTATGATCATTTGAAAATTGATATTTCTGTTTTTTTTCTCCCTTTGCTCTTGAATTGTTTTCAAGAGCAACCCTCCACTGGTTTTGAGTTACTTTATTATCTGTTCAAGTATCACAAATCTTGTAAAATTGCACATTGCGATTTTAACAATCTTGCTCACACAACCCTCCACTAGTTTTGGGTTGCTTTACAGAGATTATCAGTTTAAGTATTATAAATCTCGTAAAATTGCACATCGTGATTTTAACAATCCTGCACACGCAACCCTCGACTGGTTTTTGGTTGTTTTAGAGAGATTATCAGTTCAAGTATTACAAATCTTGGCCACTAAAAGTTTATAAAATCATTAATTTCAATACCTATAAGATTAAGCGAGAAACATACAAGTTGTAAGATTAATCGAGAAACATGCAAAAATACATTTGTCCAAACATCTATTTTAATTATAAAAAAATAACTGACGCCAGAGTACATGCTTGCAGAATCAAGATCAAATAATAAAAACATTAAAAATAATTTTCTTAATATAATAATAAATTTGATGAAAATAAACAATTATGATTTGTTAGTACGTCTGTATAAAGGTTATTTTATAAAAACAGTTGAGTATAAAATGGTAAGAAAAACTTGACGTGATCTTATGTTATGCAAGACCCGTTCAAATCAAGTAATAACCCGAAATAAAACGTAAAATCTTTTGATGTTTTCGCAAAGCTTCCTCTACAAAACTTTGTGGATCTTCATATAGATATATAAAACATGATAAATAATTTATAAATATTTAAAAAAATCATATAATTAAAATATAAATATCAAGAAGTTAAATTATAAATTTCACTCCTAAAAAATTCTCAATCGCAGAAAACGATTGCAACTATGAGTATGGCTCCTATCCTGAAAAATAATATAGGTGGCCCTCAGAAAATAATAATAATAATAATAATAATAATAATAATAATAATAATTAACAATGATGGTGGGAATTCATTTTGCGTGTCCACTGTAGACCAAGGCAGAGTCTATCGTGGACTTGCACATTATGTTTCCTCCTTGTTAAAGGATTGCGGGGGCGAGGGTGTTTCTGTCTTTATATAGAAAGTAAAATTACAATTTTATCCTCTAGAAAATAGAAGTCTTTATGTTGGAAAATTTTGGTCCATTTTAATTTAAATTTACAGCAAAAAAAATATATAATATCCCTAAGGTCAACAAAAACTAGATAGGTTGATTAGCGGGTTTTTCTTATATTTCAAAAACTTTTGAATAGTAAAAACAATTCCTTACACCAAATATTATAAAATAATTGAGTATTTAATCAAGGGTGTTTGGGGCTTTTCACCTTCAAAACTATAGGAAAATACCATATGTGCCCTTACGAAAAAGACAGAAGGCCATTTATGCTTTCACATTGATTTATTTATTATTTTTCAAGTTAATAAAGGATATTTTAGTAATTTTGCATTGTTTTTTACTCAAAAAGATATCAATGTGTGGTAATGCACTAACATATTAGATGTATCTATGTCATTTAGATGGCGCGTGCTACCCCAATAATTGTTTAGGATTTATCTTTTATCGCCATTTTTCTTCCTTCTTCTTTCTCTCTCCCAAAGTAAATACATATTTTTACTCTCTTTTTTTCAATTTCAGTCCTAAAGTTTTGGACGGTTTAATTTCATCATTAACCCTTTGACGAATGTTTTTTTTATGATTTCAATTTAGTTTTTAAATTATAATTTATCATATATTATTTTTTAATTCAATCATTATTCATTTGGTTTATCATTTGATCCTTAGCTCTTTGTTAGAGTTTTTTTTTCTTCAATCAAAGTTTATGTTTCTTTCAAAATAACCCTCATTTGTTTTTATTTCTTGCTCCTTTACTTGAAGTTTTGTTGTCAATTTAACCCTCCAATTTAAATTTTTTTAGATGCCCTCAACGTTTTTTTATATCAATTTCCACCCTTGATTAACAACTCAAAGCACATTAACACTTTAAGTGAAATAAAATTAATTGTGGCCTAAGTCGAACACTTATTTTCTTATGTGGTCGATTTTTTTTTCCCGGTTACATCTTAGGTGTTTGGTTTGATTTTTGAAAAAGTGTTAGACTTAGCCGATTAAAGAAAATTAAGTATGGCCAAAGTCTAAAAATGTACGTGATTATTGAAAAAAGAAAATTAATTATAATTTTGAAAATTAATCCTTACTTTTTCAATATGCAACTACAGAAATCATCAAACACATCATCAGCAAAGCAGCAACAAAAATCATGATTATTTATATAAGAAAAAATCACCAATTTGTTGACGTAATAGATAGACAACATGATAATTTGCTTAAAATTTTCTTGGATTAAACTGGATCACCAAGTCGTTCCTAAAAAGAGATCGCTGTTCATGGCATCAAGGCATGAACACGAACCAGCACGCAGTTTTCTGGGCTTGTAACAGGTAAGAAATCATCCCCATAAAGAGATCGTTGTTCATGGCATTTCATATACCTTATATTCGCAATTAATTGCTACAAAATACATGAAATGTCATGAACACGATCCATTTATAGCGATTTCAGCCACCCTTGCGTCCATATATTTCTCAAGAAATCTAATTATAAGATCACAAAGAAAAAAGATAAGAAATCCAGATGTTCATGGCAGTTCACCCACCACATCCTGCTCTGCCCAGTACGTAGAATGGTGAATAGCCATGAACAAGCTCCATTGATGGCGATTTCACAGCATGCATGGAGCTCAAACTTGTTTTTCCATGGCTGGTCTGTGAAAGAAAGCTGTGTTTGAAAGATGGAAGAAGAGGTGATGGGAAAACTACAGAGTTTAGGCACTCTTTATAGCACACCAGTGCGTGTAAAATCTGGAATCAAGAGCATATCACGCCAGCTTTAATGGTTTGTGATTGAGATCATATCGTCCTATTTGCTTATTTAGAACAGGATCATGCTTGTTTGAATATACTTGTATATAAAATTAAATGTTGAGATATTGCTGGTTTATTTCCTATCTTGATTTCCTGAGAATATTTCCAATAAAGGAAAAGAACACGTCTGTCATGAGCTGTAATTTATTTGGCATTAGAATCCTGTCATTTCCAAAGATGTTCTGGTTAAGATCTCATATTTATAAGAAATATTATTTTAAAAAAAATATTAATCTTGTTTTTGGCTATTTATCCATTGAACTCATCTAGCCTGTGAAGCCATGGAAAGAAGGAGGCCTAGGGAGCACCAAAAAATAATGTGTATATTTAGTTTTTATTTAGCTCTTTGCACCACGCTATGTCCCGGGACATAGTAAAAACAAATCTACTATAAACTGAATGATAATTAAAATAAATCGATAAATAGATAGATTTTAATCAAAGTTGTCAATACTGTTTTGGTTGTCGTTCTGGTTTTTCTACTAGTACGGAATGTTTTGGTTTCGGAGAATCTCAGCGTGTCGTTTTGGGGTTGTAATGTTCATATATAATTAATTATATATATATATATATATATATATATATATGAAAAAAAATATTAATTTAACAAGCATAATTAAAATTCAAGATAAATTAACTTTAAATTATACAATATAAACATAAAGTTAAGCAAACATAATCTCAAAATTTGAAATACAATCACAAGTTAATCAAAATAAGGAGGATTTTAAGGCCGGAACGGCACACCCGGAACAGTACCGAGACATTCCGGCCGGTATTTCCGGAACGGGCCGGAATTAAAACCGAGATGAAAACGATGTCGTTTTGTCTTGGTTTTTTTAACAGCACAGAACGTTCCGGCCGGAACAGAACGGTATTGACAACCCTGATTTTAACTATAAATGAAATGATATTTAGATATAATAAAAAATATTTAATTCACCTAGATTATAAATTAACCTACAAAAATCGAGGGGATAATCTTGAGGAAAATAATTGGAACCTCAATTATAAATTAACTCAATCTCCAATGATGACATCGGTTATGAACATCATTTGATTAAAAAAAAATAGAGTGCAATTTAGTCAACCAAGCGAATTATCGTCGAATTCAACAAATCTTTTATCCTAGAGACTATTTTTCATTTAATTATAGAATAATAAATCACATTATTTTTTTGTATGAAACATCATGTTTTTCAAATTATAAAAAAAAAATATGCACATGGGTCAGAAATAGCAAAGGAAGATCATCGACAATAAAAGATGAAATTATAGTTTTCTAGGTTCAAGTTAAATAAAAGAAACATAGAAATTGTATATTTTTTATTAAAATAGAATCTATTTTACTTAGGGTTGTCAATACCGTTCCGTTCTGGCCGGAACGTTCCATGTCATTAAAAAAATCGAGACAAAACGGCGTCGTTTTCGTCTCGGTTTTAATTCCGACCCGTTCCGGAAATACCGGCCAAATTCTTGCCGGAACGTCTCGGTACCGTTCCGGCCTTAAAATCCTCCTTATTTTGATTAACTTGTGATTGTGTTTCTAATTTTGAGATTACGTTTGTTTGACTTTGTATTTATATTGTATAATTTAAAGTTAATTTATCTTGAATTTTAATTATGCTTGTTAAATTAATATTTTAATTTTTTTCATATATATATATGAACAGTACAACCCCGAAACGGTACGCCGAAATTCTCCGAAACCAAAACGTTCTGTACCAGTAGAAAAACAAGAACGGTATTGATAACCTTGATTTTACTTGTCTTTGCACTTTAGTCTTTTATCATTCAATCCAACCCTTCTCTTTTTTTAAAAAAAATACAATTGAATGCTAATTTGGGTTTAAAAAGACTCAATTGTGCCAAAAAAAACCATTTATTGACAAAATTAAAATTCTAAAAAATATAATTATTTTAATCCATGATGAATTATGAAAGAATAAAAAAATTAAAATGTCATAGCGAATCGGCCAGATGACTTAATATTTGTTATTGGTTGAGAAAATAAAAATTAAGAGTTTAGTGATTTTTTATCGTCAATGTTAATTGAGGCTTAGTCCCCCTTCTCTTGGCATGCTTTGTGTAATTTGCAAAGAGTGATGTTATAAGTATAGCTTTCTTGTACAAACACATATCAGCTTATATTAAATATTATTATGAAGATTTTATTATAAATAGTTTTTTATTTAGAAATTATGGTTTGGAGAATTGTTTTAATTTATTCTTGTATTTTTAATCAAATCTTTATATATCCATTCAAATCAAGTTTCTTTAAATTTATTTAGAAAAAAAAATACTTAAGACCTCGCAAGGTCTAAGTGTTGTAACATTTTCACTCTCATATTAAAAAAAAGATTATATTTTATATACTATTGCGTATATAATTGATAATATTTTACAAATCGAGTCAAGAATGTGCGAACTCAAACTAAAACAACAAAAAAATATCATAGGCTTACAATTTTTTACCGATTTTACATCATTTTAATTCTTTTTATTTTATCTTTACTTAATTTTTCTCAATAAACATATTTTAATTTGTAAAATTATATAATTTTATAAATCAACTCAATCTAGATTATTGATGAAAAAAACAAAAAACAAATTATATATATATTTACACGCGCGCACGCGCACATGCACTCACTTTTAAATACAAGAACAAACATAATATCAAGAAGAAGAAGAAGAAATCAATCATAGTTTTCAGTTATTTTTCAATTTCAAAACATCTTCCAAGAACATGTAGAAGATGCCTAGAATAGTATAAATACAATCATAGTTTCCATTAGAGAAAAAGTAATGTAAAGCATAATTTTAGAACATGTTTTGTTTTGTTTTATTGTTTTTTAGAGTATTTCTGAGTTGTTAATTGATTTTTGGAGGTTTATATTATTTTATGGAGGTGTGTTCCAAGTACAAATGAGCTGAAAATTGAGTTTTGAGTTATTTATAAGGCTATAAAAAAACATCTTTTCAATTATCAATTAAAAAAAAATTATATGAAACATGAAAACATATATATAATATAATTATTATTATTTTCATGTTAGAAATTAACCTGAAACTCTACCTATGGGGTAAACAGCATGTTTGTATTATCTTTTTTAATTAAGAAAATCATGATATTTTAAGATACCTACTCAATATGAACATATATTTTTATCATATTACAAATTAAGTATTTGTTTAATAGTTTGGTTGAGATTGTTTTTTAAAGTTTTTTTATTCAGAAATATATTAAAATAAGTTTTTTTTAAATATTTTTAATATCAATGTATGAAAATGATTTAAAAACATTAAAAAAAATTAATTTAAAATAAAAATAATATTTTTAAAACACAATTCGAAACACGAAAAGCTTTTATACCGTAGCTAACCAGTTCACTCTAATTCAGCAAGTCATATCAAATCTACCGACAAACCGTTTAATACCAGGTCATGAAGGCGTGCGCGACAGGTCGTTCAAGAAGATCCAGTTGACCATCTCCTCTACGTGGGGTCAAGGGGTTTTTAGGAGGTTTTAAGCAGCCATTGAAGTTTCCTTCCGTTCTTCCTTGCAAACCAATTCAGCAAGAAAAGGCAAAAACCCTCCTCTTTGCTAGTTCTCAAAACCCAAAATTGATCAAAACCCAGAATGTCCTCTCCAGATCCTAAAACCCCAGAAGATGCAAAACCCTCCTTTGATGATTCATCGTCAAAAGAAGCCATAGAGTCATTGACTTCAACCGTAACCCTTGAAGAAACAGACCAAACGAACACACCCATGACTGGAAATCAAGTGGAAGAAGATGAAGAAGAGGAAGGGGAGTGTGGGTTTTGTTTGTTCATGAAAGGAGGTGGTTGCAAGGATGCATTTGTAGCCTGGGAAGACTGTATTAAACAAGTGGAGGAAAAGAATGATGATATTGTGGAGAAGTGCTTTGAAGTTACTAGTGCGTTGAAGTTGTGTATGGAGGCTCATGCTGATTATTATGAACCTATTTTGAGGGCTGAGAAGGCTGCCGAACAAGAGGCTGTTAAGCAATTGGAGAAGGAAAAGGAGGAGGAAGCCGCTGCTGCAGCCCAAAAATCAGAGTCTAACGAGAAAGAAAAGTGAGGTTTTTTACGTGATTTTTTATTTAACAAAAGAAAACGAGAACTTTGAGATTTAATTTTGTCACAGATATGGGAAAATTGGGTTAAAGGTAATTATTTGATCATTAGACATGGAATTGTGTCTGGGCCATGTTATTTTTTAATGTAGAATAAATGGATTGTGATTATTCACTTGAATTTTCATTTAACGATAATATATATTGAGATAGCCATATGTTTTTGGCATGCTTATTGCATGTTAAACCTGTGGCTTGTTTTGTTTTCCACTTATCTGTCTAATGTATGAAGGAGCTATTAAGGCAAATGCAATAAAATAGCCTGCCCTTCTGCTTTTCTTTGTGTTCATTGCTCTAAACAAAGCAGAATGTGTTTATTTTAGGAGAATCTAGTTTGGGGGGGCTCAGCTAAGGGTTAAGTTGGTTTTCTTAGGAAACATTTTTTCCTGTTAAGATGTATGAATTGGATTACAATTGAACTATATTCATGGTTAGAAATTGGATATAAGCTTACAGGCTAAAGCTTTACGAGCTATATCCTAAATTTTAGTCTCTTTACCTGCAAGGTTTGCCTTTTGTAGTTAATGATGCTTCTGATTTGATCTGAGGGTATAAGCTGGTGTCAGAGACTATTGAGTTTGATTGTCGATCGGTATAGTATGTACTAGCATTTTCTCAAACGAAGAGTTCTTACAGTCTGTAAGTTCGCAATGTAACTAACTCAGACAGTTCTTGTGGCACATAGATTCAAGATTTATATAGACTTATCGTTGTAGCTGCTTAAGATTTAGACCTTTGAGAGTCTGACATTCACCAATTGGTTTGTTATTGCCAGCCTAGAAGGAATGGATTCTATTCTTCAATAAGCAATCCTTCCGTGACAATCCAAGTCTGATTGTAAATGTCTTTGATTTGGATTGCCACATGTTGGTTCAGAGAAGGAAGGTGAGTGGTAGAGATTGTTCTCTTAGGTTAGAGTTTCATAATCATCCCGATCATATGAACTCCTTTTCGAAATGATTTATCATTATTGTCTTGATCCCATTGACCATCTGTTCCTATTTCCACCATCACAAAATCCCTCCGTTCAAGCTGCAGACCCACAGCTATTGCCATTATTTTTGTGTGTGCATACGATCTTCGGGGGAGTTCGGTTTAATGCTATAACTGGAACAAAAACATTCATGACACAGCCTTATAAGTGAACTGTTCAGTGGTCTATTGATACTTTAGAAGCTTTATTCCACTGCTAATAGAGAGTCCATGCGAATGTCAGTGGATTAACATGGCTGCATTCCCTCGAAGAGGGCTGACATCATTACAACTGACTCATGAAGATACAAGGAGAGAATGTATACAGTACCACAAGGATGGATAGGACTGGAGGGAACCAAAGCCAAATCTCATCCATGTTCCAATTAAAAGGGCATGGAATCTAAAGGCAGTGAGAAAATTATGTGTCATATGAAATTGATGATCATGACTTTCATATCTATGTGAAGATTATTGAGAAAATACTTGTTTTAGGTCATGTTTAAATGGGATTGAACCTGTATAAATGCTTCTGCCATTAAGAAATCATTGATTTGGAACTGATGGAATATCGATGCCATATATCCCTATCACTCACAATGATAGGGATATACAGTTTGTTAGTGTAATTACTATACTGTTACAGTTTCTGAAACTTGATTTAATGAATCAGTGACTTGTATGGGATACCTTGCCAGTTCAGCATTAAAAAGTGATCTTCCCTTTGATTGAGATTTAGGCTCTGTTGTGTAGGCAACATTGCATTTTACAACAAATGTTTTTATTCTCTGTATTTTAATTGAGATCTGTCTTTCCTGCTGTTTAAATATTTCGGTATTTAATGCTAATAGCATTTGAAATACATTTGTCCTCCCAGTTTTGCTTGTGTTAGATCCATGGAGGTCTAGAGTTCAAATATATCATTTTTCTTATTGCTAACTAGTAATCCCTGTAATGGTAAACAATGTGACTTTCAGCTTTCTTCAGGTTTTCTTATTGTTTTTAAAGGTTCCATGTTCAGTGTCACATAAAAGCTTTCTTCAGGATTGCTTATACATAAGATTACAATGGGACTTTCAGCTTCGTCATATTGTTGCTCTTCTATCTTTTTCTTAGCTTCCATTGAATACCAGCCAGCAGCAATGCATTAGTGATCGGTTTCTATAGACAAGCAATTTTTTTTTCTTTTCATCTGGACATGTTTTGTCCCCACCTTTTTATTTGTTTTGTCAATTCCGTTTCTGTTGGTGTTTCAGTTTTTCATTTGGAATGAAATGTTTCTGTTTCGAAGCGTTTCGGCGTGTTGTTTCGGAGTTGCATTGTTTGTGTGTATGTAATTAAATATATTAACTCAAAAAAATATTAGTTCAAATCCAAAAATAAAATTATTTAGAATTGTGCAATTTAATCCAAAAAAGACACAATAAAATGATTTTTCTGAACAAAATTATGAACATATATAATATTACGAGAATATCATCATCAATCTCACAAGGTCATTGCATTCTCTGATTGCTCTGAAATATTAACATGATATATATAAATATGTCAAGAGACTCCTTGTAAAATTTCATCTCAATCTAACGATCGGATTAAGAGATATGATTGATATTGTAAAATTATTCATTATTTAAAAAAAAAAAAAAAAACACTACTTGGCCGAAACGGAACAGACAGAACGAAATCAAAATGTTTCGGTCATTATTTGGCTGAAAAAATCTGAAATGGACTGGAATTTAAATTAAGATTAAATAATGTTATTTTGTTTTATTTTTTAAATTGGTACAAAAAAAATTCAACCATTTCAACCGAAACAAAACAAAAATGATAACTTTGATCTGTTATACATTGAGCATGGATAAGAATAGCAAGGGGGCAACACATTGGATCAGCCCAGCAGGGAGGAGGAGGCTTTACGAATCGCCTTTATGGGTTGCAAACCACGGGTGCTAAAACGCCTTCGTCTCTATGGATGTGTTTTTAAATTATCTGTTTTATAGTTGATGTTAAAAAAATAATTTTTAAAAAATATATAAAAAATATTTTAATATATTTCTAAACGAAAATCACTTTTCAAAAGTAATTTCAATTATATTATCAAACAGGCAATTAAAATCCCACTTTGTAGACTATGAATATATTTTTATTTTTAATCTAAACATTCCAATTAAATGTTCTAGAAACTATTTTTCATATTTAAAATTAAAAAAAAAATAGTATTTTTAGATCATTTTGATGTATTAATATCAAAAATAATTTTTAAAAAGTAAAAAAAAATCATTTTAATCTATTTAAAAAAAAAACTTTTAAAACTAATATAGTACAAATGTCACATTCATTTCAGGGGACTTGCTGCCTGTTATACGGGGAGGACCCTCTTTCCTCCTACACTCACAGATTTGCTTCCACGCGCCACAGAGGGAGGCAGAAAGCCTTCAATAATTTGGTGGCAGAAGTGATGAGACATTTATTAAACGCACAACCGTTACCCTCTAAACGCACGTAGAAGTTTTGGGATGACGAGGCCCAAACCGAACTTCATTAATGTCTTGACGCGTGTTGCTTGACGAGACATTTCTAGCTTGTTTTGTTTGGTTTGGTGGGTGAACTTGTTTTTTTTTTTAAATAAATTAAATTATTTATATATATATATATATATATATATATATTAAAATCATTTTCATATACTTACTAATATTTCAATATGTATATAATTAAAGTATTATAAAAATAATGATCACCCTCCAATTACTCTAAATATTTCAACAAACTTAATTAAGGCACTGTCTGACAGGTTCTGACCTGGCTACAGTCAGAGGAATGGATGTCTACATGGTCTAATTCGGTGGGATGTTATCCAATTCAATTATTACAATCAACATGAAATTATATCTCGTAACATTATATTTTTAAAAACATATTAAAATTAAATGTTCTAGAAACTATTTTTCATATTAGAATATCAAAACAACTTGAATATATATATATATATAATAATTAGCAACAGAATGACGGTGATAATGGAGGGACACTGTCTTAGGAGAGAGAAAGAGAGACTTTAATATCTTAAAATATTATCATATAACCTGTAATATGGTATACTTTTCTTTTTTATTAAATTATGTTCGGATCAGTTTATATATGTTTTGATTAATTTTATAATCTTTAAAATTAATAATTATTATATTAATAATTATAAAACTCGAAACTAAAATTATAAAAAGAAAGTCTATTTTTGAGGCTGATGGGTGTCATGGATCATGGCCATGGGTCCGTATTTCGACGGCTTACTGGCTATCTCTTATTTCAAGATGTAGGGTTAGGGTTAGGGTTATCGTGTGACCACCTACAAAGATGAAGAATTGAAGACTAGCCATCCCTTTCCATCAGGCAGTGTCGATGATAATCCTTGGTTTAGTAAGGTCGAACTCAAGAGAAAAATGATGTTTTTGTTTGAAAGTATGGTTGGAATTGATTTTAAAAGTATTTTTTATTTAAAATTATATCAAAATAATATTTTAATTTTGACATAACACATGAAAACCATCTCAAAACATTAAAAAAATTTAATTTAAAATGAAAAAATTAATTTTATTAACATTTTTAAAATGCAATGAAAGGCTCTTTTTTGAAAATAAAATGATTTTTGTGGAAAGAATTAAACCGGGATATATTTGTGAAAATAGATTGGTTAGTTGAGTAGCGAAGGTCTTACCTCCACTGCCCCATTTAAGAAAAGCATGCATGAACCGCATGTCCAATCTAATTGAAATCGGTAGGAAACCCTTACTTTTCTTTTCTTTTCCCCCTCTTATTCTTTCCTTCTCCAACTCCTCCCATCATTTGAGCTTATTTTGGAGTGTTCATGCATAAATCTGATGAATTAAGAGCTATAACATTTATATATATACATATTTCGTGAAAAAATTTAGTATAGGAGATTCAAAGAGTCTCTGTGCCGTTATAGGATTGTTGAGATTATGCAGGTCGAACATCGAGGATAGCGTTTTTTATTTTAATTAATGTGAGTGTCCGGATCAGCTTGCGCGCATCTCGACTAATCTCATAGGTTCTGAAGTTAACGATCATGTAAGCCTTCAATGATCATCATATTAGCAATCACATGGCTCGAACCTGAAATCACAAAGAAAGCAAACATCTTAATTTTATGATCAGCTTGCGCGCATCTCAACTAATCTCATAAATCCGAAGTTAAGGACCATGTAAGTCAGCAGTGATCATCATATTAGCAATCACATGGCTCGAACCTGAAATCATAGAGGAAGCAAACATCTTAGTCTCAAACTCTTATCACTAGACCACCTATTACATTTAGCTTAAATTTTATAATAATTGATTTTATTGATATGATAAATTAACTGAGTTTTCTTCTTTAATATGAATCGAATTTGTTTAATTGTAATTTGATTTGATATGAAATTTAAAAATGACAATTTTTTTTATCAATGTGGATATCCGGATCAGGTAGCGCGCATCTCGACTAATCCCACGTACCCTAAAGTTAACAGCATATAAACTTCCAATGATTATCATATTAGTAACCACTTGACTCGAACATGATACCACATTAGTAGTAATTGAATGATAGATTTTGTGAGCCTTGCTTGTTGAGTTTACAAGGGTTTTTTTCTTTTCTTTTCGAAGAGTTGAAAAGCTATAAAAAGAAAAATGAAATAGAGACAGTAATGTTGAGGCTGCCTCGTGCATGTGTGACCTAAGCTTCTTGCATCTCAATTAACAAAGCTATTTTTTATTTTTATAAAGGGTTAGTGGCCATGTTATCTTTCCAAGAAAAAAAAGTCCCAGAAGAACACACCCCAGAAGTATTATTTTGTTGTATGCGTGTGTAGAAGAAGCATTTTGATTTTGGATTTTAAATTTTGCACAACTCCACTCCTTGATTTGAGAGAGAGAGACCGAATCTGACGTAAAAGTAGAGCTACCTACCAAATCCAGCCCCCATCTGTAACCACTTGTCTTTCTCACCAACTTGGTCAAATCCCACCACGCCTCACTCCTCTCATCGATCGAGTCTGTTGGTTCTTCCATCGTTTCTCTCCTCCCCTGTTCTTCCTGCTCTACATATAAATCCTCCTCCCCCCCCACCCCACTCCTTTCAATTTTCAACCGAAAAGCTCCGCCCTCTCTGTCTGTTCCTGTCAAAAAACCTGGTTCTCTGTTTTCAATCGAGTGATTTAGCCTCCTACTCGTATCTTGTTTCAAAAGGGTGAAACCCACGATTTATTTGGCAGAGCTGAAGTTATCAATCTTATTGTTTCTCTGTTCTTGATTTCGAAGAAGATCAGAAGGGCTGATACTGCTGCTGTTACTCATGGGTCGCTCGCCTTGCTGTGAGAAAGAACACACCAACAAGGGTGCCTGGACGAAAGAGGAAGACCAGCGCCTGATGGATTATATCAGGGTCCATGGTGAAGGTTGCTGGCGTTCTCTCCCTAAAGCTGCTGGTGAGTTGTAATTATCATGCTGTTCTTGTTCATCATCTTGTCTAATTATTCTCTCTTTTTAGCTCTCCTAATTTCCTGTTTTCGTTGTGTTTTGTAGGGTTGCTTAGGTGCGGCAAGAGCTGTAGATTGAGGTGGATAAACTACCTGAGGCCTGATCTTAAAAGAGGGAATTTTACTGACGAAGAAGATGAGGTTATTATTAAGCTCCATAGCCTGCTAGGCAACAAGTAAGCTTCTATAGTTTTTGGAAGTTAAATCCAAAAAGATACGATTTTTTTCTGGGTTTTGATTGCTAAAAGAGCAAGCTTTCTAACTCGTTTCCGGTCATTAAATGGAGTAATTTCCTGATTAATCATTTTAATTACTTTCAGATGGTCTTTAATTGCTGGAAGATTGCCGGGAAGAACAGATAATGAGATAAAGAACTACTGGAATACACATATCAAGAGAAAGCTAATTAGCCGTGGCATTGACCCACAAACACACAGACCTCTAAACGAGAAAACCGCCGCCGCCGCCGCCATCACCACAAGCAACACCACTGCCACCATCAAAACTACCACCTCTTCCGCTGCCGCCGCCAAAGTCACCCATTTGGAGTTCAAAAACACCCCACCTCAATCACTAGCCGAAATCAGTCTCTTAAAAAGCCAGCTTGATTTCAAACACAACAACTTCCATAGCAGCCAGTACTCAAGTTTCAATCCCAAGAAAACAGAGACTCCTTCTGCTGAGGAAAATAACTGCACAAGCAGTAGCATGACAACTGATGAAGAACAGCAACAAAAACAACAGAAGAGGGAGAGCCATCAAAATCAAGATGTGAACTTGGACTTGACTATAGGGCTAGCTCCTGCAAAGACCTTTTCTCCCAACTCGGCCGAGTCAAGGCTACAACAGCCAGTTTCTTCTTCCTGCCATTTATTCGGCAGTGTGTTAACTCGGCCTGGTTGTTTGTGTTGGCAAATGGACGGCGAAAGAAGGGAACTGTGTAGGAATTGCCAGAATCAGAATCAGAGCTCAAAAAGTAATCATAATAATAATGGGCTATATTATAGATATTATTAGTTCTGTCTCTGTAGATTTGATTTTGGTTCTTTCGGCTCGATGGGAAGTAAATGTTTTTGCTTAGGTCCCATACCAACTTCAACTTCACCTGCCCCAGTAATCAAAAAGGCCATGAAACCTTCTTGGATTCTCTCTGATTTCTTGGTTTCGATACATACAATCATTCAGTTTTGGCGTTTATCTCTGACGAAAGTTATTGCAATGCCAACTGCCACTGAGTTACCACGCTCAGATTTTGCGACAGTAAATATGAAATTATTATGCCCTGCCCTCGCATTTATTAACTTTGGCCTTGGTTGTTGATTTTTCCTTTTTTTGTACAATTAAGATGGTGGGGTTGTGTGTGCGTACGAGGGTTTTCTATTTCAAAACAGACATTATACATAAAAATATTATTTCTCGACACAATAAATGATATTTTTTAGAAATTACAACATAGTCGATCATACTGATTTAAATCTAAACCCTGGTTAGCTTGGAAGATTTATAATTTGGATCAATTTATAATTAATTTAATATTAAAAAATAAAATAAATCACTCTGGTTATTATAATAAACTCATAGCGAGACTAGTATAATTTTGTAGAAAACAAATATAAAGAAACTATAAAATTTATTTCCCAATAAAACTAATATTAAAAGATAAAATTGATATTAATTGGATCATAATTCTCACGCAAATCCAATAATTAATACCATGTTCATGATAATGAATATATACTAATGAACACGAGCTGGTTTCATGTAAAAGGAGAGTATTATTCATGATATTAATTGGTTGTTGATTTTTCTTTTTTAAGCCGTGATTCTAGTAATTAAGATAGTGGGATTGTGTGTGTACGGAGGGTTTTGTGTTTCAAAAGAGACATTATACAAAAAAAATATATATATGATTTTTCGGTTATTTATTTTTAATATAAAAGTATAAAAAAAACATCAAAACATTATAAAAGAAGATAATTTTAAATAAACATTTTTTATCATGACATAATAAATGCTATTGTGTGTGTGTGTGTGTGTGTGTGTATATTGATATTACAATATATCATATCATACTGAATACTCATTCAAATCCCGGTTAACATGGAAAACTTTTAATTTGGATCATAAAAAAATTAATAATCTCATAGAATACATATCAAAAAATATTTTGAAGTTCAATGCATAATTAATTCAATATTAAATAATAAAATTTAAAACAAATAATTCAGATTAATAGAATAAACGCGTGACTTGAATCATGAGACTAGTATATGTTAGGCCTGGATTTCATAACATATAGAAATACTCATGTCGAATTATCAAGAACGCATAAACAATTAGGTGAAAGCATACCTAAATCCATATCTGAAAGTCGCTCTCTAGAGTCATACAGATGACCTTCCAGATCAACTCGTTCTCATTTGAGAGCCCTTTAATTTTCTCTACCTTGACTTTTTTTTTCTTTGATGATGGGATGTCAGATTGAGAATAAAACAGAACGTGTAATCTGGGGACCATGACTGTATATATATATAGGTAACAAGTTACCCTTTGATATTCATGGCTTTTAGCATTCCCGTCCTTTGGTATTCATACCTTTTTATTTTTTCTATTTTAGCTCATAACTAAAATAGTAATAATCCTTTAATTTTCAAATATTAAAGGTCAACACCCTATTAGATACATCAAAAACTCAATTGCCTAAAAATACTTATCAAATCATTTTTATTTAGGAATCACTTTATTTGACAATTTACAAACACATAATTATTATTAGATAAGACCAATGTTGGGTTAATAACACAAGATATAAAGCTTAGTTTCCAATAAAACTAATAATAAAAAATAAAATCGATATTAATTGGATTATAATTCTCACGCAAATCCAATAATTAATTCCATATTCATGATAATGAATGTATACAAAGAACACGAACTAGTTCAGGATAGGCAAACATCCATCTGAAAGCATCATCAAAATAAATAATAGCAACACACACACACATATATATAGTCAAGAACTGATGCCAAATCACAAGTCCAAATCCAAATTTAATTATTTTTTATGAAGAAAATCAATTAATCTTTGAGTGGACTTTATTTTATTTTATTTTATTTAAAAAAAAAAAATCTTCCTGATGCTTAATGGCCCCTGTTGTCTGCTGCTCGCCACTCCTATTACATTAGCGATTCATTAATCCATTGCGTGAGTGAATGACTAAGCCTACAAACCGGCAATTAATGGAGCAACAAAGATGGTTTTCTACCATTTTACCGACCTCTTGCGTGGATCTTTGAATAGTTTTTTCGAGTTCATCAATAAACAATCCAATTGACAAAGAATTTCCGGTCCTATAGATTAAATAAATATATACTAAGCTAACTTTGTATAACATTTTTATTTTTTTTTAACTTAATGATGAACAAGGTGATGTCTTATATGATCATGCAAGCAATGTTTTGAGGGTCAAAAACACGCAACATCATTTCATTTCTCTAGACTTGGCTTCATCCTTGACAAAATGAGAGAAAATCAAGCAAACTATTCCCTTTGACATCACTTGCTATATCTTGATTGCGAAACATAAGAACAAGTTTGGTTTTAAATATAAATTTCGTAAAGTACGGATGATCTTGATTTTTAATTGGGTCAATTATGTTTTTTTTTTTTTCTAAAGACAAATACTTGGATTTTTCGTAGTAGAAATTGGAAGGGAGGGAGAGTAATTAACCACCTAATAATTAATTGGGTCACCTGGGGTTTTATAGGGATTGTTTGAGAATATGATTAAGATTATTTTTTAAAATATTTTTTATTTTTAAATATATTAAAATGATTTTTTATTTTTTTAAAAATACTATTAATATCAACGTATTAAAATGATATAAAAATATTAAAATTTTTAAATGCAAAACATAAAATAAAAATATTTTTTTTTTAAAATAGTTTTGAAACGAGAAAGGCCGTTCTTTTAGTCTTGGGGAGAATTCCTTTTAATTTCAAGGGTCCCTGTCTCATCTAAATACTTTTAATGTTTATTTGTAAATGTGTTAGAGGTTGTTTTTGAAAATAGTTTTTTAATTTTTTTTATTAAAATGATATTTTTTTTATTTTGTAAGAACAAATTTGATATCATTATATAAAAATCATTTAAAATACTACTTTTTTTTAATTTTATATAAATAATTTTAATTTATTTTTCAAAAACAATTTTAACCTTGTTATTATCTAATTGGATGTGCCACCCTTTGCGTGGTCCCGACTTTCACCGCACCAAACCAGTAGATAAATTTGTCTTAATACGAAACATGATGTCAACCATCAATGAATGGAGTAGCTGAAGAGGAAAGGGTCATGGGATATGTTTTTTTACGGTGTAAAATTCATTTTTTATTAATATCAACGGTCGCAGATCTCATCATCACAGAACATGTTCTATTATTATTATTATTATTATTATTAAAAAAATAATGAAAATATGGACAACACTTTTGACTGTTAAACTGCAGAAACAAGAAGCATGGTGCCTCCGGTTTGAGACGACACCGTGTTCTGTTTGTGGTTTATCATTTGCTCGAATCAACAGTGCTGCTATGTGCCCAATAAAGTTTGAGAATAGAAACCAGAGATTGCCTGTGTTTTTTTTTATATATATTTTTTTCGAAAATATTTTTTGTTCAGAAATATATTAAAATGATATATATTTTTTTAAAAAAATATTTTTGATATTACTATATAAAAATAATCTAAAAACATCAAAATATTTTAATTTAAAATAAAAAAATTCCTTTTTAAAAAAAAGTAGTGTCAAATACCCATGAAATCTTGCCCTAGACCGACCGCGGTTTAGCTACTACTTCTAGAACTTTAATACTTATAAAAACGGGAGCTAATACGAGGATATTTTACTTTGCTGATGAACTCAAAAGAAATATTTCATAGGAGGAGGAGGAGGAGGAGGCCGACCAAACATAATTGGACTGTAATTAGTTTATAATTATTGGCTTGTATCAAAATCATAAACCACGTGTTGGTGTGGAATCTTATTACATGGTCCACAAAGCATGCCGGATCTCTCTCCACCTAAAAGCACCACTCCCACCAGCTCCACGCATAATTTATTACCCTATGTTTGTTTCCCTGTGTCATGTGTGAGATTCAAGCTAGAAAGGGATTGGCCCATGATAGCATTTGACATCTATTCAAACATATCTTACAATAATAATAATAATTGCTAAAGAATAATATAAATTGTATTCTGAGTCTCATCTAATAGTTTAAGTTTTAAATGAAATGGTTCTTTAACATGCTATCAGAGTCTTGTTGACCCAGCGATCACGAGTTCGAATCTCACCACCATAATTCTATTTGATAAAAATTAAACACAAGGTAGAATGAGTCTGTGTGCAAGTTTCAAACTCAAAGGTGTTAAAGAATAATATAAATCATATTCTGAAGTCTCACCTAACAGTTAAAATTTCTAGGTGAGATGGTTTCTTAACAATAACAACAGTATAAGCATCAAGCTATCCAGGCCCCAAGTGTGTGTTTTTTCTTGATTTTTTTTTATTAATATTAGTGTTTGGACCGATCTGAAATTAGCGACAATGTAAGTCTATAATAACTATCATATTAACAACTATGTAGCTCGAAACTGAGATAATGAACAAACCTAAATGGTTTTTTTGTGAAAACTTACAGAACACCGCATGTCAGTTGACAAAAGAGAGGCAACACTATTCCTTGGGGCAGAAGCAAACCTCCTGGCATCAGTGGCTTGTCAACGTAGTTAAAGTGCTTCCATGTGAGATGGAATTTCAGAGCCACATGGATCTGGTCACTGATTGGAGAGGCTGGAGAAAAAGAGCATGTGCGATGTTTGGGAGGTAGGTGACCGAATCTGAGAATGTGTTTGGGAGTGTGGTTGCGGTAGCTTTTCAAAGTGTTTATCGTGCCGAAATACATCAAAATAATGTTTTTTTATTTTTTAAAAATTATTTTTGAAATCAGGACATCAAAATAATCTAAAACACATAAAAATATATTCATTTAAACTAAAAAAAAATTCAAATTTTGGCCAAAAACCAGTGGGATCGCAATGCCAAACGGGCACTAAAATAATGGTAATATGGGAGGGAAGAGGAAGATACGAAGGAACAGTTCTGGCTGAGCTGATCAGCTGCGGTGGGGGAGAGCCCCAGCTCAGAAACAGTGAGGTATGGGATTCCTGCATTAATGGGAATGGGATCTTAGCCCACCAAACATTCGTGCCTTTTTCTTCTAGCAAAATGCCCGATTTAATCTTGTTTAGGTCAATTTATCGGGTACAGTATAGGTTATTGATTATTTATATACAACTTTTTCAAGTAGAAATGTGTTGTTGATGTGTAAAGAATAAGAATACAGTTCATATTCATACACATCCATTTATTTTGCACGTTAATTGGTGCATCATGCATGTGGTGGGCTGTTTTGTGTGCCCTAGCGAGCCTAATTTGGCGACCAAGCAATATTCAAGCATTACTTTATCTTTTTTTGGATGGGAAGAAATCATATCTTCTCTTTAAATATATTTTATGAGTTTAGATGAGCGAGTAAAATCCTAACTATTTTAAATTCTTTCAAAAAGTATATGTATTAACTAAAACTCGAGATCTACTATGTAGATTACAAGTTCTTTTATCATCACGTCGAAATACTTGGATACTATTTAATAATTACTTTATTTTTTTATACGAGTAAACTCTTTCTTCAACAATTATACTTTATAGATCTATATGAATAATTAAAATTTTAATTGTTTTAAATTTTTATAATTACAAGGGTGCACGTCATTAATTGAAATCGCATTTTAGGACTGTTAAGGCATTACCTACAAGCATGAGGCACCCTTTTGCTTGACCGAACTTTCTAACTTTGCATGACAGTTGATGGGTGAAAAGAGTTTTCTGTCTGCAAATAATCCATATATTATGTTTATATTAATTAGCTAACTTCCTTTCTGTACTATCTTCTGCCTTGTCTTTACTCGTCAGAAGGAGGAGGGGCAGGAAAAGTGAAGGTTTTTTTTTTTTTTTTTATGTTTTCAAATATATTTTCCGTAAAATAAAAAATTTCAATAAATAATTAGAGAGAGGAGTGTTTTAGGGCTTTTAGGAAGTGTTTTTTTCCTCTCTCTCTTCTTTTTGTTTCTCTCTCTCTAATCCCCTCTCACCACCGAACAAGATCTCTCTCCACCACCAAAAACACCTCCAAAAAGCCCTAAAACCATAGTTGTTAATTCCATTTCGTTCCGGCCGGAACGTTACGTTTCGTTCAACAAATCGAGACAAAATGACGTCGTTTTCGTCTCTGTTTTAATTCCGGTTCGATCCGGAAATTCCGGCCGGAACGCCTCGGTTCCGTTCCGGGCGTGCCGTTCCGGGTTCAAAATCTATTTTTTATTTTATTTTTTAAAAATTATTTTTGACATCTATACATCAAAATAATTTAAAAACACCAAAATATTTTAAATAAAAAAGAATTCAAATTTTAATTATGCTTGTTAAATTAATATTTTATGTTTTTTCATATATATATAATTAATTATATATGAACAGTACGACACCGAAACGGCACGCCGGAACGCTCCAAAACCGGAACGTTCCATTCCAATCGAAACACCGGAACGGCGACCGGAACGATATTAACAACTATGCCTAAAACACTCCTCTCTCTCTCTCTAGCTCTACCAGTAGAAGTCATGCTTTCTCTCTCTACCAGCCTTGGGTGTTTGATTTCCAGTTTCGACTATATATCGTGAGGGAGATGATATTCGGTTAGCATAGGTTTCTTTGCACTATTTTAACATTGTTGAGATACATTGTATAAATCAGGCAATGCGACAATTTAGACTATTTTAATATATATCAAATTATATTGATATCGAAGAAGAGTGTAACAACATTAATCGTGAGTGTAAACATGGGGAATTGATGTGTAATTCATACATCTTACCTCGATAAACATGATGCTACGAGAGATCATGTTTTTGAGGGATGACAACCTACAATTGAGATAGATGGTATATGTCGTTTCATTACATTGACCTTGTTGTATTTCCCAAGACTTTCACGCAACTCGATCCACTATACCCTCCTAGTATAAGGGATAGAATAAATTGATATCCAATATTGTTTTATATTTATTAAAACTAAAATAATTTTTATTGTGGATGATGACTATTAATTGATCTTTAATGTATATATAAGGATTAATTACTTGGTATGAGAAGTTTGAAAAGTATCAACAGCTATTTGTAAAGGTGTCGATGAGATGATATGTATTTTGACCAACATCACAATCAATTTATGTCATGGCAAACTTTAGAAAGTTGAGGAGGTTGAGTGTCATAAAACAACAATAATGTTTATTAGAGAGAGAGAGTAAATTTTTAAATAAAAATTGATAGGTACTATATATTATAAAAAAAAAGTTAAAATAAAATTAACCATTCTTCAAATAGAAGCTTATAAATGAGGCATTTTTCTTCTTATTTTAGGGATATAAGATGAACTTGATTAATTGGATTTTTGTGCACAAACTCTAATATATTTATCCAAATAGTATCACGTTAGAGTATTACTTCCCTCATTATAAGGATTTTTAATAATTTAAAAAAAAAATTATTTTTAACATCAATATATAAAAACGATCTAAAAAATAAATCTCAAATGGAAATTTTCCAAATAAGCCACCCCTGTAGAGTCTATTAGTGATTGTTCGTAAGTAGTCGAAATTTTTTTTTAAATAATTTCTATTCAGAAACATATCAAAATAATAATTTTTTTATTTTTAAAAAATATTTCTTACATCAGCATATAAAAATAAACAAATAAATAAAATAAATTTTTTTTTTCAAAAATATTTTTGAAACCAGATATAAAGAACCCCTTAATCTTTATATTTCACTTTCAAAAATAAAATAAAATAAAAAAGACAAAGTCAAATAAGTTAGAACATGACAACCTACCTTATAGACATACAGCATAGGCACAGGGTAGAAGCAAGGCAACACGTGGCTAGTAATTAGCTGCTAGACCTCGACTTTGTACTGCCAAAGATGTCAAGTTTGATTTGTTAAGCTACTACTTGTACGTAGACAAACCGTACTACATTGATAAATAAGAAAACAAGACATGGAATGTCTTAAACCTGTATTAATCCTAGATTTAACTGGACTATTCATGGTGACAATAACAGCAATTTCTCCTCAAAAAATATTTTTTTAAAAACTTAACTGTAAGAAAATCGATGCTTGTCTATAGACAAGTATACCCTCTTGATTTGTGACCCTTTGACTTTTTATATAATACTAATATCTTATTCGTCCAAATTAAGTGTGGACTTTTAGTCAACGAAGACATTATTATTGCACGTGAGACTACCTAACTGTAGTGTAGAAGGAAACAATTTCCGTAATCCAAATGGTCCTGTCGTAGATTTCTTCTTCTTCTTCTTCTTGTTTCCAATAAATAATAATTTGGTAGCCTCTGAAGTTTGATCGGCGGTAGAGTTAGTTTCTCTACGGGGAGGGGAGTCTTGGAGGTCTATACATTCAAGAAGTCACCGGTGTTTGAACATTCATTCTGTCAAAAAAAAAAAAAGAATTACCGAATGAAAATTTATAGTCATTGAATATTTCGTTGGTGATTTATATTTTGATGACCATATTTAGAGGGTATTTGGGAATACGTTTGAAAAATAATTTTGAAAAAAATTGAATTTTTTTATTTTAAATTAAAAAAATTTGGTATTTTTATATCATTTTAATTTGTTGATTTTGATGTGCTGATGTAAAACATGATTTTTAAAAAACAAAAAAAAATCATTTTGATTTGTTTCTGAATAAAAATCACTTTCAAAAACAACTTCAATTACATTCCAAAACAGATAATTAAGACACAAAATAATATTATGTTTAGTCAACAAATATGATTGTAGTTTAACGTTATTATGGATGCTAATTAAATTTTTTAATTGGTATTTGTAGAATGATAGAAACTACTATTGTTATGTCAATAATGAATCTTAGCTAATTTCAAGGGATTGATTGGGTGGGTAAGGAGATCTGTTCAAGTTCTTATTTTTTTTAGATTTAAACCATTAATTTAACATTTAGAAGAATTATTAAATTTCTATCAAATATACTAAGTTGAGGTGAAAGATGTTTTTTTAATAAAAATAAATACATCATCTGGATTGACGATATAGTTTTATATAAAATAAAAAAAAAACTATAAAAGACATACAATCGAGTTTTTAAATTAAAATAAAAGGAAATACATAATTAAATTGTCTAATCGGGAGATGACTTTTGCAAAATCTAGTTGCATGATCCACAAAAATCGCCCATAGCTCATCGAAATCGAAGGTTTATTTCTTTATTTATATCAAACCAAGAAACACAAAATTTGTCGTCGGCCAGCTGCCTCATGTAATCGTGGGTCCGGCTGGTACAAGTGAAAATGATAAGAACTTCAAAATGGATAAACTCTCAGCTGCCATGGCAGGATAAAGGTCTCGAGAGGTGGGTGGAGGTTGGTAGATAAGTGATGCTAGAAATTGCAACCATTTCCTGTCTCTTCTCATCAATTCCTGGGTCCCTCTCTTCCTTGTCTACATGGATTACTTCCCCTTTTATTTAAAACTTTTGTGGTGTTTATCGCTGCATTTTAAAAGTAATTTTGAGAAAAAAATGATTTTTTTAATTTTAAATTGATTTTTTTATTATGTTTAGATCATTTTCATTAGGTGGTATTAAAATTATTTTTTAAAAAATAAAAAATATTTTTTTGATATATTTCTGAATGAAAAGACACTTTTAAAAACACAACTACACTTACAACATTGGGGTGTTTGAAAATGCGTTTGGAAAGCGCTTTTAAATTTTTTTGAAAATTTGGAAATTTTTAGTTTTACTTTAAATTAAAAAAAAAATTGATGTTTTTAGATCATTTTCATGTACTGATATCAAAAATAATTTTTGATTAAATAAAAAAGCATCATTTTAATGTATTTCTGAATAAAAAATAATCTCAACCACATTCCTAGAAAATAAAAAACAACATTTTGATTATTTATTATTTATCTCTGTGATATCAGTTGGATATATATGACAGGATCGAAAGAGGATGAAGAGAAAGTAGTTGAAAATACCATCTAGAAGATGGGAAAATTAGGGTTTTGTGCACGTTACCCGCACCACCGTTGGGTGTTCATTTTTAGCTGTGACACCATCAATGTCAACCCCATTGTAGCTAGGGTTAGGAGCTTCCAATCACATGATGCGAAGAAAAGCATCTCCTGTAAAGTTCTTGGTCCACGCTCCTGATTGATTCTATCCACTTGAGGTGGCAGATAAACTCACACTGTGTTTTTGACTGGTTACCCTGTCAAGATGCCACCTGCTTGTGCAGCAGCAGATGACAGGTAATTCTGGTTATTAAAAAAATATGATAATAACAAATCTCAGATGCTTGACTCGAATATTATCTGAATTGTATGGATCGAGTTTTTAATTTTTGTTAAAAAACGAGTTCCTGCTGGATTTTGTTCTGGTTCGATGACTGTAATGAGTTTCAATTGTTCAACATTCTTCTTGACTTGAGATAATTAAGTTAATATTCAAGTAACCGTGCATTAGAAGATCTCAGACAAGCAAGCTAAATGCACACACACAGGAGGAGAGCCCGGTCCCAGAAGGGATAAGCACCACCGCCACCGCCGCCACCGCCACAAGCAGCAGGAAAGAGACATGGCATGGCATTCAGAAAATGAAAGGTAGAGGTGGGAACGTGGAGTTTGGTAGGCCGTGACGTCGGAAACTACAGCTACCTTTGTCGTTGGTCATCAATTCATGGATCTACTTTTGGTTTTTTCCATGGCACTCTTGCTTTGCAGCTGTGTAAAGGGATTGATTGACAGGGAGAGAGAGAGAGAGAGAGAGAGAGAGAGAGAGACGGGAAATGGGAGTTGGATTTGCATCTAGAAACCCCATGTTGAATCTACCTAACTCTCTTGGCTTCTCTCTCTAAGATGGTGACAGTCTGCGTCACCGTCAAGCTTTCATTTTGTGTATAATTCACCTAACAATCACATGCGGAGGAGAGAAGAACACTTTACAGGTTGCCCCACCTGGTGGCAATTGAGATGCCCGCCGGGTGAGAATCGTAAAGTCAACCTGAGAAAATGGGGGTGGTGGAGGAGGAGGAGCGCCAATAGTATAAAAGGTTGGGGTCAAGGGTGTGTTTATTATTTATTAATGCTATGGACACACTCGGTTGTTCTCAGCTATGATCAAAACGTACGCAACCATGTACAAATAGTCTTCAATTAAAACATCATCTATTAATTAATTAATTAATTAAATCTTGCATTAGATGGGTCAACTCGTACCTAGCACTAAAATCACTAGCCAAGAGTTGAAAAAGAAAGTATATCATCAAATATCCAAATTTAGACTATTCATAATTCATAATAGATCAAAATCATGTCAATCTTAACAAAAATAGAAAAGTTTTTGAAATCCAAAAACAAAAAGCACGAAAAATCAGAATATATATGTATAACAACTCTTATTGACATGAAACAAAAATGAATTAAGAAATTTGACTTATTAAAGTAATATACCAAGGCAATATGATCAAGACATAAATTGAGCTATCCTGAGTTTTTTATATGATTATATATTGATTTTAGCTCACCTATATAAAAGATTAAATTATTATAGGGGGTTTGTAGCTTACCTATGTTTAATATTACTTTATTAAAATAATATTTTTAAATATAATTTATTTATTTATTTTTATTTTTATTTTTATTTTTAAACATTGCATTTATTGGAGTTTTAACTTCATAATTATATTTCAATTTACTTTTTATGAGGTTATCATATTTTCACATCACAGGTAACTCGGTTCACTCGAGTTTTGTTCTTATAAGTAACTTTTTTTTCTTATCATTTTTATCTTTCAACGTTAAATTGATTAGGAATATGTTTTTTTAACTTGCTTTGATTTTTTTATTTTTTTTTATATGAGGCTATCCTCGTCTTCTGACTCAGGTCATGATTCTACGAGTTAACTCTAGTTAGCTCAAATTATTTTTTGTCCTTTTCAAATTAATCGTTACATTTTTTATATTTCAATATTGAATTGATTGAAAATGAAGTATCATAATTGATTAGGAATACGTTTTTTTGACTTGCTATGATTTTTTTTATTTTTTTTTATATGAGGCTATCCTCGTCTTATGACTCAGGTCATGATTCTACGAGTTAACTCTAGTTAGCTCAAATTATTTTTTGTCTTTTTCAAATTAATCGTTATATTTTTTATAATTCAATATTGAATTGATTGAAAATGAAGTATCATAATTGATTAGGAATACGTTTTTTTGACTTGCTATGATTTTTTTTATATGAGGCTATCCTCGTCTTATGACTCAGGTCATGATTCTATGAGTTAACTCTAGTTAGCTCAGATTATTTTTTGTCTTTTTCAAATTAATCGTTATATTTTTTATATTTCAATATTGAATTGATTGAAAATGAAGTATCATAATTTGTTTCAACTTGTTTTCATCAAGTTATAATGGTCTCATCACCTATATTGCGAGTTTGGAATAACACAAGTTGACCGAGGTTATTTATTTTAGATTTTTTAATTATTTATTATTTATTTTTTAATATTGAGGTTATTGGTAAATGACACTAGATTTATTCAAAATTAAGTTTTGAAAATTATTTTGATTTTTTAAGATTATAATAACCTTATATAAATCGAAATAAATTAAAAAAACTCATTTTTTTAATAAATTCAATGTAAATTACCAATATATTATTGTCTCAATGTTTATTAAAAATTTCATCTTAAATATTTATTTTAATTCAAATTATATTTTCACCGATGATCCAAGTTGCGCTTGAAACCTTCGTGGCAACCAAGCTGTATTGAATCAAATCTCAAAAAGTTTAATTTTTTTATACTATAAAAAAATATTAGCCGGAAAGAGAGCGCATCAAAATAGAATGGGTGAGGATGACGAGACACTGGTGGCGAGGGTGGGGGTTTTCATTGCTAGCAAGGATGAAATTGTAACATTTTTTTGGAAATCAATAAAGTTATGGGCCAATTTTTATAGGACAAAATAGTGAAGTGGGCTTTTTATCTTATCCAAAACGAGTTCTTAGACTTGAAGTGGGGTATCAAGATTTTTATTTATTAATTATTGGTTGATTTTGAAGTTTTTGGATGGTTTCTTTGTGACCACAAATGATTTTATCAATCTTTGTGAAGTATTTTGAATTGTTTGGGGTAAAACAAAAGGGATCAAAATCAGGTTTCTTGCAAAAAAAAAAAAACTATCTATCATCATTTTGCAATTTCACCCTTGATTATCCAATTAAGAACCCAACCCAGCATCATGTTTTATAAATCATTATTATTAAGCATGACCTATTATTATATCAATCTGATGACCCAAGACCTAACCCAATTTAGGTTTCAAACTAAACTATATACGAGCCATCCTAAAAAAATTAAATTTAAAAAACAAACATCCAATGTAAATTTAAAGTCAACTTTTAAAGCTTTTCGTCCAACTCTATCTAACTCAAGTTTCGAATTAAATGATCCAATCAATCAACATGGTATGTTCGGATACAATATGGATTTCCAAATACAACATCCACTTCTGTTTTTTTTTTTTTTTTGAAGTGAGAGATAGATCATCTGTAATGGTAGGGGGCGATCGGTCGTTGACCAGGTTCTGCCTAAAATCCACACGCCACTTTTAATTAAACAACTTTCTAAAAGAGGCATTGAATCCATGAAAATAATAAATAATAAATAAAGCTTCGGCTCATTAAATTTAATTTAGTTAGTTTTCAAATTGAGCTTTAAAGCTTTCCACCCTTCTTTAATGGAGACTTTGATGGAAAGACGCAGACCCGACCCAAAAAATAATTATAAGAATAAATTAAATCATTTTTATTATTTTTTAACAAAGATATTTTCATTACTACTAAAATAAATCACCAGGAAATATTGACATTCACAGAATTAATCACAAGAATAACAAACGCGGTCATCGTTTTTTTGAAATTGGCCTTCGGGGGAAAATAAAATAAAGAGAGGGTGGAATATTTGGCAGGTTCATGTGGCGCGTGTAATACTCACATTGTTTAATTGAACTTTATGGGGGTGGATCATGGGTGTGGTCCACGAGCAACTTTGAATACCTGCAAAGCAAGAGAACAAAACCTATTTGCTATAATTCTTCATATACGACAGAGGCGGAGCGAATGAAGTTTTGGGAATTTCAGGCTTGTGGTTTTTATTTGTGGGGACAAAAAAGTGAGGCCGCCTCAGCTGGGGGCTGAGTTGGGTCTGTAGTGGCGAATGACAAAGGGGTTGCGACTGTCTGCGATGGATGTTGGTGGGTAAAGTGGCGGTTGATATTCGGATGAGATGGGGGGGTTGTTTGACACGAATTTACAGGTCAAATTAATGGAGGCTAGGAAATTTTGTTGTGGAGAGGGAGATTGGGGAAGAATATAATAATGGTGGCAGTGAAGTTTTGTTGGCTGGAATGGGACAGTGATGGGTCTGTGATGAGGTTTTGGGTTGTTATTTTGATGGAGGTTTGGCCAGCAAAGGAGAAGGATGTCTGGGTTTTGGCTGAATACAGAGGATTAAGAGTAGTGGATGTCGTAGGTGGTGGGAGGTCTACGGTGGTTTAAGGCCGAGGAGATGGGACGACGATGGAGGATGAAGGAGAAGCTTCCCTGGGTGGCGGGACGTTGGTGGTGGTTCACGGTGGGGATACGAAGGCTGATGAAGCTGGCGGAGGTTGATGAGTTGAAGGCTGTGACAGCGGGGCTTTTCCTATGTTATTTTGGAAGGGAGGCGGTCATCTTGTGTTGGGTAGAAGCGATATTTTCTTTTTGTGCGGAGAGAAGAAACAAAGATTGAGCTTATTTGCTTGATTCAATTGGATTTAATTGAACTAGAATATAAATTCAATGGGCTGGATTGAATTAAATCAATTTAATTGGACTCAATTGGGATTAATTGGACTCGATCGATTAGATGGAGGAAACAAAGGACCCAGACAAATGTAGAAGTGACTAAAATTAAATATATAAGCCCATGCAAATGTTTCATACCAAACATCTATTTTATTTTAACATTTTCATCCACAGTGACCACATATTACAAAAGAGCTAAAAGAGCTCGGGTTCTTACTGTAGACTGTGAGTAAAACAACTGTGGACTGGACATTTGCAATTTATACATCGCAGGAGTACGTTTGCCTCTTTGTTTTGTTTTTTTCGCCCCATTCCATCTGCACATCCCCTTCCCGTGGACACCTGTCACACTTTCACCGTGACAGATGAGCATTTGTTCTGCTTAAAAATAAACCGTGAAGCACCCCATTTGGTTTTTTCTCCGGCTGTGCACAGGGATTTAACGAAAACGTCCCCAGCAAACGACAAAATCACGCATATTGGGAGAGGGGCACCGCGGTAATTGATCGCTGCCGGTCCGGTCCGGCCCGGTTCGTCCGGCCGGTTTTTGAATTTTTTATTCTGTCATGAAACAGTGCATTAACGATTTCACCCCTCCAAAATGACAAAATCACGACTACTGAGCGAGGGGCTTCACGGTAATTAACCAATATTTTATTATTTGTTTAAGCAGGTCACTGTTCGCGCGTCGCGCAACGCGCCGTTTGTCTGGGCGCTCACGCGTATTTCAGGCGGCGCGTGCGGCCTTATCCGACGTCCGAAAATGCCCAACCGGCGTCTGTAATGATTTTCAAGCATGTTCTCTTCCACATGGGGCGGCGCGTGTGGCACTATGGTGGCCGGATACGCGTCAATAGACGTTTGAATTTCCCCCCCCAATTTCTCTCTCCTACCTGCGCCAGATGACGTCAGCTAAGCTGTTTTTTGTCAAAATTCATTTCAGTCCCTGTACGTGTAATTTCGTTTTTCTTGCCCTTGATTCCATTATCAAGGTTTAGATTGTTTTCAATTTCGTCCTTGCATGCAAATTGATTATATATGGAAGTTGCAATTCGGTCCTCATACTTTGAATTTTGCGGGTTGGGCTGGAATGTGAAATATATTTGGTATCAAAGTTTTGATTGATTTCAATTTCATCCTTCCATGCAAATTGATTATAAATCCTTAATATTTTCGGTCCCAAAGTTTGATTTATTTCAATTTTATCCTTCCATGCAAGTTAATTATGGATTTTACTTTCATTTCGGTCCCATTTCTTTTTATTTCAGGTTATGTTTTCAATTATTTAATTTGATTTGCTTAAATTTTGTTCTTAAAATCACATATATTATGTAAAGTATGTCAAATTCATGATATATATTTGTATATTTATGTCAAATTAAAATATGTTAAACTAATTATATGTTCTAATATTTATTGAATATTATCGTCTAAGAATGTATATATAAAGAAAAAAATTATCTACGATTTTTTTACAAAAGAAATTTAATATCAGTATTCTTAAATACATTTAATATAATAACACAAGAAATAAATCTTATAAAAATTTAAAAAAAAAATTATCTTTGCCTGTGGCGCAGGGTTCAAACCCCTCAGCCAACAAATTTCAATTTGTTTTTTTTTTTCTTTTCTGAAATACATTTTTTTTACGTAATTTAATTAAAATTACTTTTTCTTTTTATTATTATTCTTATTAATTACGTTTTTTTGTTTTTGGGAAAGCAACTATTGGGACAGTTGCTTTCCCTTTTTCTTTTTATTATTATTCTTATTAATCTTATTTTTTTAAACTACCATGTTTTTGTTTTTTCCTTTTACAATACTGATTTTGAAAATATCTGTCTGTAAAAATTGCTTTCCTTTTTTTTTTTACGTAATTTAATTAAAATTACTTTTTCTTTTTATTATTATTCTTATTAATCTTATTTTTTTAAACTACCATGTTTTTGTTTTTTGCTTCTACAATACTGATTTTGAAAATGTTTGTCTGTAAAAGTTGCTTTCCCTTTTTTTTTTTTTTATTCTTATTCGTATTATTTTTTAAAACTAGGATATCAATGATAGTTTACGCGTGCATTGATAATTTTAGATTTTCAAACTTTTATTTTGCTATTGTTATACTAGGGGGTGTTAAGCTATTTTATTATATTAAATTGCGCATAAATAAAATTTATATTTTTATTTGCATCCAGCAAATCCTATAAAAATTGTTTACTTAGCCCGCAACGTAGAACATATATTTTTTTGAAATTTTCAAAGTAAATGATTTTTTCAGCTAATAATTTTTTGTTTTGTTTTATCATCTATTATATTTTTTATGTGCTCTTTCTTTTATTTTTTTATTGGTTTTATTGTTATTATTTTCAAGTTAGATGAATTTTTCCCCCTGATAATTATGTTTTTTTTAAAAAAAAGTTAGTATGATTTTTTTTCTTCTATTTATTTCTATTCTTTATTCATCATTAACATAATAATAATAATAATAATAATAATAATAATAATATATTCTTTTTCTTGCTTACTCTTTTGTTAATGTTTTTGAGTGTTTTTTCTTTCGGGATAATTTGATAATTTTAATTGTTTTTACAATAATAACAATAGTCATTTTGTATCTAATATTACTGGGGATAAAATACAATTCAAGAACAAAAAATAAACAAATTTACCTAGGTTATCTATAATTAAAAAACGATACAAGTCACTTTTTGTCTCGATTACACTGTTTCTTTAAAACGGCAAACAAGTCATTATTATATGTTTTAATATTTATTGTATATTATCGCCTAAAAATATATAAAGAGAAAAAAACAAAGACCTCGGCTTTTTTGCAGGAAAAAAATAATATTACTGGGGATAAAAGACAATTCAAGAACAAAAAATAGACAAATTTACTTAGGTTATCTACAATTAAAAAATGATACAAGTCACTTTTGTCTCGATTACACTGTTCCTTTAAAACAGCAAATAAGTCATTATTATATGTTTTAATATTTATTGCATATTATCGCCTAAAAATATATAAAGACAAAAAAAAAATGACCTCGGCTTTTATGCAGGAAAAAAATTTATATTAGCATTCTTAAATACATTTAATATAATAATATGATGAATAAATCTTATAAAATAAAATAAAAATTTGCTGTGAATTTTAAGTTTGTGCTCTTTTGTTCAAGTTTATTTCTTAAAAAAAAACAAATTCGATTTTTAATATTTAAGATCTAATATTACCCGGGAAAAAATACAACTAAAAAAAACAATATGATGAATAAATCTTATAAAATAAAATAAAATGTGATGAATACATTTAATATAATAATATGATGAATACATTTCTTAAATACATTTAATATAATAATATGATGAATAAATCTTATAAAATAAAATAAAAATTTGCTGTGAATTTTAAGTTTGTGCTCTTTTGTTCAAGTTTATTTCTTAAAAAAAACAAATTCGATTTTTAATATTTAAGATCTAATATTACCCGGGAAAAAATACAACTAAAAAAAACAAAAGGTAAACAAATTTGCCTACATTATCTACAATTAAAAAATATACAAGACACTTTCTATTTCGATTACATTGTTCTTTTTAGACGGCAAATAAATAATTATAGCACGCAAAAAAATTCTATTTCTTTTTTTTTTAAATTTTGCAATATTTGTATTTATAATGTGTCATATCTAATATTACTGGGGAAAACAGGCAACTCATATTTTTTTTTCTTCAAATTTATATAGGTTATCTACAATTAAAAAACTATAAAAATCACTTCCCATTTCGATTACACTATTTAGTATGTGAGACTAAGTATATGTGTTTAATATTTATTTAATATTATCGCCTAAAAAGAGATAGATAGAGAGAGAAAAAATGACCTACAATTTCTTAAAAAATAAAATTAATATTGGTATTCTTAAAGATATTTAATATAATAATATGATGAATATATCTTATAAAAAAAACTTTGGCTTTGAATTTAAATTTATATTTTAGACCCTTTGTTTTTTTCTTTTAAGAAACGGTGACCTTTTTTTCACATGTATTTTTGATTTTTTACTATCCAACTCAGTTGTTCTTTTTTAACAGGGTTTCTTTTGTTGTTTTGTTTTTTTAACCAGAGTATTCGTGACAACAAATTTCTGATAAGTCATTTCACCTTCTTAGCAAATTTTCTAACAAATTTTATCAAAAGTTTTTTAGCAATAACAATATTCAATCACATTTTGGTTGAAAAAAACTATTTTTAACAGATTTTATTAATTTCAATTATACTAATTAAATATTCAAATAATAAAATAAAACATTTATAAAATCAATTAATTTTCTACATAGATAAAAATGCCCAGCGAAGCGGGCTAATCAGCTCGTTCATCGCTAATAACAAATAATTCTTGTTTTTATACAATCTCCGTACAAAAATAATTAATTCATGTAAAATATAAAAAAAACAAATATTTGCTCTTCAAATATAAACAATTAATTAAAAATATAACAACAACAACAACAACAACAACAGTAATAATAAAAAGAGATGTTAATGACTTTAGTTAGTTGGTTTAACATGTAATTAATATTAATAATATTTTTATTTATAAATTCATATATTTATTAGTTTATTTTATGAAGTATAAACAATGTGCTTTTATTATTTTATTTTGAAAAATCATAATACAACGCATTTATAGTTTTTAATTAAAAAGAATTGTGATATTTTAAAACAAGTTTATAACATTAAAATATTCATTTATTATATTTGAAATTAAATCACAAATTTTACCTTGATCATAAATACCAAAACATAAAAAAAAAAAAAAACAGAATCCAATGCCAAACAAACCCTAAAATCCCTCTTCTTAATCTTAAAGTCAAAACCGAAAAACCCTATAGTCAAAACCCATCAACAACAGTATTTTTTCTTCTCTAAAATAACACTCACTAGTTACACCTTGTGGCCTCCCCTGACTCCTCGTCTTCCGTTCACAAATTTACGATGACATAGGAGGAGGTGGTGAACTGAAATGCTTGCTAGGTGGAGGGATACAGAGGTTGCTACAAAGATACCCTTCAAGCCCCCTCCTCTGCACTTCTGTTTCTACTAGTTTTTTTCTCTTCAAAAACAAACCCTACCCTTCTTTTTCAATGCCAACTGCTACTAATTTCTGCACCAGTACTTCCTTTTTAGCTGCCTTTGTAGCCAAGAAGCTCACTATCACACCCGCACTTCCCTCTCGCTTCTATTCGACTACCTACAGTACCTGCCGTGCCGCTGTTGGGCATAGAACAACTAACCTGTTAAGGGAATGGATGGTGGCACGTCCGGCATGGCATTGCACGAGGGCGAGTGGGCAGGAAGGGCCTGTTGGGACTGCTGTGGCCGTGGCGGCTGCTGAAGGGGTGAGGAGTTGTGGTGATGGAGAAGAGGAAGGAAAAGGTGAAAAGAGTGAAAGGGGGGCTGAAGAAAAGGCGGCGAGGTTGAGTAGGAGGCAGAAGGAGACGGGTGGTGATATGGAGGGGAATGATGATTTGCTGACAATTCCTGGTGTGGGGCCAAAAAATTTAAGAAAACTGGTGGAGAAAGGGTTTACAGGAATGGCTGAGCTTAAGCAGTTTTATAAAGACAAGGTATTTTTTTTAGCTGTTGGTTTTGGTGTTATTGTGTAAAAATGTGGTTGTTTCTAAGCTTTTTTTTTGGGGGGTTTGAATTTGTGGTTTGGTTGCTGTCTTTGAAGTGTTGGTTTGGGCTTTAGGTTTAGATTGAGGAAAGTTGAAATGGGTTCTTGGTTTTGTTGATGCAAACCAGCTCCTTTGGGTCCTGATTTTGTTGAATACCAGCAGTAGTTTTAGAATTCTATAACTACAGGAGTGCAAGATTCATTAGAATATGTCCTAATTGGGCTTAATGATCTTCATTGGTCCCATATGCTAACAGCTATGGAGTTGAACAAACAACTTAAGAAATTAAAATTTACTGTCATGTTTGTTGAGAACAGAGGAAAGATAATCTTATATATGAAATGTTTGGTCCTGTTTGCTATATACTAACCACTGCTAACCTTCAATTCAATATTGAAGGTGATGTCTTATGCCTGTTGTATCTAAATTGACTAATGCCCAAAATTCTATAATCATAGATTCCAATAAATAGCTCAACAGAGAAGGTTTAATTCTATGTTTGATGTGAATGGAGGAAATTTCACTGGGTGGTTGGATATAGTGTTTACCTTTTCTCCCCCCTGTGTTTTGTATACCAAGTTACTAACTGGAATTCTGGTTCACTTTTTGTAGTTCCATGGAAAATCCAGTGAGACAATGGTTGAGTATTTACAGAGTTCTGTGGGAATTATTCACAAAAATCATGCTGAGAGCATAACTACTTTCATCCAAGAGAGTGTGGATGAAGAGTTGAAGGTTTTAAATTCAGGTGCAAGGCCCAAACCTAAGAAGCGGCTCACATTTTGTGTCGAGGGAAATATCAGTGTTGGAAAGACAACATTTCTTAAGAGAATAGTTAGTGATACAATTGAGCTACGAGATCTTGTCGAGGTGGTGCCTGAACCCATTGATAAGTGGCAGGATGTTGGGCCTGACCACTTTAATATACTCGATGCTTTCTATGCTGACCCATCAAGGTATGCTTATACCTTCCAGAATTATGTTTTTGTCACAAGGGTTATGCAGGAAAGAGAATCATCTGGTGGGTTGAAGCCACTCAGGTTGATGGAAAGAAGTGTTTTCAGTGACAGAATGGTAAGCATCCTTTAAATCACAGTTTTAAAGTTGGCAAATAGTTATAGACTAATGTAATTCATTTCTATGCTGGTTTCTTACATCACTAGTGATCTGATTAAAGGACTTCGGATTTTAAGTTTGAGCATGATCAAACATAGATCTAAAACCTCGCAGTTCTTTCTCATTTGGTTGATCCCACGCTAGAGGAACAAACCCCTGTGTTTCAAGGCTGATGCATTTTAGTCTCACTTTTACTTGATAAAGGTCTTCGTACGAGCTGTGCATGAGGCAAAGTGGATGAATGAAATGGAAATCAGCATTTATGACTCATGGTTTGATCCAGTTGTCTCAGTTTTGCCTGGGCTTATTCCTGATGCTTTCATCTACCTTAGAGCAAGCCCTGATACTTGTCACAAGAGAATGATGCATAGGAAAAGGGAAGAAGAAGGGGGAGTCAGCCTAGATTATCTTTATGATCTGCATGAGAAGCATGAGAGCTGGCTTTTCCCATTTGAAAGTGGTAATCATGGGGTACTTTCTGTGAGTAAGCTTCCTCCAAATCTGGATAATTCACTACATCCAGATATAAGAGACAGGGTGTTTTATTTAGAAGGTGATCATATGCATTCAAGTATTCAGAAGGTATCAAAAGCATATCCTTTCCTCTGAGATTCATATGATTAAAAGAAACCCTGGCTTATTTCGCTTTTTTTCTGAGCAGGTCCCTGCTTTGATTCTTGATTGTGAAGCCAACATTGATTTTAGCAAGGATGTCGAGGCTAAGGAGAAGTAAGCTAGCAATCACTTGAATGTCTTATCTTATGAGCAGAAAAATATTGATTTTTCTTTCTCATATGTTGAGCCATCAAAATTACAGTACAAGCAAGATGACATGGCACTTAACATCGCACTCTACAGCTAACACACTCTTGTGCTTGTATACCAGAAAATGAAGACGTTGATTTTTCATGGGTACAATATTTAGAAAAGTCTATAATGTAGTTATAATTAGAATTATACTATTAACTCCTGGTCTGTAGCCTCATATGAAAAGGGTAGAATGTACCTCCAACTTGGATGGATTCTGCAACCTGTGAGGAAAATCAAACTGCTCTTGTTTCCTGAATGAAGGGTTATCAGTAGCCATGCTGAAAATATGTTATACGCACTTCGATTTGTAATCCCCATGTGCTGTTGGACTAATTTGTGTAATAATTTCCTTTGTGAAGCTATGCGCGCCAAGTTGCTGAGTTCTTTAAACATGTGAAGCAAATGAAGGAAGTTGCATCAACAAAAGCTGATGAAGGTGGTGTTAACCAGCGAAATGTCTTGCTTCCTCGTGAAGGGGGATTGATTTTACCAAATGGAAAACTCTTCCCCGAGTATGCTGTCAAATCCTTGGATATAACTCAAGCCATGTCACTCTTGTCTGGTTAGTGATTGTCTGACTAGCCTCCTTTTTTCTTGACCCAAGGATCATGCAAGGAGATACCTGTGTTTGTCTGACTTGCCTAGTTCCTCTGCATGTAAAAATGTTTTAACCAATAGGATTTAGAGATGTAGAGATGGTTGCTGAATGTTTTGGTGGTGTAATGTTTGGTTGGGTTGTTGAAGTCTAGAAGCTTTATTTTTCGTTAACATGCTTCAAATTCAGAAGGTATTATGGCTAATTTGTAATGCTCAACTTTAGTCTTTCTTTAACTACAAGAAGTGAAGGTAATTCAGGCATTTGGCTATATACCTTTATTATCGTACACATATGCATGTGTTTTCGGTCGCCAGATGATGCTTACCAAGATGTCGTGAAGGATGTTTTGTAATAAGTGAGGCAATTGATCAATTATCAACTCTACATGTTAAACATTTCTATTCTGGATAGCATGGCGTCCAGAGCAAGGTTGCCAAAAATATGAAAAACACAATATAAACTTGGATTATAAAATCAAAAATATATTTTCAAATTAATTATATAATGATTTTAGCTAATAAATTAAAATATGATAAGGAGAGTCAATATTCAACTAATAAATCTGTTAAAATTTCTCCATTTAAGTTTGAATCATAAATTTTTAGAAATTTTTGGTAGATTTCAGTTGTGATTTTAAACATATATTTTTTTTTGTATGGACAGATTACTGAGTTTATTATATATGTTTGAAAATATTGAGATGTCTAGTTTTTTTCCTAACTAGAATCACAACAAAGTTTCACTTGTAGTTTCGAATATGTTCAAAATAATATAAAGAGGTCTAGTTTAATAAATTGACAGGATTCACCTAGTAACTTTATTTATTTGAAATAATATGTTTTTGAACCATGTTTGACTTGAAAACAAACCATATTTTTAATCTAGATCTAATATATAGTTTGAGAGATATAATCGATCTCACACAACTTGTCAATAAATAATATAAGGTTAAATTAACGGGATCGATTTTTTAATTAATTTTTGAAAAATTATAGTACATGAAAAATATCCATAAAATTGGATCGATTTTGCACAAATAAAATATAATTTTACTAATGTAATGATATTTCCATCTATTTTTACACGTTAAATACACATCAACTCAAGTTAAAATCATTTAACTTTACGGGACAATTTTAATAACTATGATCCTGAGCTTCTTGAGATAAAAATTCTTCCTGGCCTGTGTCGCTCTTCATATATGTTCAGCATGTGTATTTAAGATCCAGGTAGCCGTATTGTATTTTAAATTATTATTCAAATTAATTCTAACATGCTGGCAGGTTTAAACAGCTGACACGTTCGATTTTTGGAAAAATCATACCACAACAGACAAGATCCCATGATCCCCGGTTCCTTGAAGACATTCTTCAGAGGCATTGATATCTTTCAATTTTACCCAACTTGTCACCTGGACGTTATGCACATGTTTTTTTTTTTAATTAACTTCGGTGTGCGGTCCGGTCCGGTCCAGCTTGCATGTAACTCGATATAGATCATGAAATTAATGATCATGTAAATTTTAAGTAGTCATTATATTAGTAATTATAAATCTTGAAATTAAAACCATAACAAAAATAAATCTTTTAGATCTTAAACTTGTACCACTGAATCAGCTATTAAATGACAAAGCATTTGTTCTTACATGGGAGTATCCTTGAGTTGGTGTATTTATTAATGGCGTTAGCTTCTTGGTAGTGGCCTCTTGAGTAAGTTTATTTATTTTTATTTTATTTTTTTGTAGCATTAGAAAGTATCTCAATCCAAAATATCCTTTGATACAAAAATAAATAAATAAATATAATATCCATTTTTATTAGGTTGTGTCTGCCTGAAGATCTGAAATCATGCTCAACATGTTAACATGAGTTAACCTAAGTTATTTTTATTTTTTTTAATTGATTTTTTCTTAATTTTATCATTTAATATATAGCTGGTTGATAACTGAGATTTATAATCTTTTTAAATGTGCTTTCTACAATGATATCTTTGTCTCATGATCAAGATTATAAATTTTGATATTTTAACCCTAATTAAATAGAGTCATTTCCCCCCTAAAAGATTATCCTAATCTGATAATCCGGGTCACAAATTTTCCAACATTAGATTTTTTTATATTGAGTTGTCCCTATTTCAAAACTTGAATCACATGTTTATAGGTTGACCTAATTGACTCAATTTTTTATTTTTTATTTTTTATTTTTATTTTTATCATTTAGTATTGTATTTAGTTAATAATTAATTTTCATGATTTATTTTTGTTTGATTTTGATTATATTATCCTCCTGATAAAAAAATAATGCTTAATAGATTAACCTATATTGACTTGATTTACTTTTATGTTATTTTTTTATAAAAAAATTTACACATTTTACCATTCAATATTAGATCTACCAAGGTCAACTAGGAATTGAACTTCATCAAAAAAAAAGTTTTTGCTCTTTATGGGTTATCACATTCTCATTACTAAAGTCATGGATTTGACAATTTAAATTGAGTTAAATAAGTTTTTTTTGATGAGATTTTCTCAGTCTTATAACTCGAGTCATGAGTTTGATAGTTTGACTTAGTTGTTTTTTCATATCCTTCAATATTAGATCAATTGAAAACTAAATATCATAATTTATTTCAATTTGCTTTTTATGAGATTATCTCAATCATATAATCCAAGTTGCATATTTTACAGGTTGATTTAGGTATTTTTTTTATATTCTTTTTTAATTGATTTTTTTTTACTTTATTCTTAAACATTAAATTAATTGAGAATTAAATTTTATAATTCATTTTGATTTGATTTTTATTGGGTTATTATATTTTTAAAACCTGAATTATAGATTTGACATGTTAATCCAAGTTATCCAAATAATCTAATATATTATTAGCTTAATAATAATAAAAAATATGAGCAATATATAAATAATTTTTTTATATTCAATAAAAATTTGAACCAGCACTGCCGTACAGATGAATAATCTATTTCATATCTTAGAGCCGGGCATCTAGGCGCTTGGAAGTTTATTCGTCCTTCACAACAGTTAAAACTAAGCATGTCTAGGTGACTTACCGGCACAACACTGCCAATTTCCCCCGTTCTCTTCTTCTTTGCTTTCAAATTGTCAGCTCAGATTCATCTTTTGACAGATTTTTCTATAAAAATAGTCTCGATAATTGTTTCCATTTGCGATAGAATGTTTTCTCAACCGTATCAATAATTACTAAATTAGTTCTATAACAATTAAGCAATCCCAACGTGTAGCACTTTGACCCTCAGGATGTGTTCTTCTGAATGAACTAAAGGGACATACAAAATCAGGACCTTCCCAAGAGAATCTACAGATACATAATCTGAACCGAACAGATAGGAATGCGCTGGAAGGCTTAGCTTGTTAAGATCCACAACACTGTGCTCGCAGAAGGTTTTCAAGGTTCTTATGGGCGGCGATCCTTCGGAATCCATTACTTTTTCCGGTGATTTTGAGCTTCGAGGATTGTCCTGCGTCACTGGACCTGCAACATCATTTTAAGAGCTTAAGCGTATACACGAGATGATGAAACACAAATTCGCAGCTTAGCATGGACCTTCTAGATATTTAGCATTACATGGTAAATTTCCAAGCTGAGGATGCACATGGAATGACGGGGAGGTAAGAAACACAAGGCATATATGGTCAGAAAATGCAGAAACAAGGTATTGTTGGGATGGAAAAATAAATAAATAAATAGAAAGCTAAATAAGAGGAAGGTCAAAAGATATCACCCGTTAAACTAAAGGAGGGTTTTGGAGAATCTATGAAAGACTCACTCCCTCCAGACTCCAAATAAAACCGACCTAATTCCTTATGGACAAATGGAGCAAAAAGCTCTGGGCAAGCCTGGCTCGCTGTCTTAAATATATGCACATCCACATAGATGGTGTCCAAGTTTTTCCGGGGTGGAAATACTTGGCAAGTAAAGCAGTCTCTGCAACAGTTAGATTTTCTTGAAAACTGGTGTTTGAATGGTATTATCATCCTTCACCTGTTTTCCACGTGGAACACATTGCTCAAATGACAGCTCAAAAAATTGGACCTCCAGTTTAAAAATGAGTAATCTGAAATAAATTTAACAGAACTATAGGTTAAGAAAAAAGAAAAAAGAAATAATAACAAGGGATACAACCAGAGAACTTTCCAACATATCTCACCACTCTTCAGCGACAATGAAAACTTAGGCTGTTTATCCCCCTATTATGCACGTGCTTCTTTATTGCCCTGCAGTTTGCCCTTCACAATCTAAAACTAGTTAAACTTTGTCAAGAAAAACTTCCTAGCGCTAGAAATGTGCAACAAATGATTAAGAAATATAGACTAAAGCAATACAGCAAAAATGAACTAAAAAAAATCTTTTCGCCTTACACTTCCTCTAAAAATGGAGAAAATTATAGCTCGAGTTTTGTGGATCCTTAGTTTCCGCAACCACATATTTGGCCATCAAATTCACCAGAAGATAATTAAACTTTCAAGTGTAATGAAATACAAGACATAAAATTGGAGATTGCAAACCTAGCAATTCATTTGAAAGCATGATTAACAGCACAAGAATAAATTTGAAATAAAACAGCAATTCATCAAAAATGACCATTAGCTTGCCTGATTTACTCACTCGAGATAAATTTTGCTGAAAGTATGATTAACAAGCTTCATTTGAAAGTGTGGAGATCGCACAGGTAGCCCACCTAAATAATATCATCAAGCACTGCAACTGGGGCTCATAAGACGCATATTAGAAACTGAAATGGAAACAACCATCCCTAGCAATTTTGCCTGGTCTGTAAGAACAGCAGCAACAAAAAGATCGATGCCACAAGATTTTCCACTGTATATGGAGGCTAGAGGGTTCATGTCAGCTTCAGTATTGCAGTACAGCATCATCGACTTATTCCCATTGACTTCATTCAGGAATCCACAGCAACAATGGAAACAACCTTCCTCAGATGTTCTTCAAGAAGAGATTCCCGGCATAAAGGAGAGCAGCTGGTATGGAGCTAAGGAGTTGCCTCTCCATAGTTGAAAGGAGATTGATGTTCACCAAGTAGGGTCAGCAGAAACTCTTGGTAATTGAAGGTCTAAGCCAGGCCTTTGAAGGTCTGTTGTTTTCACCTTCATTTTTAGTTTTCTATTTTAAAGATCTGTGCTCTAATTAAATTTCAATTTTAGTTTTCTATTTTAAAGATCTGTGCTTTAATTAAATTTCAGTTTCAGTTTTCTCTTTTAAAGATTGTGCTTTAATTAAATTTCAATTGTAACTTGAAATTATTGTGCCAATTATACAACAAATACAAGATAAGGTTGGATGGGATTGGTGACCAGACCAAAGTGAAGTAAATCTTATAGCCTCCAAAAAAAAAAATTTGATATCATGATCTAGGAAAATTCCATCCGGATGGACCAATTAAACTAAACAGGCAAAGGTGAGAGGGAGTTTCATATGCAAGAAAAATCCCTTGGCCCCTGCACTATACACAAGCGATCGAACCTTCACAGAAACAAATAAAGCTCAAAGATTTGCATCCAGATCATCAACTAAGATCCTAAGATTGGTTGTAAGGAGATGGTTAGAGTATTAGTAGGGTCTGATCTTCATTGGATGACACAAGCCTAGGCTTCATTAGATTCCCATATTCCTTCCATGTTTTCTACCATCTGTTCAATACATTTAAATTCCAGAGCTTGTTTCATCTGTTCAATACATTTAAATTCCAGAGCTTGTTTCATCTGTTCAGTACATTTAAATTCCAGAGCTTGTTTCATCTGTTTCAACGAGATCAATGATTTTTTTAGGTCATATTAACCATAAACATTATGATTCCACATCAAACCAGAAAGGAATCTTAATTACCAACAATAAAAAATCACTAAGAAAACTAAACTACCTTGCCTATGTTGACTGAATAAATTCTCCTCCAATTGGTTAGAAGACAAAAGTCACTATCCTAGTAAAAAATAAAACATGTAGTTTTTAATAGATCCAAAGTCACATCCAGAGAACTGTTTTCAGCCAGGTTGCAAAAAATATCTAAAGTATAATGAAATGAAAAACATTTAGGAAGGACATTGTATGTTTGGTTCTGCAGGTGTAGCTACTTTTATCCATCAAGAAAAAAAAAATCTGTTAAAAAAGGCCTCCTTTTGGCATACTATGTTTAGCAGCAGCCTATCAAGATTTTGGATAGTTTAAAGTTTTATTTCTGTATAAGTTGAAGATGGAAGTTACATTTCATAGTCCATAGAGGACGTACTCTTAGCATGCTAAGTTTGGTACTGCAGTTATATAGCTACTTAAGAGTAAAATGGTCAAAAAAATGAACCTGCGATTAGTTGTTACTGAAACTGGATAAATCATAGCTAATCTAAAACCACACCAAATAATTGAAGAGCTCAAAAGATAAAATTATAACAAGGTTCTTCGTTGTTCAATACAAACATGCATAATTATAGATAAAAAGGCATATCACACAGATCAAAACCAACCATATAAGGATCATTATTAGTCAAGTAGCTGCAGTAACAAACAAGAGACAAGTATGGAACAAAACCAATCAAATAATATAATCTGACCAGTCTGAGATAAATGAAGTATGATCCATGGACTCTCCAGGGCATTCCTCATGCTTAGTTGGTTTTTCCTTCCCTCCAATTAACCTTGCAGGATTCCCAACTGTAGTGGTTCGAGGGGGCACATCAAATAGAACCACTGAGCCTGCTCCAATCTTTGCTCCTTTCCCAATCTTTACATCCCCCAAAATGATGGCACCAGCTCCAATCAACACTCCATCACCAATCTTGGGGTGCCGATCCCCAGAGGCTTTCCCTGTTCCTCCAAGCGTAACATGATGCAAAATGGAGACATTATTACCAACCACTGCTGTTTCACCAATCACCACACCAGTTGCATGATCAAGAAGTATACCCTTGCCAATCTTGGCTGCTGGGTGTATATCAACGGCAAAAACATCAGAGATTCGAGAGTGTAAAGCCAACGCCAGTGGCCTACGAGACTGATTCCACAACTTGTGAGCAATTCGATGAGCCTGTCAAAAAAATACACCTAAAATCAATTAAAAATGAAAGTAAAACAGTATGACTATCAAGGAAAGGTTATTCAGTTGGTTAGTTAGGAATTATTCACCTGGCAGGCCAAGAAACCTTTGAAATTGAGGAGGCAGTGAGAGAAAGAAATGCAAGCAGGGTCACGAACACGTGCGGCTCGAAGGTCAGCAACAGCAGCGACGCAAAGACCAGGGTCTGAAGCGAAAGTGTCGAGGAAGAGATCGTACAAGAGAGTTGAGAGAAGCGTTGAAGAGCAGAGCTTGTTTCCTAAATGAAAGGCGAGCGACCTCTCTAATGATGAGTGAGACAGAATCGTCGAATAGAGGTAGCTTGCCAAAGCTGGCTCTGACTCGGCGTCGCGCCTCGCTTCTGCTTTTATCTGAGCCCACACCCAGCCCGCCTCGTCGTCTGTCGTGGTGGTGGAATCTATTGGTGGCGGTGATGGGTACCGGAGCTCCTCATCCGGTGGCATCTTGGTTGGAATCTGATAGAGTTGCTGTTTAGGGAAAAAATCAGTGCAGAAATCAACGATTTTGTTTTATTAAAAGTGTGTGTGGATTAAAAAACGCCTTGTAAATTACGAAGTGAAACAAGTTTGCCTGCTTTAAATTAAATATGAGCCAGCGGTTTTTGTCGTTAGATTTGTATCCGGTGGTCGGCCGGCGCAAGACATAATAAATAACAAAAAAAATATTATAGAATTTGATTTAAGTCAATTAAATTGTATAAAAAAAACTAACTGATAAATGATAAAGTCAAAAATAAAAATAAAATAACAATAAAAGCCACAATTAAATAGAGTTAACTCTCAAAACTATGTGTCATAGATAAAAAAAAAAAAAAAAAAACTGAAGTAAAATAATAGAAAAAAACAGAAAAAAGTTTGTAAACTAATTTTAAATAAGTCAAATGAGAACATGATAATTTTTTTTAAAAAAAGTGAAGTTCAATCTATAGCAAATAAAATATTGAATGCGTGTGTTTAAGATTATGATAAAGATTGTTTTTTGATATACTTTTAATTGAGAAATGCTTTAAATTTGTTTTTATTTTTTTAACATCAAAACAATTAAAAAACACCTAAATATGTTATTTTGAAACAAAATAATTAAAAAAAAATACAGTTGAACCACAAAAACAAAACAACTAACTATTAAGAAAAAAATAAAATTTAAAAGGGTATTATGAAATTTTAACCCGAAAAAAACAAGGATTATGAAATCTTCTATTAAGATTTCAGTTTGATTTAATAGTTGAATCAAAATTTGTGTCCATTCTACTTTATCGGTGAACTCTGCAAATGTTTGTTTGAAATGATTTGAGAATGTGTTTCATATTCATGGATGACTATGTTAATTTGGTATACTAAATAACTATATCATATGATCATGACATAAAATTATAGTGGCGACCACCAAATTAGGTGAGAAGAAAAAAGTGTCTTTGTATCGTCTATCTTAGATGTTAAAAATTGATGTAGCTAATTTTAAAATTAAAAAAGTATAAGGATGAGTGAACCAGATTTTTAAAATATAAGGATAAAGTGTAGTAAGGATTAATGAATATTCAATCAAATAGTGATAAAGATATTTTTTCAACAATATCTTTCCAAGAAGCACAAAAACTAAATCAATGAACCTATAAATATATGGCAATTGATCCAAAGTTTTTTTTCTCTCTCGACCCAATTTTATACATGCGAGTTTACTATTTTTTCCTTGTTGGTTATCAATCCATATCAAAAATTACTATACAAACATAAAAGAAGATTTTAATTTTCCAATGTGAGTTTGAAAGCCCATTAATATATATATATATATATATACAAGAAGAAAGTGTTTTTTCAATACGAGATAAAAAAAAAAAACATTTTTTGTTTAAATATTTCATCATAAAAGAAAAGGATGTATCTTTTCAATGTGGGATAAAAATATTGTTGAAATAAATTTATAAATTTTATTATTTACAACATGTATACCTACATCCACATAAATTATTTATTAAAATTTTCATTTAGGATATTTCCTAAGCTAAGCTTGAAACACTCTTGGTCATGAAACTTTTAATTTTGACAATCATCAAGCACACCAACAATTCATTGAGAAAATATTAGATAATAAAAAAAACCTATAAAAACATAAACTAATGAAAATCGTTAATATCTATTAATTATTTAGGCAGTACTAAGAATATCGAGTGTCTTTAGACCAACACGACAATCGAAACTCACTAGAACACTTTCCTTTTAGACTTTTAAGCATGTAACTGATCTTGTAGTTTTGTTTATGATTTATTTTATTCTTTCCTTCGCTAAATTTTCCTCAATAAAAGAGCTAGAATTATACATGAAAGATAAACATTAATCCTTGGAGTAGCTATGATACAATTGGATCTCATAAATAAATATTCTGTACATGTTCTATATACAAGTTGATTTTATAACTTACATATGTTTGAATTGATGTATGCCATCCTGTGTTGCCCCTCGACCGAGATAAACCTGTGGGGACAGATGATACCTTTCCAGAGTATTTTCCAAATGCCTGCTACCGCCAATTCTTTGAAGGTGCATGGGCTGGTGATCTAGACAGATTTTCATCTGCATTACAATATACCAAGATCAAATGATGGGGAACTTTGGAGGTCTAGATTTTGTAGATCTGAATTTAGAATCAAATCCTGCTTTTGTACGGACAAGTCTGATCGTTGTTTGAGAAGTAATGTAGCTTGTGCTTCCACAGCATCAAGATCAAGAGTGGCGAAAAAATGATCATCATAGAACATGTCCTCATTGGCATCGGTTTTGTCTGCCGGACCTTGCTGGAATGATGCTTTCTGTGGAACCTCTGACTGTGAAGATAACTTTTGTTCTAAGTTCAGAGCAGGAATAGATGGTTGACAAAAACTAAATCTTCCTTTCCTGGTTTCTGATCTTGTCGTGTTTTCTCTCTGAAAATCGGTGGTCGCACAGCGCCTTGCTGCAGAGATCCTCTCTTGGTTGATTTGGAAGGGTCCTATATCCCTTCCAGCAGACTGATTGGCTGAATCAGTTTGAGGTGTCTTGACCGAGGAGCTCCCACTTCCATTAATTCTGCTTGTAGACGCTCCATGATCAGGAGTAAAGGTGGCACTAGAGCTAGATTCCCTTGCCATTGGTGATTGGCTTAGCAAAGAACGCCTGTTGCATGATGACATCAATTAGATTTAACACTCAACAGTTTCATCCCAAAAGAAAGTATAAGAAGAGATGATTAAATTAACCATCTAGAAATGAAATGAAGCATGCGACTTAGCTTGACAGATAACCAGAGCTTTCAGATTACAATACAGCATTTTTTTTTTAATCTTATATTAAGCCCTGACATGGACATGCACACGAGAGAGATAGACTGACAGAGAGTCAAAAACCTGTAAACTGCCATCATGTCAGCTCTGCTAGCTTCGGAATCAGCACTTGCCACTGTTGGATTTATCCTGTCATCTATGAAACTATCATCATATGAACTGTTTCCTGGGTCATCTGCCTCGTCATCAGATATTTCAGCTTCCGAAGATACTCTGATCACACCCAAAATGCAGAGAAGACAGCATGAACATTCAGAAAACAGTAGTGTCTTACAATTTCTAGGAAACAATTACTTCCCTTGGCATCTTTGCATGATAGAATCTATATCATAGTATTCAGAAATAAATAAATAAAAGTTTCTGAAAAACAGCTAATGGTTATAAATGAAAAATCAGAATTCTGTTCAAGAAACAAGTCTGGCAGCATAAACTAGTAATTCAAACATGAACTTACTCAGCTTCCTCCTCAATGAAGGCCCTTACATTGCCAACTCGCTTCTTTTTACCTAAACACAGGGAAAAATTATTTGTATTATTGATAGTAATTTTGCATTTGATTCCAAAACATTTCACAATCATAGAGCCTTAGCTTACTCAGGCTTTCATTCAAGACACATCAGGCGCACCTACTTTGCTAGATAAATATTTTTCCACAGCCAGAATGGGTAACTAGATGCAACTACAAGCCCCATCACTATGTTTAACTTGGTTAGGACTAGTACCTGAAAAGGATCTGTTGAGGTTTTTGATAGGGATTGTAGAATTTTCTTTTGTGCCCTTTGAATTTTTTCTCTCCTCGATATCCCCAACTTTCCGCAGCCTTTTGAACTTGCAAACTCGTTCAACATTTTCTAACTTGTTTCCAGAACTCAAGAGCCAATCTTTACTGTTGCTCCCTTTTGTAAGATTGGCCAAGGGAGAATCAGTTTCCTCAACCACAGGAGAAATTACCGTAAATCTACCTTTTCTTGCAACATTCTTCAGCGGAGTTTCAAATTCATTAATACTCGGAGAAACTGAAAATTCTTTTTGACAACCACGGCTATCCATAACAGTTTTGTTTTTTTGTGGGCTCTGTAATTTTGACGGCAGTTCAGTGCATAGTTTCGTGGGTGAAATGAGGTCCTGAACAATAAATTCATTTTTTCCTTCATCATTTAACAGTCCTGCAAAATCCAAGTCATTGGATAAGTTTATTCATTCTTCACAGCAGTTAAAACTAAGCAAAGTTTTCAATTGTTGAGGTTTGAATTACAAAGATTATTCTTGGGATAGATACTAACCGTGGTCATTGATTGGAGACTCTGGAACAATACCACTTTGGATCATATTAGTTAATCGGGGGCTCAGCTCAGAATCTTTGAAATTTTTATTGAACTCATCAGCCTGCAAAGACGATGCCTTGATTCCCAAAACATCAAGAGACTTGCTGGCACAATCTTCTTCATTTGGTAGATTTCTCTTCAAAACTGAAGCCTCGGGAATTGTTTCCATCAGATCCAATGTTTTCTCTTGCTGAGAAATAGAGTTAGATGATCTAGATATTGCCAGAGTGGCATTTATTTTGTACTGTGTCTCAGAAGTTGTCAGGTCCATAGAGGATTTGTGTGGGGTGGTTAATTCTTTGTCCTTTTGAGAACTTTGACCCTTAGAATGTGTTGCTTCTTCGGTAGGAAATAAAGGGACAGACATAATTTGGACCTTCCCAAGAGAATCTACAGATACATAATCTGAACCAAACAGATAGGAATGAGCTGGATGGCTTGGTTTGTTAAGATTCAGCATACTGTGCTCGTTGTCAGGTCTCAAGGTTTGTATGGGTGATTCTTCAGAATCTACTACCTTTTCTTGTGATTTGGTGCTTGGTGGATTGTCCCATGTCATTGGACCTGCAACATCTTTTTAAGCTTAAGCATATATACCAGATGAAACACAAAATCCCAGCATAGCATGGACCTTTTAGATATTTTTCATCACAAGTAAAGAAGTTTCCTCCTAAATTTGAACTGTTTAGAAGTAAGAACTATTTTCATGACTTGGTAAATTTCCATGCAGAGGATGTCAATGGAATGACAGAGGAAAACAAAAAAAAAACCGTATGGTCAGAGAAAAATGCAGAAATCAGGTAATGTGGGGATGAAAAAAAAATTGAAAACTAAATCTGAGAAAGGTCAAAAGACATAATCCATTAAACTAAACAAGGAGGGTTTCGGTGAATCCATCAAAGATTCACTGTCTCCAGAGTCCAAATAAAATGATTTAATTCCTTGTAGACAAAAAGGGAAAAAACTATGGGCAACCTGGTTCACTGACTTAAATATATGTACATCAACAGAAAAGGGAATAGTCAAAGCACGCAAACATACAAACACATGAAATTTGATTGTGGCCCCTGAATCCATTTCTTATGACATAGTATTAGTTTTGAATGATTGATGTAAATGTCTTGAATGAACATTTAAAGATTAAAAATCTCCTTGAATGCATAAACTAAATAAATACCTCCCTCAACTAATTAAATTTGTGGAATCTGGTAGAATTAACTGCTTCATTTTTTTCTGTACCACTTTGGCCAATATTATATGAAAAACAGCAAAAAGCTAATTGACTCCCATGTTTGGTGTACAAGCATTTTGAGCCGTAGAAGATGATTACCTTCATTGACTTTATCCCCTTCTTGAACAGGGTTAACTTCCAAGCACTTACGTGACGAGGCTTCATCCTACAACCATTATACAAAACTATAAATAATAGAATTCAACATTAAGGAGAAAAATTGTCAAGCAACCAAGCTTGAAAAGAAACCTCAACAGAGAAAGCTCCGCAACCCCTAGTAAATGTTAGATCTTGCAAATGTTGCATTGAGTTAATCAGCATCTCTGTTCGGTAAGAATGCATTACTTTATGCACTCTGGATGGAAATGATTGGAAACGAGGAAAGGCAATCAGAGATGGTGTCCAAGTATTTCCAGGGTGGAAATACTTGGCAAGTAAAGCAGTCTCTGCAACAGTTAGATTTTCTTTGAAAACTGGTGTCTTAATGGTATTATCATCCTTCACTTTCTTTCCACGAGGAACATATTGTTCAATTGAAATCTCGACAAATTGGACTTCTGGTTTAAAAATATGAGGAATCTGAAACAAACATAACAGAATCATAGGTTAAGAAGATAAAAGTATTAGCAAGTGATACAACCACAGAACTTTCCAGCAGATCTCACCATTCTTGAGCTAGAATGGAAACTGAAGCTATTTATTCCCCCATTATGCATATGCTTCTTTATTGACCTGCTGTTTGCTTGCTTTCGCATGTAACCCTTCAACTCAGACCCTTCACAAGCTAAAACTAGTGAAACTTTGTCAAGGAACGTAGGGAACTACAAAAGCAAACAGTTTTACAGTCTTAAGATCGAAGATGAAAATGACAAAGGATATCAACTCGTCCATCATGCTTCCTTCCAGTTCTTCCCATGCGTTGAATCATTCTCAACGGTGATACATTAGCATCAAAACATACCACAAGATCAACTTCCATGATGTCCAGGCCTTCTTCACCAATTGATGTTGCAACAATTACATTGTATCCACCGGTTCGGAATTTCTGTGAGCAATTGAAGTAAGTGAATGCAAGGAGCTTAGAAAGTACTATGTAACATAAATACCTGCAATACAGCCTGTTGAACTTTCTGTGATTGGCCTTTCGATGCTTTTCCTGCATGACATTATCAGTAACTAACATCTCATAAATTATTGCCACATGGATTATGATGTTCCATAAATCATAAGAAAAAGGAAGATACAAAATAAGGCACATTGCAACATTGTAAATAAGACAGTAGTTCCTTTTGGAAGGAATAAATGAGAAGGAAAATATAAATAAAAAAATGAATAGAGATACAAACCTGAACTTTGACCAATAAACTCAGTTGCTTTAACCAGATCTCCAATGGTTGCTAATGTGTTCATTATATCCCTGAATAACAACATAGTTACGCCAAGGAAAACTTTTCTTAGACAATGAATATGCAATAAAAGATTTTAGATATATTGAGTAACACAATACAGTAAAAATGAACTTAAGATATTCTTTTCACCTTACACTTCCTCTAAAATTGGAGAAAATTATAACCCTTGAGTTTTGTGGATCCTTAGTTTCTGCAACCACATGTTTGACAATCATAATCACCAGAAGATAATTAACTTTCAAGTGTAATGAAATACAGACATAAAATTAAAGATTGCAAACTAGCAATTCATTAGAAGTACAATTAACAGCACAGGTATAAATTCGGAACTGAGTCTTGATGATCCTAAAATGATTGGGCTCTATATTAATCAATTTTGTTGAACGTTGGAAACAGAAGAAAAATCTATGAAAGCTGCACAACTGTTTATTCAAAATATAGACTGACATGGAATTGGGTTGTGATTAACCAGACAGTATTGCTGATCCTCCATGGAATAAATACATACAGACATGTGTGAGCATGTTGCTCTACATTTCCTATCCACTGAAGAAGAAAAAACATAAACAAGTTCTACTACAAACAACAATAATATTTCATTAAAAATTCCTATCCAACAAACAGGAATGATCATAAGAAAGTTTCATTGCGGAAAAAAATAACTATTTTCTTCAAAATCCATATTTACAATCCAACACCAATGTATTTAGACATTTAAATGTCCATTTCATCAAAATAATCCTTGCATGCTTATTTAAGTCAAGTCGCAGTTAATTCAGCTTCAGTATGCACATCCTTATCCAAATGATCAAAGGTATAATCTACATTCCAGGTTTGCTGGAAAAAGAAGCAAACAGAAACCCCAATTTTAAAAAGTCAAGTTATATGTTGTTGCGAAACTTTCATTTCTGGTATTTGATTTGTTTGTTTAAGTAGCGCAGTTGCATTTTCTAATTATATGTTGAAGTCAAACCAAGAAATAAAAATGTTATGCCTCTATGTCAATGTAATGCTTTCAAACAAATAGAATGTCAATTAACAATAATTTTCAGGATGTTTGAAGCTTGAATGAAGGTGAGATGGCAAAAACTTATAATTTATTTCCCTTTTGTTTCCATGCAGATTTAGATTCTGCAAATGTTTGCAGCATTCAATCTATCAAACAGCATCATAGTTTAATTCCTTTAGTCCCAAATTTTTACTGTAACACCTGAAGTTTCTTTTTACCACCAAATACAACCTAAGAGCACACGTTTTCCAGCTTGATCAGGGACCCTTCCTATTGTGAATCTTAACAGTTGAAAATTGAATTTTCTACATAATTTGTGAAGTTCAACATAGTAAGACAGAAGTGTAAAGGAGGAGTAAAAAGACTGGCATGCAAATCAAAACTGCCATTTTTTTATGTTCAAGAAAGAGGATGCGACTCACTGAAATGATCAACAAGTACTTCTACCATTTTTGACAATTTGGGACTAGGTGCACCATGAGACAAGCTTTGTTGCATTAAAAGCTTTACTTTCCAAATATCTTCATTTTTACTCATCAGTCTTGCAAATGGCCTGCAGCAATCAAGTTAGATCAGCTTAAGCCATCTGGATAACAAAAGGCAACCTATTAATGACCTTTAATACTGCAGTGACACTAAGTATGTTCACATTAAAAAAATTCACCAATCAGCCTAAGCACCATCTGGTGAAATTCAGACGATCAAATCAAATGCCATTGCCATTGTCAAATCATCATACAGGGCATCTCTACTTGGTAACCTGAGGGTATGGGCTTTCATTTAGAGAAGACCATTAAATCTTAAAGGATCTTTTGCAAGGAGAACTCTTTAATACAAATCCTCAGAGATTTCCAAGTCCATTCAAGAAAGCTGGATAGACTCCCCTCTAATGACAATTTTCTAAAGCTAAATAACATAATCTTCTGGCATTGAAACATTTCACTGTAACAGATACCACACTTTTAGATTGCTAGTCAGAAGATAAAGAGGTTCAATTTTATGTTGTTCCATATCCAATGAAAAGCAGAAACTGATCACGGAATCCCATGTTTAAATGATCAAGGTAGTGGTGGAGTGGAGAATGCACGAGAAGATACCCTTGTTTCAACTTTTCTTCCAGCATCTCATATGCCGGCCTTATTCCATGACTTGAAAGGAGCTTACGGATGTGGGAAAGAGTAATAAGACCTCCAAAACAAGCTTCAATTTCTCCATATCTGTTCTGGGGAAGGTCCAGAGGAGGTGCTCGGCGAAATTTATCTCTTGAGTTTAGTAGATCAGGTGGGCTTAACTGTCATATTTTGATGTCAAAGTAAGAAAAACAGAAGTTGTTGTTGTTTCATTAAGTAATGACCAGAACAAGGTAGATAGCATTGTAGCATAAAATATCATAGGAACCTTTTATTATAAAAATTGAAATATTAGTCCAACATGAAAAAAATATATATTCAAACACATTTGATCATAGCATTGCTCATTTGGAGTGGACCAGCAGAGTAAAAAAACACAATGACTTGTTGTATTAGCTCAAAGTCAATAATGAGACTTTTTACTTGAGATAAACGAAGTTACCATGGAAGTAAGCATGGAACTGAATTATGGAATCTAAGCATAACTTTCACTGTATAAATTTGAATCCTGATTTTTATGACATCTGGAGGTATATATTCATGTTGAAAATGGATTTCTAGAAAACATTTGGGGTCATCACCAGTGAATAAAATAGTTCATTTGCTTTTTTTCCCCCTTGATGTACCATGTAGAACTGATCTACAATTCTAAATACATGCTAATTTTCCTTCTTTTCTATCTGCTCCTATTCATGGAAAAGTAGTAATGTCATCAAATGCAGTCCAATTCATATATATATTCCAGGGAACTTCTAAACATACCCTAGGCACAAAGTCCAATTCTTTAATGATCAGTATTATTATAAGCTTAAGATGTGATAAAGCTCCAGAATCTCATGAAGCCTAGGCACAAATTGCAAGTACAAACTTCAACCAAGTAAGGCTACCATTTTTTAATCACAAAGAGTTGTTTCCAAAAGTAGTGCATCCGAGTAAAGTAAATAAATAACTGAAAAAAACCAAGATTTTGATTGGTTTTTGCTATTAGCTTAACAGCCAGCACATTGCATGGTTGACCCAAGGATGAAGTTTGCAATGGTGATTATGATAGATCAGAATAGCTTAAGGACTAAGGAAAGCTAAGTAAGTGTAAATTTAAATGATAAGGCACTATTGTTACTTCTAACTTTGAGTGTCCATTGTTGAAAACCCAACATTTTAAGGAGACATTCATCAATGAACATTGCACCACAGACCTTCAGTTCTCAATTTTTGACAAAAGAGCATACATTCTATCATCTGAGGACCTATGCATCTCAGGGGTATATCCTGTTGGGTACTAAATTTCTTCCCTTGTTTCTTTTATTAACTATTTTTTGTATTTTCATTTATCTTTTTTGGAAAAATCCAAATAACCTGATTTCCACCTTTATGACCTTGTTAGGAGCTTGCTCCATGCAATCCACCCATTGGCTTGTGAAACTTCTCCATTGTGGCGCTTTCAGGGTTGGAAATTTATTAGATAAATGGCTAAGATAGTGAATGAAGCCTACGCAGGCCCTAAAGAGAAACATCATCCATACTGTTTACTATAACTCTTTCAGTTGATAGGTAACAGTGATAATGGAGCTACCACACTCTGAACTGTACATTGAAAGAAATGTTTATTGCCTGAAAATTTATTGAATAAAAAAGTAGAGCAGTAACATTAACATACTAGAGTTAACACGATGAAGAAAATTGAATGAATTTGTAATTTATCAGGTCATACTGTTTGATAGTCTCTATTCTGGAGAAGTCCAAGTGTAGAAAGCCTTGCCACATATGGACGTATCACTTCCACTAGCTGTTTGTTAATATCAACAGCTTCTTTCCCCAATGCCACCTAGTAACATTTCATAGAATATGTCAAATTCATTGGTAAATACAGACATCCAACAATAATTTTTTAAAGAGTCATGGCAGACTATACCTCGATGAGTTCAATCTTTCTGTCATGAACATATGGAATGACATCAGGATCACTCTCATTACGATATTCAAGCGCTGATATCTGTAAGTTATCAATGATTTGCTGGACAGCTGGCTGTTTTGCTAAACAATTTGCATTTAACACAAGAATTTTCAGATGCCGTGACTATTATAGTGAATGTAATTAGATTGTCTGTAACTTACATCCTGGAGTGGCAGTCAACGCTAATATTCTCAGTTGAACTGGTATGGCCAACAACTACAAAACAAGATTATCAAATAGTATCTCAAACCAGTAATTTATTGCTAGTATGAACAAAAACTAAAAGACAATAGAGCAACAAACCTCGCGAATTGCTACACAGTAAGAATAATTTCCTGATGCTCGATGAGCCTCATCAATTACCAAACAAACCAGGTGTTTTGCTAGACATGTGCCTGTAAGTTGCTCAGAGTGAGAAAACTATTGATGGAATAAATGAAAGAAATACAATGCATGGACAACTGGATATCGCAGGACATATATTTTCACATATTCTGTATGGAAAAAAAAAAGGTCTTCCATCTTCCTTAACAAAATTCTTATTCACTCAAAAAAATTTCACATGTCATAACCAATTTATGTTCAAAATGTTTCCATGTAAAATATATTAAGGTGTAACCATTTTGCAGTTAGGAATATTATGGCGTTACTAAGAATATTACCAGATTGAATATCCTTTTCCAGCACTTGTGGAGTAACAAAGAAAACTCGTTTACTTTTCCAAAAACATGCCCTTTTTGTAGGGCATACCTGACCGGTCATATCAATTGTCCACTCCTGCAATCAATTTATTAAAATAACCGTGACAAACTCCAACCGAAAACCAATAGGTAAGCAATGCATTCCATTGGCAATTAAATTCAACATCTTACTTGTGGTATTCCCACAATGTTATGGCATGCTTCTATTTGTTGCATCACAAGCGGTCGAGAAGGAGCAGCAAAAACTATTTTACCTGCAATGAAATTCGAAAACACATCATACCTAACAAACATAGGACCCACGACATTAACTGCTTTCAGGTTAACTCATTGTACTAATTCCCTCGCCACTAGACCCCCCCAACACATAGTCTCCCATTCAGTTATAAATTAAAAAAAAAAAAAAAAAAAAGATTAAAGATAGTGACAACTAAGCCTCAATTTACACATTTTACATCTTTCATTGTCTATTTTTCCTCATTCTCACAATAGCTAGAAACCGAATCATAAACCTAAATCAATGTCTACAAAAAAAAAAGTGCATTTACTGAAGCATTTGTGTCGAGAGATTTACCATCAGGAAACCATCTGAAGTAGTTATACATGACAACAGCAGCGATAAGCGTCTTTCCGAGCCCAGTTGGCAACGCAACCAACGTGTTTGTAAATAATGCGGTCTTTGTTATAGCTAATTGATATTCTCGGAGAGGTACATTGACTGCAATATAAGAATCGATAGCCATATTTATCATCCTGAAAATAAAATAAGATAAATCTCTAAAAACATTAAAATTATTCCTTCACAACCGGAAATTTCACAAACATTGAAAGAAAACCCCCCAATTAAATAAAAGAAGCATTGAAAGAAAAAAGGTGAAAAGGACCTGGGTAAATCCAAGTTTTAGCTGCCTCAGCATCAATCTCAACGCAACACGTTCTCTCATCACTGTTGATGATGCCATTACCCTGATGATGTCGGACCTCAACCGCTGGGTTCACCGGCGGACGCGCTTTGCCAATAAACTTATCGAGCGTGGATTGCTTGCAAGTCCCAGTCTTTGTACTTGAATAATAAGAAGAATTATTGAGAATATTAACGGGAGGGGTAAAATTGGAAGAAGAAGCTTGATTAATTGTAGTAAATGAATGGTTATTTGCTGTTTCACAAGCGACATCGATTTCTCTGACTGCTGCCTCCCAATCAAATTCCTGCAAGCAACAGAGTGAAGTGAAGTTGGAGTGAGAATGTACTGAAAGATTGATTGAAGGTTTAAGGAAATAGAATTGAAGAAGTTACGTCGTCGTCGATTAATTGGAAAGGAACTGTTGATGTCATTTCCAAACTCACAGCAATCTTTGTTTCTTTTTGGCTTTGGCTTTGGCTTTGGCTTTGCCAGAGAAACCCGAGAGAGAGAGAGAGAGAGAGAGAGAGAGAGGAGAGTGATTGATTGGCGGCAAAACTTGAAAAAGTTAATTTCACTTGAAAAGAAATATTTACATGTTGTTATTAAAATATTTTTTATTTGAAATTATATTAACATAATATTTTTATATTTTTTAAATTATACTACTGTATTAATCTATTAAAAAAGTCTAAAAATATTATAAAAGTTAATTTGAATTAAAAATAAATAAAAATATTTTTGAAATGCAAAAATAGTACTTGTTTTAAAATATTTTTTATTTTAAAATATATTCAAATATTTTTTTAATTTTTAAAATCAACTTTTTAAAATATTAATTTAATATTTTAAGTAAATATATTTTTAAAATTTGTTTAGAAGTTTGATGAAAGCTATATTTCAAGGTGATTTTTGCTTAGAAATATATTAAAATAATATTTTTTTTATTTTAAATTTTTTTATTTTTGATATTATCATGTCAAAAATATTAATTTTGAATAAAAATATCGTTTTGAAAAACTATGTTTTTAAATGCACCACTAAACACCACATTAAAAAACACTTAGAAACCAAAACTACCATAATCCCAAAGAGTTTCTTGGTATAGTTTTTCACATTGAAAAGTTAATAAATAATGCATATGAATAAAGATTATAAAAATAAAAGTTTAGTATAATTATCCCACATATTTTTTTTTAAAAAAAACAACTCTCTCTCTCTATTTCACATAGAAAAGTTAAACAAACAATTTGTGTTGATGTAGGTTATAAAAAAATATTTTTTTTTATAAGAAACTTTATCTCTTGGAAAGTAACTTTACGGACTCAAGTGAACAAGTAAACCTCAATTGTTTCAGACTCTTACAGTCTTACTAGAAGTGTATGCACTAACTTGAACTCAAGACATGTTGTGCAGATTACAAATCACTTGTCATTACATCATACTTCTTAGAGACTTATGAAAAAAAGATGATAAATATTCATAAATTAATTTTATATTTTTTTGATTTTTTAGAAAATTAGGTCTCACTAGGATTATGTTGGGTCCCATGAGTTTCTAGTTGATATGCTGGGTCATCTATTAAAAGAGTCAATTTAAAATTTGTTGTTTTATAATTAGAAATTTGACTAAGCTTGTTTCGGAGTGTGGTTGCGATTACTTTTTAAAGTGTTTTTCGTTCAAAAATACATTAAAATTATGTTTTTTTTAAAAAAATTATTTTTAGCATCAGCATATCAAAATGATCTAAAAACATCAAATTTTGTTAATTTAAACTTGAAAATAAAAATAAAAAATTTTCAATTTTTTTCAAAAATGTTCTTGAAAAACACTCTCAAACTTCCCTTAAAGCTCTTGGTCATTTGAGTTCAAATTAATATAAGCAGGACCAAATTTCATAATTATAATTTAACATAAAAATTCTACCAGAAGACATAATGGTAATAAAAAATTAATTATTAGATAATAAATTTTAAATGGAGATCATAAAATAAAATAAAACAAAACCTTAAAACTTAATATGAGAAAAAAATGAAAAAAGAAAAGAAAATACTTGTAAAACAGGAAAGGGTGGTAAAAATGGGCCAGACCTAAATATAGAGTCCCAAGCCAGCCTACAACTCTAGAGCCCATCAGTCATCACCCCATTTTTTTATGCTTGGAAGCAGTGGAAGAGAAAAAACTGAAAAACAAACGCGAAATTTTTTTTTTTCTTTTTGGTAAAACAGCAGATGAGATGGTGTTGAACAATGATCTTAGATATCCAAGTCAGGTTAGTTACTCTCTTCGTTTCAACGAACATCTCTTCCGGTCTTCTTGGATGCTCAGAAACTGATGGAGAGTAGTGGAAACTGGGTTTTTCTGGGGTTTTAGATAGAAATGGAGGGTTATGTTATGATCTTGATTTAATTTTTAGCTCTACAAGTCTAGGTTTAATTATGTGTTTGTGTGTCTTTTAAAAAAAAATGTTTTTTTTTTTTTTATCACAAGTTGGTCTGATTGAAGTGAAATTGTGGGTTTTGTCTTAATATTCTCTAAGAGAATTAATGTTTAGTATCGATCTCTGTTTTTTTTTCCTATTCAAGTTTTGTATTGTTTGTGCTATTCATGGTGGAAAAGACTAGAAATTGCGGTTGAAGAGTGTTACTGTGCCGGGAAACTTGTAATCACCATTCCTTTCCTGCCCTATTTTTTGGTTATCAGGCTCAATGCTGTAGGAAGAGTTATCATTGCAAATGGGTTAGGGTTCTAATTGAGCTGTTATGCAACCTTTTTCTTCAATAAAATGTAATGGCAAGTGAAAGGTAATATTTATTTTATGAAAACGAGCTATAGTTTGGGATTGAGGCCTGGTTTTTGTTGTTCGAAGACAAGCTACAGCTTGGGACTGAGGCCTGGTTTTCGTTGTTCGAAGACAAACTATAGTTTGGGATCGAGGCTTGGTTATTGTAGGTGTACGAAGATGAGCTATACTTTGGATTGAGGTTTGGTTTTTGTTATATGAAGAAGAGCTATTTGGCCAGGTTTTATTCACCCACCACGACATAGTAGCTTTTAAATGAAGGGTATTTGTATTTTCACTAGTAAGAGACTATAACAATTCTTATATAGGTGAAATATATACCAAATGTCATGCAGATTGATAAATGCATGTTATTATAGAAGCATGGTTGCAAATGCTTGATTGGTCTTAATACTAGTTTATAATTTTTTTTTATATATTTTAATTTGTGCAATAAAACATATTAAAATGAAGATTTATTTGTATATATACTTTATTTTCACTCAACTCCTTTGTTTTTGGGAATAAAAGATCCTGTCTTTTCATTGTCAGGTGCATGTAATAACGAAGCTATAGCTCTAAGTACGATTGAGTAAATTCAACTTATTTTCAGTGTAACTGATAAATTTAATTCCATTATTTTGCATTTCATTCTCGCTTCCACACCTATCTAGCATCTTTCCTGTTGCCAATTCTATCAAGTCCTATCTCATACCAGCACAAGACTGAGGGATTGTGGGTGCTGTTGATGGGCGTGTGAACAATGAGGTTTCAGATAAACTTCAGTTTCTTTTCTGTGGTTTCACATAAAAGTAATGATGATTGGAAGTTGTTGGTTTTTGTCAAGATAGTGAGAAATGGATTGTTGCCATGGTTTATTGGATTTATTCTGCTAGAAATGTAAGCTTAGTGAGCATAATGCCTTTTAACAGTTAATTGGAGATGCAGCATCCACAATTCCCTTCCTTTGCCAGCTATCCCCCCCCCCCCCCCCCCCTGATTTTTTACTTTATTTTTCAGTTTCTTAGTTCTTGTTGCTCTGCATCTTTTTTAACGACCAAAATTAGTTAAGTGAGAGACATGGAAATCATATAAATGAATGTGGTTGGCATGAATGGGATGTCGGTTTATAGGCATCCACACCAGCAGATTGTTCCCTTGTGTCCTTTTTTGTTAGGTTTTTCAACTGATTTGAGAAACTGTCATGTAATAGTGTTGGAAGACAATGAGTTTTGATGCTTTAAGTGTTTGTGCACCTTTTGACCATTTCTCTCTCTCTCTCTGTATTGGACATGCTGAAGTTTCTCTTAGATAGTTTTGAGAGTATGATTATGGATTTTGACAAGCATCTTGAATTCCCTTAGATCCTTTACATAATTTTATCCTCAAAGCAGGCTTATCTTTTGAAAAAGTGTTGCGTCTTGTACACTCCCTCCATTTCCACTCCACTCAGTATCTCCCCCAAAGTCATTTTGAATTATTGAAAGAAACTTATTGATAAATTTACTCTTTCACTATTGCTTTTGCTCCCAGCCCGTTTGTGGCTGGTTTATGTCAGGATTATTCTCGTGGTGCTAGGACTGAATCAATTTTTCATGTCTAATGACAGTGAATAGAGGTATCCACTCAACAGGGGTGAAGAGGATGGGAGGAGGTCATGCACATGGCCATGATGAACCATTCTATCTTCATGCAAATAACATGTACAATGTGGACAGGATGAAGTATCAGAGAATCAAATTGCCTCTTGCTGTCATTTTCCACCCGAAAAAGACTGCTTCTGGCCAAGTCATTATTCAGAGCTTCTTTTTGCAATAACAGCGACAAGTTCTTACCGCTCTCACCTTTTGCCTCTAGGTATTCACGGCTCCGGGAACACTTTTCAGTAACCGGAAATGCTCTCGCATATCCTTGCCTTCTGGGTGATCGAACTTTGCGCTGAAGAAAGGGATGGAGTGGCACGGCACACATAATGGAGGCTGTTTGAACGGCAGCTCATGCTCAGGTTTAGGGGATTCATCCCTCGTTAACCACGCATGGGGACTCAAATTGCAGATCAAGCTGTGGCTGCATGGATAGCTTGCCTCCTGCTAGCTTAGAAGTGAATTTGATCTGTTGATCAAAGTTCTCAATACTGTTTTGGTTGAAGCTTTGTTTTTTAATTAGAAAGAAATATTTTGATTTTGGAGCGTTGCGTAGCGTTGTTTTGGGGTTGTACTTTATATATATAAATATATTAATTCACAAATAAAATAGTTAAAATCCAAAAATAAAATTATTTAGAATTATACAATTTAATAAAAAAAAACAATAAAATAATTATTACAAGAATGTTATCATCAATCTCGCAAGGTTATTATATTCTTTAATTGCTCTGAAATTTTAACATACTATATATAATATCTCAAGAGAGTCTTTGTATAATTTTATTTTAATCTAAGGTCAAATTAAGAGATATGTTGAATGGATGAAATGAAATTGGTATGTTTCGAATGGTATTTGGCTGAAAAGTCTGAAACGAACTAAAATTTAAACATAGATAAAAATGATGCTATTTTATCTCATTCTCTTAACTAGTATAAAATATTTCGGCCGAAATAAAACCAACAACTAATAACTATGCTTTAGACAGCAACATAAAATAAAATAAGGCAATGTGTTTGGCCCCTCTTTCGTGGAAGTGCTGGTTGACAACTGTCTTCGTCAGCAACAAGTTCGTCTTTTACTATTGTCTTCAGCAGCTGTTGATTTACAACTTCTACTTTTAATTTTTTTGCCTAAAGTAATCACAAGGTAAAGGTGGCCATGGTCGGTCTGTACATGAAAAGGTGAAGGTGTCTTCTTCTTTTCTTCTTTTTTCTTGAACGATGGTGAGGGAGGGGGTGCTTTGCTTTTTGGGGGGGAGAATTAGGAACCCGATAGTGCAAATTAGTATTATTTAAAATTAAAAAGTTCGAGATATGACGGCTGTGATCATGTTCCTTTGGATAAGCTTAGCTAGGAAGCATCTTGGCTGCTAACTATGGTTAATAATTGCTTTGTCTCGAGTTTCGTGTCTGGTTTGTATTTAGTAATGGTATATTTTTAGAATTTGTTTTTATTAAAAAAAACAATAATAGTACTTTTTTAAGTGAAAAATATTATAAAAAACAAAAATTATTGCCATGTAAAATAGGCTAGGCACTTGACGAGTGTTTGATATTGTAGTTCAAAATATTTTTAAGTCTTTTTTACTTGAAAATATCTGTATTATTTTTAATATAATTTTTTTAAAAATATTAATTTACGTTTTTAAACATTTAAAAAGCAATAAAAAGTATAGAAGTTAATGCACTATTGAGCATGTTATTGACCATGCTATTGAACACAATAAATTAAATTATTTTTGTTTATAGAAAATTCAAGTAATGCATTATCCCTGCCAATTAAAATAAACCATGAGACATCAAATTTTGTGATGATCACAAGAGAGAGAGCATTAAAAAGTATTTTAGCCACCACTTGATTGTGCTCATTGGACCTTGATTTTATTTTTCTAAATTCGAATTTATTCATTTTTGACTGCCATCACAGTCGATAATTAGTAAAAAAAAAAAAAAAAGGAAAAAAAAATGAAAACCCCAAAAGGATAATTAAAGGGTCACAAGCTTGTTTGGACAAAACGGGATGTGAGAAGGACAAAAGGTAGACGACCAGATTCCTCATTATTTGCTCTCTACCATTTCGCTTTTATGCTACGAGTGGACAACCAAGCAAACCCTAATCCAACAAATCAAATCATATATAAAAGAAGATGGATCCCCCTCGTCCATTGATGAAATGCCACGTGGAAACTGTCAATGCCAACCTCCATCCCTTGCACTCCTTTCATTTTACAGGATCCCTGTTTCCATGAAAGAACTGGTAAATAATGGGGAACCCCATGTTGTAGATCTTTTATATCCTCGTGAACTTGAAAAATATAAACAATCAAGATTTCTGCAGATAGATTTATCCCATAATTAAGAGATTTCTCTGTGCAGATCATGATAGGACTGGTGCAGACATGGTTGCAGAAATAACAAATTCTTCTTTCTTCTATGAATGCCTTCAGGAATGTATATAATTGTCGACGGTGTCTTCATAGTTCATATATCCTTTGTTTTTTTATTTTTTTAAAGTAAAAGAAAAAAAGAAAAGGAATCGATGAGAATTAGCTCGGGAAGATTAGATCACACAGGAGCTTGCATGTCTTTAATAATTATAAAGAAAATAATAATTCAATAAGTGAAGAAATTAAGGAGATGAATGATGATATAGAGGTTGGTTTTCTGATCAGAAGGTAAGAAAATAATAATCCATCACCTTCCACCCAGCAAAACCTCGCCTTTACAGAAGAAGATGGAAACTTGAAAACAAAGACCAGATCTTGGTGGGGAAGGGGGGCCAAGTTCAATTCTCTTGATTGAAAATTTAAACTTGCAAGAATGACAGGAGTGGCCAGTCAATCCATGTTCTTACACAAGACTGTTAAGGAATTTTTGACACCAAGTTATGCATAGAATTCCATTTCTTTGATATGAACAAACATGGCTAGCACTCAACAATGGCGGCTTCAAAAAGCAACTCTACAATTACAAAGCGAAAATCAAAACAGAAACCCAAATAATTTTAGCTCAAAAACGAATGCTAAAAGTAAAAGCCATACCAAAGCAAGAAAAAGGGCAGTCGCAAACAAAACCGAATGTAGACTGGCAAGAAAAAAACTTGTTTATTTGACAATATTATTGAGAATCATTAGGGTTTTCATCCCCACTATCACTGCCTTGCGGTTGATTGTCTTGATTATGTTGCTCTAAATCCATGCCCAAACCAACCCTACTACTGCTATAAGGATTCAAACCACCCAATGTCATCCCCATATTACTTTCAGATATTCCTAATCCAAGTTGCTGATTAGCTCCCAATTGCTGCTGTACTATCATAGACCCCAGTTGAACCGGGCTTGAAACGCGGCCGCCACCACCAAAATTCACCCTTTGCATTGATGGCACTCCGGCTGCTGCCGCAGGAAAAGTCCACATCTGGGGCTCTTGAACGGAAGCTGTAGGGGTGGCACCACCTCCTACCGGTAACATCCAGAATGTATTTCCTCCATTCGTGGTTGCCGCCGGCGCAACTGCCCACATTGGAGTTGTTAACATGTTTGTTGTTGGCCTAATAGAACCTGCCGTTTCTTGATCTTGAACTCCAGCTCTTGATTTAGCAGAATTACTGGCTTCAATTGTCTCCGTGCCTTGTTGCTGCGTGGTTTCCTTAAAAAGATCTTCTCGAAAAATCTTCCTCATGTAATTATCATCAGAAACAAGGTTTTGAGGATACAACTGATGGTGGAATCCTAGCATTGGAGGGTTAGAAGCCATAGCTCTTCGAGCATCACTGGCATTATTGGCATCATAGAAAGCTAATCCACTATGAAAAGAAAGAGGAGCTGATTTTGATGAAATAGTAGCACCACTGCTACGTAATGAAACATTCAAAGTAGAGAAATTGGCAGGAATTGTACCGGTGCCAGTAGAAGCAATTATGGCCGGTTCAGCTTGTTGTAGTAACCACTCGATAGTTTCCCCGTCAGATTTATGGCCTAATTCTCTCGTGAGCTGAAACACTCGCGCCGCACACATGGCCGGCATCCGGATGCGCCGGCCGCGGCCATCTACCTTGGTGTGGCGGTCTTTTGAGGGTCTTTTGGTGGTGGACTTTGTGAGAGCGGAATTGGATGTTGAAGTCGAAGGATGGATCCCAATTTGGCTAGGTATGGAGCCCATGGCTGGGCCCTGGCTAGTAGGTGTAGTCGCAGTAGACCCATGTTGTTGCTGAAGCTGTGATGATCGACTCTCAAGAGGGACTAGCTGCAGTGAAGCTGCTACTGATTCTTGTTTTTGTCCATGGCGATGATCTTTGCCGCCGCCACTGTTGCCATGCTGGTTTGCTGAATTTCTTTGTGATTCCATTAATTCCATCCGGAGCTGAGGCCTGGTTTCAACTCGAAGCAAATTCTTCCTCTTCACCTCAAAATCATGACTCGTTTCAGTAATTGATTCAACTCGCTCCAGTACCCCAGAAAACAAAAAACCAACACCAAACTAAATAAATAAACATATGGAAGACTTGTATATTGATTTCTTCTTCTTCTTCTTCAAAAATAAAGTCTTTGTGAACTGTAAATCTTTATCTCCCTTTCTCTCACTAGATACGCAGCACTGGCAGTCTGGTAGTGCGTGGGGATCTTCTTTTCTTCCTTGTGATTGACTGCTGTCCCTCCTAGAGAGAGAGAGAGAGATAAGAGATGAGTATTAGGTGAGACGAGAGCCAATAAAGCTAGAAAAGAATCTGTATAGCTGGGCCTGTGAGATTGCAGTAATAGTGCCCACTCGTGGGGTCTCCCTCTCTCTCCCTCTCTCTCTCTAAAATGTGATCGACCGTAGAGGAATGTTAATCGGAAAAGTAGCAGTAACGGGCTATGCTTCGAAGATTTCCATGTCTCAAAATCTCAAGTCTTGTAGTATTTCTCTATCGCCGTATTTCTTTCTCAAAAATAATAATTAAAAACACTGTGGGTTTGATGGGAGGAGGGGACGAAGACTTTTCGGTGTGAAAGTGTTGAAATTTAAGCTGTGGAAAAAGAAAAACATCCCCATCAAGATTAAATAATAATAATAATAATAATAATAATAATAATAATAAGACGCCACAAATAGTTGTCTTTTTCATCCCTTCATTTAAATAACCTGTCATCCATGATTATCCATCTCCTTCCTTTTTAAGTTTTCTTGCTGTAATGACGATCATGGTGACGCTAATGATCCATTCTAACAACCCTATTCTCTCTTTCTTACATCTCCCTCTCCCTCTCCCTCTCCCTCTCTCTGTGTAATTCTGTGCTGTGAAACTGTCAGCAGAGGACATGGGTTTTATTATTTTTCTTACAGGTTTTGTGTGCACAAAAGAAACTGCAGAAAAACACAGTCCTTAAATGCTGGTACTCGAAGAATTCAGACCAGGGTCCCCTACGTAGATGAAACCCCCTACCCCTACCCCTACCCCACTCTCTCCCTCTCTTATCAGCCCGTCGATTCATTTTGTGGTTTGAGTTATATATATCAATGCTGTGAATTCTTGATTTTTTTTAATTGAAATAAAATATTCTTGTTTTTGCTTGTGTTTTGATGTTGTACTGTTTATATATATATAATTAAATATATTAATTTAAAAAAAATTTAGTTCAAATCCAAAAATAAAATTATTTAGTATTGTGTAATTTAATCTAAAAAAACACAATAAAATAATTTTTCTGAATAAAATTATAAACATGTATAATATTACAAGAATATCATCATCAATCTCGCGGGATCATTTTATTCTCTGATTGCTCTGAAATTTTAACATAATATATATATATATATATATATATATATATATATATAAATATGTCAAGAAATTTCTCATAAAATTTCATCTCAATCTAGTAGTCGGATTAAGAGATATAATTGATATTGTAAAATTATTCATTATTTAAAAAAAAATATTTAGCCGAAATGGAATAGACGGAACAAAACTGAAACGTTCTGGCCGAAATTTGGGCAAAATTTACAGAATGGACCGAGATTTTAAGCGAGATAAAAATTGTGCTGTTTTATTTTGTTTTTTTTAACTGGTACGAAATATTTTGACTATTTCTACATAAACAAAACAAATTGAGATCAACAACATTGGATTATATATATATATCCACTCCCCCCCTAAGAATAGAAAATCTTTATTTTTAATCTTGTAATGTATTATGACATTGCCAGCACCTCTAAGAGCTCAAACAACCTCCTTTACACGTAAGAAATTACTACAAGTATTCCCTTTTGATCTCGAGGGGTTTGGTCAAATTTTGTAAAATTGTTAATGGTAAGAGTTTATGATAACTGATAATTCACTCTTGTAAGAAAATAATAGTATTATTCATGACAAAAATGTCATTATCATGGACCAATTATGTTTCTTGACGTCTAACATGGAACATCTTGTGCTTTAATTTAAAAATGTTGGTGATTTTGGTGGAGATACTATTTTACGGATAAACAATTTCTTAAGATTTTTTATTGGTAGATCTTTTTTTTTTATAATGTGAATTACTTTACTCAATACCGTGTTTTAGTTCACTTCATTTTCTTATACCTTTTGTAAATGAAAACTATATATACATATATATAAAAAAAAAAATTTGATGGGGTTTTAATTACAAAAAATAAATAATTAGCTCCTTAACATCGTTCAAGAAAACTAATAAATATAATAAAAAGAAGTCGCTATAATAGAGTGACTCAGTCCCATGATAGAGTTGTTTTTACAGAAATTAAATAGATAATAATAATAATAATAAAAGACAATGCCTAAACAATGAAGGAGAAAGTTTTCAGAAAGGAGGAGCAATGGCAGGGCAAGCAACATGACCATATATATATATATATATATTTGAAATGCAGTGTTGAAGAGGGCAGAAGCTAGACAGCTCAGCCAAGCATCCAGTGGACTATGACAACTCATCCCAGCACAGCCCCACTCCCAATATACACTAACATTTCTTGTTTTCTCCTTTGCCTTTTTGTTTTGTTTTCTTACATTTATCAATTTATATATATATATATATATATATATATATAGTTTTTATATATATATAAAGTTTATATAATTTAAGAGGCAAGGAGGCAACAGGCAGTCAACTCCAACTTGCCCTACTTTTCTTCTTGGAATATTTTTATTTATTTGTGGAGTATATATTTAACCCAAACTCCCCAACTCATATATTCACCATCTACATCACCGTGTATGGGCAGTGCCAGGCTACCATACATTATGCAACACAATCCTCCAATTGCATCGATCCATCCACATTTAGCTAAACAAAGGACCATATACTAAAATCACATTAATCAACAATTAATAGTATGATTCGCATCAAATACTTGGTGGGAGTGATGATGAGAGGGGTAAAAAATAAAACCTGTCAGAATCCGATGGATTGCTGCTATCTCTATCGGCCATGGTTGATTTAGTTATTGTTTGATAGTGTGGGTGATATTATTTTAAAATGTGTTTTTTTATTCAGAATTGCATTAAAATGATATTTTTTTTTTAAATTATTTTTAACATCATTACATGAAAATAATCTAAAAATATTTTTTTTTAATTTAAAATAAAAAATAAAAATAAAATTTCAAATATTTTTAAATACAATACCCAACCCCCCTCGCTAGCCCAATGCAGCAAGTAATTGACATGTGAAAGTAATCCATAATTTCCTGCATGTCATTAACCTGTTCACGTGGAGTTTATTATTGTGCAGCCAAAACTAGCCCAGGTAATAAGATCAGGCTGGCCCAATTTGTGTCCCCCATATGTTTCAAGTCCTTTGGCGTTTAGGGGGTACTATATATATATATATATATATATATATATATATATATATATATATATATATATATATATATATGCGTGCAAATAATAAAATCATAAAATTATTTGACCTGAAAAATAAATAAAAATATAAAAAAAACAAAGGAAAAAGAAATATTAGTTTTAAAATGTACACTAATATAAATTAAAATTTAAAAATTAAACCAAATAAAAAAAAACAAAAAAAAAACTAAAAGTATAGATGCATAAATACGGGTAAAAATAAACATTGTCAAAGAAAGACTGAAAAAACAAAAGGAAGTAATACCAAATAAAGAATTAAAAAAATAAAGGCTCAAATGAAAAATAAATTACATAATTAATTCCAATTGAAGGAAAAAATTAAAACAAATAAGCTAGCCACTTACTGGCACCTCGTCGCGATCGGAACCATATTTTTTTCAACGCAAAAAAAATATTAATTGTATGAGATTTTTTTTATGATAATATAACTTTGGAAAAAATAATAAATTTGTGCAAAATTCTTGTGAAGTGCAAGTTTCTTATAAAATATATGAATTTTAAATCGATATAAATTTATTTGTTCAGTAGGTTTCAACGAAATCAATAGCATAAAATTATCATTATCAATTTATGGCCAATTAAGACCCAATAAAGATCCAACAAGAAGAGAGTAAGAAAAGAAAAAAGAATGATAAATTATCCTATCGAGTTAACACATTATAATTTTACTTATCACTCAAATTATAAATTTCAAGTGTTAACCTCGGCTGACACATTTTGTTCTTTTCATTTTGTATTTTTTTTTATTTGGTCCTTTGAAAACTCTTTATTTTAGTAGAGTTAAACAAAGACTAGAATAATGATGGAGACATTATTTGCTGAATGAAATCTATTAAGGAACCATCTCACCTAAAAGCTTAAGCTTTTAGGTGAGGCTCCAGAATATGATTATATTATACTCTAACACACCCCCTCAAGTGAAAGCCCTTTGGACTTGAAACTTGCACAGGCCCACATTACCTTGTGCTTGATTTTTTTATCAAATAAAATGGGGATGGTGAGATTCGAACTCGTGACCGCTGGGTCAACAAGGCTCTGATATCATATTAAGGAACCATCTCACTTAAAAGCTTAAGCTTTTAGGTGAGGCTCCAGAATATGATTATATTATACTCTAACAAAATCAACATTTAAAATGAGACAACTGGTTTTATTTAAAATGAGACATTACATGAAAATGATCTAAAATCATAAAAAAAACTAATTTTAAGTAAAAATTAAAAAAAAAAATTCAACTTGTTTTAAATATTTTTGAAACACAGTAACAAACACCCTCCACAAATCATAGCTACCGAGATTATTTTTTTTCTATTTTCCGCTCCCAAATTGAAATAAATATTAATTAGGAGCGGGCATTTACTATTTTTACAATTTACTATTTTTCATTAAAAAGTATGGTGGAGGCATAGGATGATGGTATGATGTTTGACAGTTGTGGTGCTACCTATTGACAGCAAATTTACTATGCATGCATCACTCCATGCTATGATTCTCGACAGCGACTCCTCCACCGCCTCCACCCTCTTTCAATTCCCAATTAATAATTCACTTCACAATTGCTTTTACTGTGTTTTAAAAATGTTTTTGAAAAAAAAATATTTTTTTATTTTAAATTATTTATTTTTGATGATTTTAAATTATTTTAAATATATTTATAAATAAAAATTATTTTCAAAAATAACATTAAATACATTTTCAAACAGTCACTTCAATGACAACTTGATCGCATTGAAAGCTCCTTTTATGATAGAAGACAACTCATTTAGCTTTTAGTTAGAGTTTGCGCCAATAATTAATTTTATTATGTCTGAGACTTCAGATGTTATTGAAAACCTTTGAACTTCTATGCCAATTTTAGCGGGATTTGTCTGCTCAAGCTCTAATGGACAAAACTTTGCTAAATTCTACAAAATAGTTAATTAATTCATATATATATAAATATAGTCATCTTAATTTCTCAACAAATCCGTTGTCGTCCAGCGGTTAGGATATCTGGCTTTCACCCAGGAGACCCGGGTTCGATTCCCGGCAACGGAACTTTTGTTAACCTCACCATCCGACTCAACTTTTCAATATATATATAATATATTGAAAAGTTGTGATATAAAACTAAAGATTTTAAGGATGGAGACGGGGGCATGACCAAATTCTTAAAGATTTAAATAAATAAATAAGTTTTTTTTATTCCATGAGCTGTGGATTCTGATTCACAGCCACAATGGATTGGGAATTTCTTGATTTTCTGTAAGATAGTGGAGGAGAGGAGGGGGTGAATCCTTGATGAAGACTTGGGAGAATGTTTCATGTGGCAAGTTTTTTGTTTTTTGTTTTCCTGTTCTTGGTGCATACAAGATCATTGGAGGAACATTGGAGCTGAATGCATAAAAAGAAAAATAAATTTCAAGTTAATCCAATCCATGAAGAATTCTCCAACTGCACTGGGGCCGGCCATCACCAAGAACTTATTGAACTTCAGTTTTGAAGTAAAAATATTGTGGAATATAAGAAACTTAAATTCAGAAATTTAATCAATCATCCTATACTCCTAACCTTAAAAGATACAAAAACAATATGAACATGGGACTCATTTTTATTTATTTATTTATTAATGAACACTGATTTCCAGAATGTGGTTTCTTATTCTCCAGCATTATTTCTTAATTTTATTGTCTGTGGTCCATCAGTGGATGACATTTTCTTCCTTCGCATCATGTCCTGTCCACAGCTAGACAAATGCTTGGTTACTATTAACAGCATTACAAGTATTTGTTGTTTTCATTTGAGAAGACATCAGAAGAGGTCTGGATTAAATTGCAATCACAACCATAGCAAAAGGAGGAAGAACAGGCTGATCAATAACTATAAAATGTTAAACAAAAAAACAAAGAAGCTGCTTTGCACAGTAAGGATGCATCAAATTTGAATCCAAAAGTCTGTATTTCGTGTAACCTTTTCCAGTCAATATGGCGACACACAGCAAAATGTATCTCTTATTTGAAAAGCAGGGTTTGCAGAAACTATTGTACACAACCAAATGTTCAATCAAACCAACGAGGACAAACGCCAAAGAATGGTGCTGTAATGAAACCCCGCATTTCCCACCCCTTCCATGTTCTTTCCCTATTTTCTTTTCTTTTTCTATAACCCTTTGCATGAATGCCCCCTTAGCAAGTCCAGGAAGATGATCTCTTGAGCATAGGCTTCATTTGCCTGTCCTCTTCCAAGGAAATCATCCCCAAGTGTGAAGGGTCCTCCAGCATCATCTTTGCCACCAAGTATCCAGCAATGGACCATGTCTGGTATTTCCTTGCCTGTTTACCAATGTATCTACCAACTTTCCCATCATAATATTCTGGCCAGCTGTCTTTCAGAAGACGGGTCTCAGCAAGATCAATTGCTTTTCTTGCGATTTGGGGTCGTCCAGTTTTGATGCACGCAGCAGTCAGCAACCATAAAAGCACTGCATTTCATGTAACAAAAGGAAAAGGAGAAAAAGAAAAACATGATGCAAGAGGATAACACTTGTTATGAACAGACAACAAATATCACTGCTACATATTTGGTGAAACTTTCATAAAGTCAGTTCAGAGAAAGATAAATAACAGATTAAAGAAATTGGCACTTCTAAAATTCTTTATGGCAGCAATTCAGTGTAAGAAAAGGATGAGATGGAGACATGATCTTTTATCTCATGAAACTCGATAAGGCAATAGATCAAGCAGTGAATGAGTGAGCAGCTTATCCTACAGTTAGAAATTGGTTTATTGAATTCCCTTATGAACTTGGAAGTTTATCTTACACAACCAATGCAGTCCACTACCTAGTCACTGCTCAAATCCTACTGCTACTATTCAGGAGACTGCTCTATGTTGCATGGATAAACAAGAAAGAATAAACTAACTACCAGTGCATGGTAATGCAGCCAGAGCATACCGATAATTTACCATTTATGCATTCAAGCTCGTCATGTTATGAATATTCAAAAAGCATCTCTAAGGAAATTCATGGATCCACAAATTAGAGCAATTTGAGGATCGCTGAGACGATAAATCTGGGTCCATCTAAATACTATTTCAGCATCTCATATTAGTTTCCAGTTCCCGCTCCAGAACAGTATCTCTGTGTGCAACGATAATTGAAAGGGGGTAATGAAAGCTAAATTTAAAATCTAGACCATATGATTGGTGTTTTCTGTTTACTAACTTCTAAATTTAAAATACAATTCTATTGTTTCAGATTCAGCCTTGTAACTCCAAATAGTAATCAATGAACCTAATGAAGTATGTCAGGAAGACTGTCCTCATTATGGGAGGGCATGTTTATTAATTAATCTCTTTTAGTCACAAGCGAAGGTGATCAATTAAACAGACAGTATGAGGAACAAACCTGGCCAAGATCCTCCATTATGATAGCTCCATCTGGTATTCTTAGGATCACATCCAGTTACAATTCGCCATTCATGACTTTCTATCGCAGGATAAGCTATTTTCAAAGGCATTTCTCCTACTAGCTCCTCCCAGCGAGCTTCAATGAGATCCATGATAGCCATTGCTTGTTCATGGGTTGCAAGAGAAGACAGAATGGCAATGCAATTACCTAAAGCAAACCATCTGAAATCCATCCTTGCAGGACTAACATTGCCAATAAAGTAGCCTCCACGAGTTGGCATGAAATCAAATACCCAATCTGGGATTGAATCGGGAATAACATTGAACTTATTTACAGCAGTGTGAGAATACTCCTCAGTCTTATATCTGTATATGTCATTCAGTTGTTGAAAGTCAAGCCAGAAGTAACTCCGCATGTGATAGCTCAAGGCATGCAAACGTTTCACAATTCTCTCAATAAATTCTTTTCCTTCCTCATCATGTTTCAACAATGAGCTAGCGGATCTCAATGCCATGAAAAAAAGTGCTTGAATCTCAATAGGATAACCATAGATACCCTGCAAATAAATCCATCCAGTTAGAACATGTAACGAGGTTGAAGTTAACAACACCCTGGGAGGTGATGATTGGACTGATGCCTAGCATCTGAAATGAAGATATATCTCGTATGAAACACTTTTTGTAATGCTAAACAGAACCTGCAAGAGAAATTATACAATACTAAGCATTGTTTACGTGTGCATACACGAGTGTGGTTGAGGGTGAAAGGGAGACTTGATTATGATAATTTGGCCTCTATGTGAATTGCTGTTAGGTCAAAGTAACATTTTGTCATAATGACTGAATGCTGGTGATTGAAGCAGAGCGGTATTCAATCCCTGGAAATAGTAGGTGAAATATGCCAATGCTCAATGAGAAAAAATTGATCCCCATGTTCTGGCTTTCAAATAGAGTTTTAATTTCTTCCTTTAATTTTTCGTAATTAGTATTGACAGTACTCCATGTTCATTTATTTGACTGCATTTGTGTACCATGAGAAAACATAGAAGGATGGCATTATCTGTTGCATTAAAGCAGAACAATAAGGAAACAGGGAGTTTATTCCAGAGTACTTCTTAGCTTCAAAGGACTCTAATTTACTAAAAAATTGAATATTGTGATATGATATGATATGCATGCTACATGATAACAGTGAATATAAAGATTCAACTCTACACGATTGCATGCAGCACTTCACATCAAACAAAACAGGAAACTTGGATTTAGAAACTGCCAAGGACACAGGTTCTAACTCAACACCAAGCTAAGCAAGCCCCATTGGCATTTAACCGACATAAAAAATGGTTCGCTGTATGAAACAGGGTGTTTAAATTTCACACTCTCCATATGAATGCATCAGCTGCGTGTTACTTTTAGGTTATACTTATATCCTTTTATGCTAATCATTTGCAGTTCACCATAATTCCCCTCCTGTTTAAAGAAAGGGGAGGGATACACACATGTAACTGATAGCTAAAACAACGATGTTGTGAACCCCAAGAATCAACTTCATCAATCTGTTCTGTCTGATGTCAACTATTTTTTGTTGGAGTTTGCTAGTTAGAAGAGAAATTATGTCAAAGAAGTAATGGCTTCTTTGCCTAATGATTACGGTTATAAGAATGAATTAGTTAGAATCTCCACCATTCTTTCAGAAGAAATCAAATTAGATCACTTGTTCTTTGAAAGCATTTTGCGAGGCATAAATATTGAAATTAACCACAGCACAGTCACAAACATACACATGGAGAGAGGGGGAGAGTGAAAAATGAGATGAGCTTACCATTCTGCGATCAATCATGGAGCATCCATCGGCACAAAGAAGGGTAGGGAAAGTATCAAACCCCTCCGACAAGCAGAGCGTCAAAATGAGCCTCATTCCCTTCTGACACTCTGGTGTCTCTGCCAGAGATAAATCTCCAGTAGACTTCGTGTATGCTCGAAGAAGAATGATCCACCAGAAACCAGAGTCAACTGGAGCAACTCTTCCAATAGCGCTCTCACCAAAATCTGCAACAAGAGAGTCTGTTTTCCGGATAGGATCATGGAGAACTTTAAAGCTGGCTGGCATTACCCCTTCACCAAGCTTGAATCGATCTACTCTCTTTTCCCACCCTTGGAGATACAGTGTCTTCAGCAGGAAGTGCTTGACTATGTCAGGCTCACCATTCATCAGAAAAGCTAAGGCACTAGGTACAAAATCTCGTACAAAAACCTGAACAGAAGACCTCAAAAAATCAGATAAATGATACTGCATTCAGATTCCCTGACAAATGCATATGATCTCATTTGCAACTACCTCCTACTTGAAAGTCAAAAGCAAGGGCTTTATGACATTTCCAATACATCACCTACAAAAAATTAATGGCTCTTATCAGTAGATTTAATTTTCAATTTATCCAAGAATCAAACCCCTGCCTGACTTTACTCTATACTTCCGCTTAGTGCATTCTTCAAATATCATTAGCTCATGCGTGCAATGAGTCTCCTCTTTGGTTTACGTACAGAGCAAATAAAAATCGACCATTTCCCTATTGTTGAGCACAATTTACGATTTCATGACATCCTCGTTATCAATGATTCCCAACCCCTAAGGGGTTCATCACCATCAGCTAAAAGCAGTTATTTATGCTTATTGCAATACCACAAAGAGGATTCCACATTTGGTTAAAAAGAAATTACCTGGTCATAGTTTAAGACCTCCTCTGAGGCATGGTCATATGCGGCTATAGTACCAACCGGTTGGCCTCTGAAGTAAACCATAGAACGCCGTAGAGCCTCCCACGCATCAGCCACCATGGGGTGAGGCTCAAATGAGTTGCGAGTTGATGAGGCTGGTGTGCCAAACCCTGACCTTCCACCAGGTGAATGTGTGGTCTCATAGGTATCGAGTCCTCTTGCTAGCCCGATGGAGAGCTCGCTTAGAGACCTCTCATCAAACGATCTCTTCCTCTCTATGTTCAACTTTGGCTTGTTAAGGAGGCGAGAGAGATCAAAATCATCCATTTCGGATATTGAACACACCGAGCTCACGTTCCTAAGCCCCCCCATCTCTTTAGTCCCATCCATTTGTTTTTCTCTCTCAATCCTTGAATACTACAGAAAATGCTTTGTTTCTATCACCAAATGCATAACAGGAATCACAGCTTTAGAATACAGACATTCAAGGGTCAGACAAACAAATAAATTATTTAACCCACACACAAGTATCATCAACATGAAAATAAAAACCAGAAATAGAAAATTTGGAATTCTCAAAAAAGAAATTGTTACGTGCTATAAACACCATTTAAAAGCAGAATTATTAACCTCTTATCTATTACATATACTCCGTCATTTTAACCTTAATTAAAACTTATCTGGTACTACAACTTTATATACGTTGAATGTGCTAACAACAAAAAGAAGAAAATCCGGACTTGTAAAACTCAACCAGTTCTCTTATCTATCACCTCACTTTATAGGATTTAAGAGCAATAAACCAAACAAAAAAAATCCCACTTTTAATTAGCTAAAAAAATGAAAACAAAACCATTCAAGAACAAAGTATCAAGGCAAATCAACAAGCTTTACAACTTCAAAAATGAAAAACAAAAATACCATTTTTGTGGTTTTACACAAAACACATATATTAAACTTAAATCTCAATTGCATTTAGCATTAAAAACCAAAAAATAAAACTTGAAAGCCAACAACAGCACATCAAGATCCACAAAAACATCAAAATAACACAGCACAGAGACTTTCTTGTTTATTATGTAAACAAATAAAAAGAGCACTTTATGGAAAAATGTAAAACAAGAGGTCAAAATTGTGAGTTTCATCAAAGAAAGCAACGAAATGGAGACACAAAAACCCAGATCTAAAAACCTGTAAAGAAATGCTTCTTTTTAACATCTGCACAGAAGAGGAGAACCAAACAAAGAAGAGAAAGGAAACCTTTGCGAAGAGTGAATGGCGGATAATGAATCTTCCGGCGACGGAGATTACGCCTGCAAATGTTCGGTGAGGGGAGAAAGAAAAGGCAAAGACACCAGAGAGAGAGAGAGTTGAAAATAGAGAAAGAGAACGATCGCCCGAGCTGAAATTTATAGTTAGAGAGACAGACCACAAAACGTTTTTTTTTCTGTAATAGCCGGTTAACATGGCACGAGGAAAAATTAATTCTGATTTGATGGTCTGACGTGGAGACAACGACAACGTTTTATACAAGTCATGATTTTGATAAGGCAATGTGGGAGTGCGGTTAATTTTCTAATTTTTTTATTCTTTTCTTATTTAATTTAATTTTTTTATTCTTTTGTGTGTGGTTGCGGGGCCCATATTATTACAGTGATGATTGTGGAATAAGATTAAGTTAAGATTCGGGGTTAGGTGAGATTAAAAAGGTGATTAAGTAGAGTAATAAATTTAGGGTGAAAATTGTCAGATTAGAGCCTGTTTGGAAGGGCGATTGTATTGTTGTTTTCTTATAAAAAAATTATTTTTTTATTTTAAATAATTATTTTTTGTATTTTTAAATTATTTTGATGTGCTGATGTCAAAAATGATTTTTAAAAAATAAAAAAAATATCATTTTGATATATTTCTAAATAAAAAACACTTTCAAAACCAACTGCAACCGCCTCCCAAACAGGCCTTAAGTTAACCTCTCTCTATTTATTTTTTATTGTCCTGCAGTGTTCAAGTTGCAACTTGCAAGGAGATTTAGGGTTAGATCAGTAACTGTTTAATAGTATGACTGTGAGTATTTTTTAAAGTATTTTTTTATTTAACTATATCAACAGTATATAAAAATAATCTAAAAATATTAAATTTTTTTAATTTAAAATAAAAAATATATATATTTTTTCAAAAACAATTGTCCATACTACTAAGCTACTTCCATTTGTGCGAACAAAGTTATTAAACTATTGTATACAATTTTATGTTTTATTTAACCTAAATTAATGACTTAAATCTATCCATAATCTATAACTATTATTAATGTTGTTGAGAACTCGGTTCGTTCTGCATGAGTGACTCAAAATCTAAGTCAATTGAAGGTTTGAATTGAGTTGAATTTTAGAAATAGCTAGTTGATTCAATTAAACCTGAGCGATCTACCTAGCAAATCAAATTAGAATCTTGTTCATCTATTTAAAATTAAATTGTTTTTTTTCAACAAAAAAATTTGTTTTAACTTTTTTATTTTTAAAAAGTAAAATTATGTTATGTGGGTTAACAGATCAATCCACTAACCGATGACCCGAACTAGAATTAAAAAAATATTTTATTTTAAAGGAGTTTAGTTTGGATATATGAATATCTTAAGAGTTATTTTATATGTAAACCGAGATTTAAGTTTTAAGTTTTTTTGAAAAAAATCTTAAGAACATATATTTTATATGGTAGATTCTAAAAAAGGTTGTAAATTTCTTTTAGTATTGGTCTCAAAATTTAAATGTAAAAATAAAATAAAATTATACAACTCAATTAGGTTGAGTTAAAGCTGATGAAGTAATTGTTTGGGACTATGATTTAAGTTATTTTTTAAAATATGTTTCGTTTAAAAATATATAAAAATATTTTTGACATCAGCACATGAAAATAATCTAAAATTATTAATTTAAAATATATAAAATAATATTTTTTTTATTTTTTTTATAAAAAAATTGATATTAGCATATGAAAATAATCTAAAAATATTAATTTAAAAAAAATTAGAAATACTTTTAAAATACAATGATAAACAGGAAACGTGTTCTTAAAATCAGAAATGACGCAATCTAGTGATTAAAATCTTACCTTTCTGATTTAATGGTTTCTTTCTCTCGTAAATGTAAAGTTTGGAGAAATATAAAAGTTTTATATGCTCTCTTCAGTGGGTAATAGATCGAGTGCTTTTTTTTTTTGGATACCTTCATTAATTTTTTTTAGCTACTTTGAATAAAAAAAAATCAGAATTTTCTTATCCAAAAAAAAAAAAGAGATTTAATTTCTCGGTTAGATAAAACGGTAATTAAATTTCACAGATGATATTTAACACCTTTTTGCTATAAAACAAAAAAGGGTAATTAATTAGAGTGTAAAATAAATAAGCTAATTAATTTGAGAGTGTAATTATTTTTATTCTTTTATCCAGAAAAAAAAATTGGTACTTAATTAGTTCAACATAAAATAATATATACATATCCATATAAATATAATTGATAACGGTAGCTTTTAAAATAATTTTGGTAAAAAAGTTTTTCTCTTTCTAAAATAAAAAAGAATAAAAATCAATAAAAAAGTAAGTCCAAAACTTTAGGAAGAATCTCGACGAAAGATTCTATAAAAAATGAGGCCTCTGTACTTTCGTATAAGAATATTCTCGTCGGCACTTTTATGTGCACGCAAAGAGATTAGAGAGAATCAACATCTTACTGGCTACCTTTTGAGCCGGAGGCATCCAACCACCACATTTTCAACGTGCATACTTGCCCTAAACCCACCTAAAAAAACAAACCCTATAAAGATCGAACAATATTATCATCTAATTAGAAAGAAACGATCAGAAAAGAATTCCAAGTGTTATTTTAAATTATTCTCATTTTTTACAGGAAAAGAAATGGTAAACAGTCGTATCTTTTTTTTTTTTAACATTCCAACACTTTTTTTTCTTGAAATAACTTTTTTTATATTATTTAATTTTCTTCGAGCATTGCGATTTTAAGTGCAAAATTATAATTTTTTTTTTGGAATGCGAGGAAACATTAAGAAAAATATATTTTATGGTTGCAGATGAACGAGTAAAATCTCGGTTATTCCAGGCTCTTACAAGAAATACACGTCCTGACTTCAACTTAAAATTTATTATATAGATTGCAGGTCTTTTATCATCACGCTATATTTTTTTTAGGCTCAAAATTATAACCATTGCAATAAGGAAGACTCCCTATAAATAAATTGTTGTGTATATCTAGAGAGAGAAATAATTGGATTGTTAGTAGAACTCTTTTTATTTCAGAAATGTGTTGTAAGGTCGATTTTTTTTAAGCATGTTAAATAATATATATTTGTGTGTGTGTGTGTGTATGTATGAACACAAGAGTGTTTTAGGGTTTATATTAGCTATAGATTATACACTAGTTAAATTGCCCGAACTACATTGCGGGCCAAGAAAATAATTTTTATAATTGTTGGGATTAAAGCAATTAATAGGATTTGCTAGTTCAAAAATAAAATATAATATTTATATATGCAGAATTTGATATAATGAAACAGGTCAACACACCCTATTATAACAACAACATCAAAGTCTTAACATCTAAAATTATCATCACTATTACTGTCAAAACAATAAAAAATATTAAATTATCCTGAGAAAAAAAAAACTCAAAAATATTAACAAAAAAATAAGCAAGAAAAAAACTAAAATTATTATTATTATTATTATTATTATTATTATTATTATTGCGTCAATAATGAAAAAAACAAAATTAAATAAAAGACCCAAAAAAGCCTAAAAACTTTAACAAAAGAGCAAACAAAAAAAATAAAAATAAATGATAAAACAAAAATAAAAATTATTAGCTAAAAAAAAATCATTTGACTTGAAAAAAAACCTAATAAAAAATCAAAAAGAAAGAACAAAGAGAAAAAAAAAAACATAAATATCAATTTTCAAATGATCATAAACACAAACTAAAATTTAAAAATTAAACTTTTCAAAAAAAATATCACCTCAATAAATAAGAAAATAATAAAAAAATAAAAATCAAAGCTAAGAGCACACACATATAAACATGGACAAAAACAAGGACTATTTCAGAAATATAAAAAAATAAAAGAGTTAAAATTAAAAATTAAAAGTACAGGGGGTGAAATGTAAACCAAATATATTATCATTTTCAATTAATGGACAAAAGTGAAAATATCAAAACTTATATACAGAATATATTAAGGGATTTAAAATCAATTCAAAAATTAAAAGAATGAGGACTGAATTGAAACTTAAATATATAATCAATTTCAATCAAAGGACCTAATTGAAACACATCAAAACTTGTATAATAGATATCAGGACCATGGAAAACAATCAAAAGATAAGGGACTGAAATAAAAACATCATGAAACCGAGGACCTGCCCTACACTTTAGCATGCAGGAGAGAGAAAGGGGCCAAATAAAGTTCAATCGACCACCGTCACGAATCCGACCACCGTGGGCAACGACGCACCACACTAAGAGAAAGAGTACATGGCGTCAAATCAGGTGAGATGCTGGATGAATATTTTTTGTCACCACGCTGCCGCCTGAATAGGGAATGAGGTCGAATACTGTGGGCGCGTGTGACATACGCGCCGACAATATTTTGTAAAAAATAAGATAAATTACCGGAATACCCCTACAACCAACTCTTTAATCTTGTCTTATTGGGAGGCAGATTAATATTTACTCATTTTCAAAAAATGTGAAATTCATGTGGCACCCCTCCTGGCAGCTATTGTGTTTTGTCTTTTTCGAGAGATAAAATAGTTATTTAACTGTGCAAATAAATATAAAAAAATTAATAAATTGGTAACCTGACCAAACCGACCCAAAAATATACTGTTACAATCAACAATGTTTTAACTCACACGCTATAGTGAAACACTTATTTTTTTTTAGTTTATTTTATAATATGAGAGAGACTCGAAGATCTGAACTTCATCGATTCGCCCAAATTGTTCTTAAAAATATTTTTTTTGTTTAGAAATAAATCAAAATAATAATAATATTTTTTATTTTTTAAAAATTATTTTTAATATCAGTATATGAAAATAATCTAAGAACATATTTTTTTTAATTTTAAATAAAATAAAATTCATTTTTTTTTCAAAAACAAACACAATGCCAAACAGAGCCTTACAAGCTATTTTTTTTTTTAGACACACACACACACAATGATCAATGCCTATGAACAGTAAGAAGCTAACCCTCTTTTACTCTAATCCACCCTGAGTAAGTTTTACTTTCATTTTTAAAAATATAAAAAATCAAATCATTTTGATGGTTGGGTGGGGTTGGGTGGAAAGCAAACCCGAAACAGCTTCCAAGGTTTATGTTTTAAAAGTAAGTTTGGTTCAAAACAATATTAAATTGATATTTTTTAAATATTTTTTTATAGTTTTGATTTAGTAATATAATTGTTTTTTAAAAAACAATGCAATAGAAAAAAAAAAACACGTGATATAAACTCTAAATTTATTGTTTAAACAATTTAAAAATGACACGTTAGATTTACCATGTGAAGTTTTTCGTCTCCATGACAATATATAGAATTAGCAAAGTGACGTCTTCTGCTTGCTCAGAGAACGTTGACCAATTACCAATGTGAGAATATCCCTCGATCCTTAATCGACATCTGTCAGATAGGAAGCGTCGCAGGTTGTAATTGCAGGCGTGTTCATAGCTGGAAGCTTGGTTTGTTGTTGTCTACGTCCGGCATTTATGATATAGTTTTTTTTTAAAAAAATTAATGTAGGTGATTTATTAATTTGATTAATCTTACTAGTTATGAATTTAATGACCATATAAGGTTTTAATGATCATTATAATAGTAATTATAATACTCAAACCCGAGATCACATGTGAATATACCCAAGTGCCTGTTTGAAATTGTGGTTAAACTTATTTTTTAAAGTATTTTTTCTTCAAAATTATATTCAAATAATGTTTTTTTTTTTAACATCAGCACATCAAAATGATCTAAGACTACCAAAATGATCCAGTGAGTATATTTGGTTTGTTGTCTATGTTCGAAATTTATGATCGAGTTTTTTTAAAAATAATCAATATATTTGTCTGTGTTAACTTACATGTATTTTAATTAATTTTAAATTTAACAAACATATAAGTTTTTGATAATTATTATATTAATAATTCTACGGTTTATTATTATGATCGAATTATTATATAAGTTTTTGATGGTTTTTATGATCGGGTTTTCGGTTGTAAAGAGTTCTGCTTGGCTGTCGATGACTGTGACTTTGTTTTGTCAACCAACGAGGTGGAGGCAATTGTTGATTACATTTGACTTAACGCGTTCCTTTTTTTGTTCTTTTCAAAATTGTGATTATATTTCGTGTTGAAAAAGAAAAGGAAAAAAAGAGACAAGTCTCTCTTGACTAACCATTAATTTCTTCTATCTGAATCATAGTTATCAATTTCTTTTCGTATCGATTAAAAAAATAAGACAAAACAATATTATTTTTATCTTGATTTACATGAAATTGTGATTATATTTCGTGTTGAAAAAGAAAAGGAAAAAAAGAGACAAGTCTCTCTTGACTAACCATTAATTTCTTCTATCTGAATCATAGATATCAATTTCTTTTCGTATCGATTAAAAAAATAAGACAAAACAATATTATTTTTATCTTGATTTACATGAAATTGTGATTATATTTCGTGTTGAAAAAGAAAAGGAAAAAAAAAAGACAAGTCTCTCTTGACTAACCATTAATTTTTTCTATCTGAACTATAGTTATCAATTTTGTTTTGTACCAGTTAAAAAAATAAGACAAAAAAACATCATTTTTATCTTGGTTTAAATTCCAGCTCGTTCCAGATTTTTCACCTAAATATTGACCGAAATGTACCGGTTTCATTTTGCCCATTCCGTTTCGGCCAAATAGTATTTTTTTTTAAATAATGAATAATTTTACAATATGAATCATATCTCTTAATCCGACCGTTAAATTAAGATAAAATTTTACAGGGAGTCTCTTGACATATATATATATATATATATATATATATATATATATATATATATATATATATATATATTATGTTAAAATTTCAGAGCAATCAGGGAATGAAATGACATTGCGAGATTGATGATGATATTCTCGTAGTATTATACATGTTCATAAAAATCATTTTATTGTGTCTTTTTTAGATTAAATTGCACAATTCTAAATAATTTTATTTTTAAATTAATATATTTAATTATATATATACATATGCGTTGTTTTTTAACATTTTATAAGTGCTGAGTGTCCATTTTGAGGATTAATTCAATTAATCTCCTTCTTTACAAGGGAAAGTTTGAACTAGCATGCAAGAAAAAAAAGAAAAACCTTGTAAATAATCCCATCACTAGAAAAAAAAAACTCTGAATAATATATAAAAATTAATGTTAACATGGATTAGAAATAATCACTGAAAACAAAATGCCCACGTCGTTGGACTGCAAGTTAAGGATGTAATTAAAAATAAATAAATAAATAAATGCAGCCTAATTGAATCATCAAGAAGCAAATTAAAGCACATGTGACCGTCCAAATAGTTATCAATCATCTGATAATACAACGTGCCTATAATATATGCTCTTGTTCTTGAACATTGATGACCAGAAACAGCCATAGTATAAAACTATGGTGTACGGCTCTTTGTGGCCTGATTTCAGGTGCCACCGATTATATTATTGTTGGATTAAAAATAAATTAAATTAAATTCCATTAAAAGCGGAGAATAGGGCAAGTGATGAGCCACCGATTTGCATGATTGCTGCGAGGACTGATTAATTCCAGGAACCGATTCATATAATATAATATCACTTGCTCTATTTAATGATTTTTTTTTTAATTTAAGAATAATATAATCGGTGGCACCTTAAATCAGGCCACAAAGAGCCGTAGACCATAGTTTACCCACATACCAAACAATATATAAAACACTATAAGCTAAAATAATTAAGATTAAGAAAATGTGCGAAAGAAATTCTCGTATCGCCATGCCACTTGTAACTCTTGGGTAATTTCATTAAACTTAGCGATCAACTTGTAATCTCTTAAGTCAACTCTTTGTATAGTTTAAATTTCAAATTAAACCATATAGAAATTGACTCATTGTAGCCCTCCTGACTTGGTGGACTTCCAACCAATAAAAAATAATTTGGCTTAGAAAATAAATTCGAGATGATATTTAAAAAAAAATATTGAGAAGATGAAATATTAAATTGAGAGAAGCATTGCAAATTAACAAGCCAAATCCACGGCTTGGATCATGAACTTTAATAGGATTAATAACTTTGTTTAATAAAAAAAATATTTTTTATCTAATTATATAATAAGAATCATAAGATTGAGTATCGACCCAGTATCAAAGTGTTGTTTTAAAACCGTCACAGCTCATAAAAATTAAATATAAATAAGCTATGAAGTTCAATTTGGATCATACACTTCACCAGATTTAAAAATAAAATAAAATTATAGAACTATTTTTCATTTAATTGTATAACAAAAACAACTTTTAGAAAAGAAAAAAAAATTAACATACAATTTCGGGTTACAATTAGGCAAGAAATTTAACTTTCAATTGAGGGCATCAATTTGGGGTCTTATAAAGAAAATTGAAAAAAGAATTAAAATTTCATAAATAAAAAAATCTCAAAGTTTGAAAGTCTGATTAATTCAATAAAAAAAACCTAAATAAGGGGGAAATTGGAATTAAGAGAAAACAACCAAGATTTGCAAACCAATGATCAAAATGATAGAGACTGAAAGATTTCAAAATCTAATAATAATAATAATATTTCCGATACAAGCAAGACTACTGTTTCTCTATGGTGAAGCGTATACGTTCTTATACTTTCGCTCGATAAATATTTTAAATTGTTTTTAAAAATATTTTTCATTTAAAAATGCATTAAAATAATATTTTTATTTTTAAAAAATTACATTTGATATTAGCACATGAAAATAAACTAATTTTTTTTTTTTAATTTAAAATAAAAAATAAAATAATTTTTTTTAAATTATTTTTAAAACACATATCAAACAAATACAGCAGCCGAAAACATGCCGAAACTCATCACTTGCCCTATTCTCCGCTTTTAATGGAATTTTTTTTTTTAATATAAGAATAATATAATCGGTGGCACCTGAAATCAGGCCACAAAGAGCCACAGGCCATAGTTTTATACCATGGCTATAATGGGAAGCAAAGCACCATGCATGTCTCTGGTCAAACCCTAAAGTCAAATGCAAGAAATGATCTTTAAATTATTATTTAGGCCAATGATTTATCAAAAAACACAAAAAAAAGCGATGAATGTTCCATCGAGCAATTGATTAATGGCTGGAGTGGCTGTTTCTGGTCATCAATGTTCAAGAACAAGAGCATATATTATAGGCAGGCTGTATTATCAGATGATTCACATGTGATTTAATTAGCTTCTTGATGACTCAATTAGGCTGCATTTATTTATTTATTTATTTTTTATTACATCCTTAACTTGCAGTCCAACGATGTGGGCATTTTGTTTTCAATGATTATTTCTAATCCATGTTAACATTAGTTTTATATATTATTCAGAGTTTTTTCTAGTGATGGGATTATTGACAAGTTTTTTTTTTTTTTTCGCAACACGAAATACTAATAGAAAAAAAACACGTGTTAAGTAAAATGTAGATTCATTACACTTGAATGATATTCATATTTCTCCTCAAATTTATACTAATTACAAGGGTTTGTAGAGAGTGATGACAACTTGACCTAGATAAACTAGGTGTTAATATAGTTATTTTAAAAGTATGAAGGAGATGACAATTATTTTGAGAGAAAAATATGATGGAAGAGTTGTATTAGTCATGTCAATTTTAAGCTAAGTAAGGATGAAAAGTCCTTTTTATGATGATTTCTATAACATTTTGGCCTACAAGTGTGATTACATGATGTAATTCTACATCTTTCTTATTAAAACCTAGTCTCATTAATTATATGATTTAGATCTTCTCCATTCATTCATCCACAAGCATAGTTCCAATGGAGCTAACAATTTTTTTTTCGTAACATATATTTATAGAATGGACTCTTGAGAGTGTTGATTGAAAGAGAGATTGAATTTTTATATAAAGGTTTGAACTAGGAGCTACTTCCTTGTTAAATTTACACTAGAGCATGAATGCTTTAGTCATATCCCTCCAATTCTTCGTATAATTTTCATTTATTAAACTCATATATCAAAAGAGGTCATCGCCGCTTAGACTTTTATTTAAAAAACAGATGAGAAGTTTGTCATACTTGATCGCTTTTACTATTTTACTATAATATATATCTAAGTGAATCTTTAGGCATTCAACGCTGGTAAATTCAGACACTTTGAATTTTCTTAGGATGACTATATGGTTGTATGAGAGTGTGATTGAGATTGCTTTTGAAAGTAGTTTTCATTCATAAATACATCAAAATGTTTTTTTAATTATTTTTGACATCAGCACATGAAAATGATTCACAAAAATAAAAAATAATTTAAAATAAAAAAAATCAATTGATTTAAAAAATGCTTCTAAAATGCAATGCCAAACAGGGACTATATATATATATATATATATATATATATATATATATATATATATATATATATATATATATATCTTGTATTACTCTTAAATCATTTTTTGATTGCTACGATCTTCTTATTTTTTTTAAAAACTTATTTTGGCTTTTCATTAAAGACTAAGCTTTGTATGGCTCTTATAGATTGAAGAATTCTAGTAAGATATTGTAGGATATTCTTAATAGAATTATCTATACTAATGAGATCATTTATATGAGAATTGAAAATGTTAAATTCTCTAGATCATTCTCTAGTTTGAAGCTAAAATGAACACAAGTACAAGAACTAAAATTGTAAGAAAAGAAAATGAAGGAATTTTATTGTCAAAAGTTTAAGACACTCGTAACACCAAGAGGCATACAATAAATCATTTTAAAGTTAGAGGAATGATCCTTGCTCTAATCTATATTTTTAAATTCATTTTCCATAAACTACTACTACTACTACTATTAATTGATTTATTTTTAGAGGTTTATTTATATGACTTTCATGTTTTTGTAGAGACTATAAATAATTTAAGTAAGAAGAAGAAAGTACAGAACCAAGGGAGGCTTCCTATTTCGAGCAGGCACAATATTCTTTCAGTGCTCTGTAATTTGACATATTTGTCCTCGTTAATGACACTTTAGGGAGACAAATCGGAACAATTAATTAACCCAAAAGTAGTAATAAATCCCATATCAATTCTATAATTTAATGGAAAATCAATTCTATGGTACTTTAGGAAGATAAATCGAGCTGATTAGTTGAGGTACGCTCAAACTGATCTAAACACCCACATTAATAAAAAAAAAATTGGAAAATCAAAATCAGAGGGTTAGAGCAACTCCAATGCAAAATGCCATTTTGGAAAGTCAAATTGATAAAATAGCTTATTTAATAGTGCAAATATAGTTTTTTAGAAATATATTTTAATATATATCAACCAATAATATAAAACAAATTTTATAGGAACAATAATATTATAATTTTTTATATATTATTTAAAATAATACCTGCCAATATTATATAATTTTTAATTATAGTTTTTTTAAATAAATTTTTGGCTCTTCTACAAGAGCATATATATATATATAAAATGACAAAAAAAATGCTAAAAATAATTTTGGGTCTCTCATTTAGCATCATCCGGTTGGAGATGCTCTTATAGCCATAAAGAGGAAAGTGACAACCATGCGTCTGGGGATTAAATGCCGTGTTCTTGCTACCTAAATACAGTGGAAGAGTTCATATCAAGGTATTCGGTTGATTCTGATCATCCTTGTCCGTCTAGGGAAGTTTTCCTGCATTTATTTATTTATTTATTTATTTATTTTTCAAATTTTCAATGATTCAACACTATTATAGAGGATTATATATTGTCTTTAATTGTCCTCTTAAGTGACGAAATGTTTTATTTTTATTTTAAAAAATATGTAACCTTTCAGTGCTGATCGACTACTGAATGTTCACACGCTTCCAACATTCTTTCTCCATCTCCCAATTACTATATACAATCTCGTAAGGATGTATAAAAAACTATAACCCCACCATATGTTTTCACTTTTCATGGTAATCTACTGCCATTCTATCGAATATATAATTAACAGGTTGATTAACCGCGGACGGTTTTTCACACACACACACACACACACACACACACACACACACACACACACACACACACACACATATATATATATATATATAAATCAAGTTTTAAATCCTTAATTATAATGTTGTTTGAGGTAAGCCATGGTTAACACATGAACTCAGACCTCGACTAGTGACTTGGGTTTTTCCTTTGATCAATCCCTGAGTTAAGTTTTATAACTATACTATGACAATAATTATTTTTATATCTCTATCTTTGTCTCTTCAACTAAATATATTTTTCATGTTAACCAAACATCTCCTTGTAAGTAAACTTTGTGAACTTCGAAGAGGTTCACGGCTTAAGGAGTAGAGTATTAGTCCTTCAACAAAATTCGATGGTTGTTAATTTAATTTCTATTATGGTATTATGACTCATCCGATCTATCATCTACTTCCTTCCAATCCAAACTCCCTCTAATTTCCTCTCCATGAAAATAAAAAATAAAAAAATAAAAAATAATGAAATCTTCTATGGATAGACATCTCGGATACCATGAACAATCAATGATGTGGGACGCCATGAATTATTGGGGGTCGACTTTCTGATTGAAGTAGCACAGATAATTGGTTTCTGATCTGGGTTTCAACATCATCTTGCCCTCAACGAGAGGAAAGTGAAATGTTTGCGTGGGGACTGGGGAATGAGGAAGGGAGCATGATTCAGCAGTGAGTCAGCTGCCTCTTTTCACACCGAGTCAGTACGTGCAGGGTTTGACTTTCAAGAGAGCATTAAAGATTTACGTCTGAGCAATAACTATTGCTTTCATGGCACCTCTCATAAGCATCTAAAGTGACAGTTCATCGAAATTAGGACAACTTCATCGATCTGATCTTGCTTGACACTTTCTCCTCGAAGATCTAAGTCTATATGTATAGGAACTTACCTCTTCATTACAGTTTACAACCAGTAAACAATCCCATTCCCATATGCAGTTGGATGGTTTTTATCATTTCTAGACAGAGAAAAGCAAGCCACGTTTCTGAATTTTCACACCTTGTTGATGCTTGCGAAAATCACAAGAAAAAGATGGGGGACAGTGTTTAGAATTAATAGAGCTGGGCTAGTAGTTTCTTGAGAGAAAAAATAGGATTCACGGGCCCTGTCAGGATGAACAGGAATTCTTAGAGACAAAGCTTACAATGTTGTGCTCCAAACCCAGAAAGAGTTCTTCGATCCCTGTCAGCGTGTAGAGACATTCTAATATTGAAAGAATGAATATATAGCAGAAGAAAAATGTTTCATAATATTATCAAATAAATTCCTTCTTTTTTTTTCATGAAAAATATATATTTCATAACAATCAAATAAATCAAGTAAATAGAGAAATATTGAATGCATGTCAAAAAACTGTAGATCTTAAGAAAGAAGACGAAGACAGAAATGGCTTGCTCTCATTTTGTTAGTAAAACTTCATTTGTCCCAAACTCTTACAAGAGATGCAAGCTCTAACTCAAACTCGAGACCTGCTGTACAGAACTCGAACCCTTTATCATCACGCCGCGCCACGCCACGCCACTTGGGGACAAGAAGCTCGATTTCATTAATTATTAAAAACAATTAAAATTCAATAATACTTGTTAAAGTACTTAGGTTATGTAATAAATATAAATCATGCTATTTAATAAAAAAAATTGTTCGAGTAAAGGAAGATAATTGTTTTATAGTTTATTCATGGGCTGGATAAAAATTAATAATCTTGATGGGCCTAACAACTACTTTATAGTAAATCCAAACCCAGGCCTAACAACTACTTTAGCTCGCCCCTTACCGATCCAAGCATGCACGCGTGTGGCTTAATCCCAAACCCACGTAGCATATGACCTTCCTATAAAAGCTTTGGTGCCTTACAAGTCCAATTTTAATTCTTTAAATTCTCACTATATAAGCTTCTTTACAAAACATGCCAACTAAGGATTATTTGAGATTAATTTCTCTTTAATCCATAATTTTATTTAAACAAGCTAATGTTTTATATTAAAGTTTTTTTATTGGAAAATAGTTTTCAACAATATCTCAACCTAAAAGGTACGTGGAACCCATAATGTACCCATTTACCATAATTTTAGAAATAAATTTCTAACATTACCCTACATGAATAAATGTAGGTAAAGGAATATAATTGTTTGAAAATGTTTATTCATATGTTATCTAAAAAATAATAATCATTATAGACCTAAATATTATCTTATAGTAAAACCAAACTTAAACTAGGGCTCAAACTCAAAATTTTGCATGTTGACTAAGCTAAGTTGAGTAAGCTTGTCTATGTGGCTTAAACCTTAAGTCAACTTAGCCTATGAAATATCCCTTATAAAAGTCTTGATGTTGTATAATCTTAAATTTAAATATTGGTTTTCCACTATATAAAGTATTAGAAAATCTTGTATGCTCTATAAGTCTAAATTAAAGTATTTAACTTTCTATTATATAAACTACAAGAAAATCTTGTAATCTTTCAATGTGATATTGAGAGTTTTTGGTTCATAAAATATGTCAACCAAAGATTATTTGAAAATATTTTGTTTATTCACTTTTTTTTAAGGACAAGTTAAGTTTCCATGTTAAAATACTTTCATTGGAGAGTAATTTGCAAATAAAGTATTAATTCAAAAATGAGCGAGCCCTACTTTTAATTTAAACTTAAATATATCCATTAACCATATTTTTCAAAATAAATCTCTAATAATAAAGTTTTATTTCTAAAATGAATAGTAATGTAGTAACTCAACATTACTAGATTTTAGGTATGAACCATGTGCATTGTCTCTAGTTTAGCTTTTAAATTAAATCTTCTTTTCTATAAAATGGATATGATAAACCATTAACATGATTTATAAGTTAAGCAAAGATGGATGGTGATATTGTTTTATATGTGGATGATGGGGATTAATATATTCATATTGAAAACTATAAATGAATTCATTGCATTACTCTTTGTCTTTTGATATATAATAAAACAAAATATTATTTTCCTAAGCACTAAAAATAATTAATTTCTCATAAACCCAAAAATAATAACCTTTGAAGAGTTATACTACCTTACATCCACCTTGATAGTTTGCTTCGTAATGAATTATTCTCCCACTAAAAAATCCAACTCCAAAATGAATACGCATATCTTAATTGACCAAGCAAGCTTTAAACTAGTAAAAACAACCCACAATACTACTATTAATAAACATATACCCATGTAAATGGAAAATTTATTGTACCATAATCTTAATGAAAAATATTTTAAAAACAACTTCAACCACACTTTTAAGTTTGATTTCAAATTAAGTTTCTACATTTTCCACAGAACACCCTAGCCCATGAGCTTTTCCTATCATTTAAAACACTCCATGTTCTCACCGTAAAAGATGAGGTCTCTTTCCTTGTTCATCATGAACCCAATTAAACTTTGAATAAATCTTTAATCTCACTTTCAAATTGGGTGCCCTGAACAAAGATCTTTTCAACTCGTTCTTCATCTTTCCCAACATCTAGCAACTGATTTTTAATCCCACCATCAACTTCTAAGATTTTTGAACACATCTGAACTCTATGCTGTAAGTCACCTTCCTTGGAAAACAGATTCTTGCAGTACTTTGTTGGCAGTTACTTTAATTTATTCTCATCTCAAATCTCCATTGCTGAATATTATAAGTAGTGTTTTGTATGTCTAAAGGAGATCCATTGACAGCTTAACTTCTGCTACAGAATATATTCCCAGACACTTCCTTGTTCTAAACCGTCAAACTGCTAGTCATCTCTGTAAACAAAGTTTCCATTTCTGATCCCTTCGCTCATCTCTTCTGCATCAACTCGGCAAGCTTCCAATGAGACATCTACGCTGCTTCAAACATAAAAGGCCTTTCCTCTCTTGTGCTATGTAGACTACGGTTTTGTATTTGAATCAAGAGTGGATGATGATCATGTCAAGAAATCATCCCACCTAGAAATTTAAGCTGGTAGGTAAGACCCTAGAATATGATTTATATTATTTTCTAACACATCCCTTTAAATGATAGCTCTTTGGGCTTGAAACTTGCACGAGTTAACACTTCTTTGTGCTTAATTTTTATCAAATAGAATGAACATGATGATGTTCAAACTCGTGACCGTTGGTTAGCAAAACTCTGATACCATGTTAAGGAACCATCTTACTTAAAATTTAAACCGATAGATAAAGCTCTAGAATATAATTATATTATTCTCCAACACCCTTGTTAGAATCTTTATAAACTTACTAGGAAAATGATCAAGTCTAAGGAGAAGGTTTCCTAAAACCCTAATGCAGCCTTTTGAACACTACTATTTAGTTTTGTATACATTGCTAAATCGGAGGCATCTTCTCAAGTCAACCGGCCCTCCCTCAGTTGAGGTTTTCAATATTAAATTTCATAATTTAAGTATTGCGAGCTTCACCATTCTTCAGAGCTTAAATTATGGATCCGGTTAGATAGATTCTGCCTAACCGGTTAATCAGAATTTGAACAAAAAATTCAAACTTTAAGGATCATCTGTAATTTTTTACCCTGATGATTCTTCTACTTCTATATATCTTGGACTGTTAGGCGAAGAACATTTCACAATCATATAAACACAGCACATGGCCTACTCTTTGAAGTAAGAAGACTACTCGGAAACGGGTGTAAACTCATCAATCAATAAAAATCTAGACCACCACCAACTACAGTCACCACCACCAACTATCAATTGTAGCCGCCAGCCGATTTCACACATACCTAGCCAGTGTTTACATTAACACTTGGAGTTTATTTTTTAAAATTGTGCAGAGATATTAGAGAGAAACATTAGAGAGAAAATGAGAATCAAAGCCATCGTCAATGATCTCTGCCACCAACAAAAACAAATGAAGCACTGAAAGAAGATTCCTCCAATCAAACCAATGGCGTAACTTATTATCTATATATGATTATTATATCAAGAAAAAAGTTCTAGCACATCAATACGGACCCCGTGGAGTTTGGCAGAAAAGTAACACAGACGAGGCATCTTGAATTCCTGATAACGTGTCAGGAGACGACTTCTTGCCTGTATATATATATATATATATATATATATATATATAGGCAAGAAAGGATTTCATTCTCACAATAATTGTTTGTCACCTTCAATGATTTGCCATACCCTAGAGAAGTTTGTCGGTATTTTGCATCTGTCGGCAAAGTGCAAACGAAGCCGGTTCGTTTATTACTCTCACGATTAAGCATATTATCTTATCATCAATACAAAAAGGTATTATTTTCACAGACAAGTTGACTCTTAATTACATTTGCAAACACAAAAACTGATCAAAGCCCGGCCATGATATGCTAGGAGTCGTGCTTGGCCAAGAATGCGGTGACCCTGTTGAAAGTGGATTCATCACAAGGCAAAACTATTCCATTTCGGTAATCAAATCCGAATTCCTCTGCAGCTTTATCTAGCAGTTTCTGGAAGATAGGATTCTTCAAGTAAGAAGTGGGAACAACAAACCTTTTCATTTCATTGCCCACATAAACCACAAAGTGCCCTTTTGGAGCTCTTCCGCCTCCTTCAAGCTCCACTTTCTTTGGCATCAAGAGAGATCAAACTTGACAGACCTGGCCAGTAAATTTGGATCGAGCTAAGAAATGCATTTGCATGGGATATAGGCGTGTCAGATGTGTATATATAGAGCTAGGGAGAGGATGTGAGCCCCTTTTGTCATGAAAGATAAGGCTTGTGGTTGAGGAATGTGCTTAACGTGGACTTTTCTCGAGCCAAAGCCACCTCCAAACACATGCTTCTGCAGAGAGAGAGAGAGAGAGATTTATGATTGTGTAATCCATTGATGATGAGAGAGAGAGAGAGTTTCTGTAAATCCATCTTTCAATGGCTAAAGTACTGGTTTTTGGTCTTTGGTTGCACATGGGCTATGTACCTTTGGCTACAGAAACTTCTATGCAGCCCCCCCTGTTTGTGTGTGTGTGTATATATATATATATATATATATATATATATGTGAAGTCAAATCAACCGAAAGAACATGCTAGCAAACGAATTTGATTGATATATTGTCAGCTTTGTATCTCCACGTTTCAGTACTGAAACGTCAAACTGTAACCTATAGTTGTTGTGTATGAGAATTATAAAATAAAATTACGTAGAAGTTTCTATAATTTTAATATATAAATATAGTTGTTTATATCGTGAAGATCTCATTTATTTTGTTATTTTATAACTCTTTAAAGGTTAGTTGTCGCAAACTATTAATTGTTAAATTGTCTGATCTCTAATAATAATTAACTAGTAAGAAATCTCTTAAAATCATATTTGAAAGAGAGAGATTGATATGTCTAGAGTATTGGCTTTTTATTATGTGATTTACGTAGAAAATTTTATATCTAACAAACAATCCTCTTAACAAAATAAGAGGTATAACTTATTATTTATAGAAAAATCTAAAAAAAAACTTTATTATTGATTAAGTATCCTTCTATTCCCTGAATAATATTTATTTATTAATTGAGGATAAGTTTAGAAATTAACTCAATCAAGTCCTTGATTTTTCTAGGTTTAGAAATATAATCATTGTATTAAGTGTATTCTAGTCTTAAATTTTTAAAATATATATTAATCAAGTCATTCCAGTTTAATTTTTGACTAATGATTCTTAGTGTGTGTGACCCATGAGGTTTCTAATATGTTGGACCAAATATAAATTATAATTTTAATTAAATAGAGTTAAATAATTTTTTTTAATTTATTATCAATTCAATAATTGATTAATTTATTTTTGAGGATCAAGTGCATCGTCTAATAACGTGTCATGATCCTCTAAATATTAGAAAAATAATTAGTGATTTAACTTAATGATTCAGTGATTGGTTTCTGAGTGTAATTAATATTTTTTCATCAATAATGTTATGATCTAACATTAAAGCATGAAGTATATTTGTCATGCTAAATCATGTTTGTTCTCTACAGAATAGTCATTGATTGTTTGAGTAAGATTTGAAATTCTTTTCAAATATCATTCCACTTTGGTAAAGGATTTCTTGGTCAATATTATTTAAGAATGCATGAAATAATCTCTTTAGTTCATCTAGGACAATGAATCCTTTTTTGACCACTCAAATATCTTCATATGGTTCATGTTATACTCAAAGGTTGCCCTTTCATTACATTAATTAAGATAACATCTAACAGAATCAAAACATAATATTCTCTATATGAAATAACTTATAATCTTAAATCTAATGATCACTTACACAACCGTTATGTAAGTCTTTCCATAGACATAGATGATTTTTCTTGCAGGTCAATTCAGTGCACATGTCTTATAATAGACACAACATATTAGTTCTAGGTATCCCTCATATCTTAACTTATAAAACAGTTGATTTGTTTCATAAAGTAAAAAATATGATATGTATCAGTCTTTACGACTCTAGTAGATGTCTTGTATTAAAAGGGTATCAACCATAAATATTTTAAGAACAATGCTTTGATGCGATACAGATCCTATAATTATAAAAACTTTATGAGTAGCTGAATGGTAGATTACATTTGTGAGTAAAAAACACTCCACGTTTGAGTAGCTGAATGGTACTTCAACTGTTGCTATATTAATATTTTGTTAAAATATATACTAAAAATATCTTAATATTAAATTTAAAAAGGAAGGTGAGATCTAAAAATATGATTTCTAAGAGTTACCAATCATTGTCATCACATATAGTACTGGCATATGTAGTGTAACTTCAAGCTGTCAGCAGCACCGATTCATTTCTATGGTCCTTCTCCTCTTAATTAGGTTTCTATCTCGGTGATGCCAATGCATCTGAAAACCATTTAGCCATTTCAATTGAATAACTTTCCAGCAACTAAAAGTGATCCTGATCAGTTCATGGAAAGTTGAAGAACGCAATCCTGAGTTCTTCTCCACAAACGCATTGTACAGATTGATTAAAGAAACTCATGAATCCTTAATTTATACAATCACAAAGCTATTCCTGTACGTGTTCATCAGAGTGAATTATTTTATTTTACTGGCACATGGATTCTGAGAGACTGCAGCAGCAGCAGCCAGCTCTCCAGCTGCAGTATTATACATTAATGGGAACGAGAAGCACATGCGACTATGCCAGAAGGGGTCATCTCAAGCTAAATTATTGTCTCATGTCGGTTTTCGTATTCTAGCTGGAGTTTTCCCAGCTACCATGCATTCGCTGCCCACAAGATCAATCTTCATCTTTTTTTTTTTTTTTTTTTTTTTTATCAAAAACAAAGTTCTGGATGGGTGTGTGCAACTGTGCATGGCTCATCATGAGAAGAGAGATTATATATTTACGGGGAAACACCTCTTCTTATAGGGCTAAGGAAAAGACCTAGAACTTATGATCCTTAATTCTTCAACAACAATCCTGTTCGTCTAGGTTTTCATGTACCGCATGCCGAACATTTGTGTTTTATCCTATGGGTGTAGCAAGATTTAAGGCTTCTATATATGGATGTCGTCTTCTATGGTTTTATTGTAATTACACAGGAGATAAATGAGGGTTTTTTTTTGGCTTCAACCTACAGCAAAAAAATGATGTAGCGGTTGTATATTTTTTTTTGGCTGAGTATACAGCAAAACAAAGAATATAAGGATTCTTTTTTTTTTTTGGCATGTTTATAGAAGGTCTATAGCTAGAAAAATAGGGTGAGAAGGATGCATTGTCTTGATTTTGCTGTGCTAACAAAGGGTATAAGGTCTTGTAGTCTTAGGGCAGATTGTAAAGAGTTTGCATCGATCATGAAAAATGGCTTGAAAAAGTGTTCCTTTTTGCCTTCTAATGAGAGAAAAAGAACGTGATCAGGGGGGAAGGAATGGGTTTTTTATTGTGCTATGGATTGTTAAGGAACCATTTCATCTAAAAGTTTAAGTTTGTAGGTGAGGTTCCATAATATGATTTATATTATTCTTTAACACACTGTCTCAAGTGAAAGCCTTTTGGGCTTGAAACTTGCATATACCCATATCACTTTGTACTTAGTTTTTATTAAATAGAACGGGGGTGGTGAGATTCGAACTCGTGACCGTTGGGTCAACAAAACTCTGATATTATGTTAAAGAGTCATTTCACCTAAAAATTTAAGCTTGTAAATGAGGTCCCATAATATAATTTATATTATTCTGTAACATGGATACCAGAAAGAAAAAAACTTTGTCGTTTGCTTTTTTAACTAACATGAAAATGATTAACAAAAAGATTGAAAATCATGAAATGATCAAGAATTGATCGGATCGCATCGAAAATATATTTCTCTTGAATATTATTGTTTCTGATCTACATTTTTCTGCTCACTTACCATGCATGGTTGATTTTTTTTTCTGCAACCTGTGCATTCCTGTTAGCTTATTTGCTCATTTATTTGTAATTTTAATGTGATTGTTAGAGGCGCATTGGTGATCTATATGGATCTATTCCTTCTGCTAGTTTGCTTTTCGTTTTTTTTTCTTCAATTAAAATTTTATTATCTCCATTAAAGAAAATAGTAGATGATTTCATTTATCTTTTTTCCTATCAAGAAACCATATCATCTAAAAGTTTAAGATTTTAGCTGAAACCCTAGAATATAATTTATATTATTTTATAACACACTCTCTCAAGTAAAAGCTTTTTGGGCTTAACACTTGCACATATCCACATTACCTCGTGCTTGATTTTTATCAAATAGAATGAGGTGGTGAGATTCGAACTCATGACCGCTGGGTCACTAAGGCTCTGATATTATGTCAAAGAACCATTTCATCTAAAAACTTAAACTTTTAACTGAGACTCTAAAATATAATTTATATTATTTTCTAATATTTCTTTTTTTAGGAATACACTTGTTTATTGATCTTCATCACGCTGTCTTGCTACTTATGTCAAGAACCTAGCCAATGACCCTGTAGCCTACGCTGAATACCAATGACCCGGTCGGGTGTATTGGGTAATTATGGGAAGACCCGTGCTGCAAGCCTTGACACGTTTCCTTGCCGATTGTGCAAGGCTGTTAATCTATCGGTTACGAGTTTTGAATAAAATGGTTGATAAGCTTTTAGATGATATTTCTCTGACATGGTATCAGAGCCTTGTTAATCTATCGGTTACGAGTTTGAATCTTACCATCATCATTCTATTTGATAAAAATCAATCATAAAATAGTATGAGCATGTGCAAATTTCAAGTCCAAAAAGTTTTTTCTTGCAGAAATGTATTAGATAATAATATAAATTATATTCTAAAACCTTATTTAATCATTTATTTTTTTTTTAAAATATTTATTTCAAAGACAGTTAGTTGGACAAAAGCAAGAATGACCTGCTGCAGAGACAAGAGAATATATACATGATAGGGTTATCATTTTTCCATGATGAAATTTTGTGGTTCAATTGAAGGAGGCTTGATTTGTATGTAGTTTGATTGATGGATCTCAGAGTGTAAAGCTAGGCTTTCCATTGTAGTTTTTGACTTACCCCAAGCAAAATGTTGACCAAAATAGGAGATATAAATTAGTTGTTTGCTTATCTAGAAGAAAAAAATAGTTATAAGGTAAAATATTCTTATTATTTTTTATGACTAACAAGTTTTATTTTATTTATTTGTGTTGTTTTTTTTATTTAAATAATAACGGATAATAAATCACTAGTAAGCATCATAAAAGTCTTATGAGCTTGGTTTTTTAATACTCAAAAATCAAGTTTTTTTTTTTTCATTTTAGTCCTCAAAATCTTGAGTTTTTTTTTTCAAACATTTTATTTTTATTTTTATTATTTAATATTAAGATTAATATTATAGGGTATTAAAATTTATTATTTGTTATACTTGTTTTTTTATAGATTGATTTTTTTATATTAGATTGACTGAGAATTAAGATTTATCATTTATTTTAATTTGTTATCTATGAAGTTATTCTGGTTTAATAACTCAGGTTTACTTGACTTATTTTTGTAATTGAATTTTATTTTTTAAAATTGAATTAATAGAGAATTGAATTTAATAAAAAAAATATTTGTTTTATATATGGTTATTAGGATCTCTAATAGATTTGAAAAAATAAATATAGTAAGTTAACTAATTTTTATTTTTAAAATCCTAAATCGAGCTTTAGAAAAAATCATCAACATTTGTTTATTGAAATAAAAACAAGAAATAACACCTCATTTTGAATTCATTGTTGCAATTTTCAAATCTAAATAAATTTATTTTCACAGATAAAAAATAAATAGAAGATGAAAGATAATTTTTCAAAGAAAAAAAAAAAAAAAAAAAGGGGCCAAGGTATGGGCTCCCTCGCACAGCCACATTCACAGGAATAAGATCGGTAGCGTAGTCCTAAAAAAAAGAAAAGAATATAAGAAAAGAATAAAACAATGAGACCATTGTTCAACACTGCAAAGCTCGACCCCCTCCGTCTGTTCTTCTCCCCAAACCTCCTCATCAGACGCAAAACGACTTTCGTCTCTCTTCCAAGCTTTACCTGCCCAAATAAAACCCTAACTCGAATTCAAACTCCTGGGGTTTTTCATTGTAAAGAAATGGCGACAGTGTCATCAGAATCAGAATCAGCAGCAGGAGCAGTGGTTCAAGTGAAAGACAAGATCGAACTGACTGAGGTTGAAAAGCAGATTTTTGACCGCTTTGTCAACACTCTTCGCCATTTCAGTCTCCATACTGAGCTACGTGTAGCTGGCGGTTGGGTTCGTGATAAGGTAAGTTTTATTGCTGTGGTATTATCTGTGTTGTGAGAAGATGCCCATAGCATGTTTGATGAAAGTCCGTAATGAATAATGAAAGTTTAGCAAAGAGAATCATAAGCAGTAAATGGTTACATGATGTTTGCTGGGTTCTTTGTGGTCATTTAAGTCTTAAGCAATAAGCATACTGGAGGAAATGATAAGACGTTATATATTCTTTTTCTCTGGGTTTTTATTGTCTGATTAAAATTCTTAGTGCTTTTTTATCTTCTGGGATTCGTATAAGATGTTGTTTTAATGTCATTTGCAGCTTCTAGGAAAAGAATGTTATGACATCGACATTGCTATCGACAATATGTCGGGCAGTGAATTTGTTGATAAGGTTAGGGAATACTTGTTATCTACCGGGGAAGAGGCTCATGGAGTTGGGATTATTCCACGGTATAAGTATTTATTTATTTTCTTCATTTTAGGAATTATTATTTTCTGTTGAAAGTTAAATATACTTTTGGTTTTATTTAAAAACCAGATTTTTATATATAAAAAAAGTTTTCTTTTGGTTTAGATGACTTTTCCGGTTTCATGTTCTGTTTTTTAAGATGTTTTGCCCTTCATCATCTCTTATTGGAAAAACTCACGTTTTCTGAATCTAAATATTACATTTCAATCACTATCCTTGCACAATGACTCCTTTTCATGCGGTGGTTTGAACTTCTTATTAGATTAATAGTTGTCATTATTTTACATATTTTAGCCTTTTGGGTCTCCATAGTGTTTTATGATATTATATGCAACCTTAATGTTATCTGATTCTACTTTTGCAGCAATCCTGACCAGTCTAAACACTTGGAAACTGCAAGGATGCGTCTTCTTGATTTATGGATTGATTTTGTAAATTTGAGGAGTGAAGACTACAGTGAGAACAGTCGCATTCCTACAATGGTATAAAATTTAGCTTAGAATTCACTCAGCTACTATTTTTCTAATTTCATGTGCATGACATGTACCCGACGCTGTTCTGTTTGTTAATGAGAACTTAAAACATGCTATATACTGGCAGTGTTTTCTTGTTTTGAATTTGTCATGCTTATATGAGGAAATTATTAAGAATGAGGTAATTAAGAACAGGATTTCATTACATGATATTTCATATTCTGAACCCTTTACATTATTTTTCATTTTCAATTTTTTTTATAAATGTTGACAAGGGGCTGAATTACTCCATGAAGTGGCTAATCATTAGGTGTGAGAGACTGAAAACTTTGAATTTGTTGTTGATGGAGCTAGTTTAGAACTTCGTGTATATTATTAGTACACTTAAATGTTTCCATCACAGTGATTTTCTGTTTGATCATTAATTAAAGCTGAGCCGTTTTCTTGCTGTTTGGTAAAATTATTACTTCATGTAGGATGTATGACATTTAGTTATTCAAGTTTACTTGTGCTGGGTGCATCACTATTTAAGTTAACCTGTTTTACCACAGACATTTGGCACAGCAAAAGAAGACGCATATAGAAGGGATTTAACCATCAACAGGTATTTTAATTTTGATATTGGTTAAGTCAAGGACACTGTCCACGCCCATTTGCAGGAGTTATTGTTATCAGCTAATCTTGTTGCAATTTCAATTTCTTCTGTTGGCCAGCTTGTTCTACAATATCAATACTGGTTCTGTTGAAGACCTAACTGGAAGAGGTTACGAATCGTATTACTTTGTTATGCTTTTTATTTGTTCCAAGAATGTAACTTTCACTTACTATGCGTATAGCTTTGCCACTTTTCAGATGTATTTTCTCTTCCCTCTTCTATTACAGGCATTGAAGATCTAAAATCTGGAAAAATAGTAACTCCTTTACCTCCAAAAGATACCTTTTTGGATGACCCACTTCGAGTTCTGAGAGCTATTCGGTTTGGTAAATCTGAATTTATATTTTTATCTACTCTGTTATACCGCTATATTGTGTGAGGCAAATTTTGATTGTTTTTTCTCCTCTTTGGTAAAAATTGGAAGAAATTAAGCATTTGGAAAAGCATATGTAATTTTCTTAGAGTAACTGATTCAAAATATCATAATATCAAATCTTCTGAGCTCCTCATTTCCCATTCTGACCAAAATATTTGAAGTCATGGCTGATTTCTTGTCATGAGTTAGGTGACAAAACTTCCAATTTTCTCTTTGTTCACTTTTACATGGATCCAAATTTGTTATATATCCATCTCATTTTAGGTGCAAGGTTTGGATTTGTATTTGAGGAAGAACTTACAAAAGCTGCTGCCTGTGACGATGTGAAAAATGCACTCGCAGCAAAAGTCAGCAAAGAGCGTGTTGGAACTGAAGTAATCTTTACCCCTTGTCATGGCTGAAATAGCAAGTTTGATTATGATATTTGATTTCTGAGGAAGACAGCTTTAACTTATCCTTTGAGGCTTTCTAGAAACTGTTTTATTGGGGAATAGTTATTCATTTACTTGCATTATTCCTGTCTGTTCTTGTGCAGATCGATCTCATGATCTCTGGCAATCAACCTGTTAAAGCTATGACCTACATTGCTGATCTGACATTATTTTGGGTCGTCTTCACTCTTCATCCAAAGGTTGAGCCTACAGTATCAGAAGAATGTCAGGGGTATGATAAGATCTAAAACAGCCCAAGATCACCAAGTCTGATTTATTTATTTATTTGTAACTTTTTCTGCAAAGCCTTAAAAATAATATTTGAAATGATCTAGATACTATTGCTTGGTGCAATGGGAAAAGTATTGATTGCAACTATAAGAGCATACACTGAATTTAAGTAGCTCTTTGTTTTCTTTCCAAAGTACTGAAGGGCATGGATTTTGCAGTTCTCTATGAGGACCGACTATGATGGAATTATAACTGGAATGCCTTTTTTATTACAATTAGAATGCACTTTTCTCACTGAGAAAACTGGTGCTTTAGTGCATCACAAAAAGATTTTTCAGAAATTTTCTAGCATTATTATATTTAGCCTTAGATATCCCAGTGATATTGAGCAGTGTTTTTGTCAGTGTTTTTTCATTTATATTCAGATAATAATCTCGGCCCCTTTTAGGCTCTGTGTTGCTTACCTGGATGCTGCGTGGAACCTTATTCAATTAATTGGAGGTTCCTCCTTCACTGTGAGTGAGCCATGTCAGATTCTTTAAATTAATTTTTCTCATGCTGTCCATCAGCATTATATGTTACATGCTTCCTCTTCGTTGTCTTTTCTTCAATGTTCAATATATTTGTTAAGGTTGTGAATTTAAATTCTAAATTCTGAACTTAGGGTGAACAAAGAAGGCTTTGTTTGTATGCTGCTTTATTTCTTCCATTCAGAGACACCATATACAAGGATGGAAAGGGTAAAAAGGTGCTGCCCTTGTTCTCTGCTTCTATTTTTCTTAAATCTTTGGTTTGCTCTTTTTATTGCTTGTTTCTTTCCAGTCGTGAATCCACATTTTATGCATTGAAGGAGCATTGAGCTGTATTCATCGAAATTGGAGCCAAATTATGATTACTGTCTTCACACTCAGTTTTCAGGCTGCCCCAAAACTAATTTTGGTGGATGAGTATGAATTATAATGGTGGTTCTTGATCATTTTCCTCTTTGAGGATGATGAGGACTAGAAAGTTCTGACCTCATTGATTCTCTTATAAAAAGAGTAGTGACAAGCATCAAGCATTTTCTTGGATCTGTTTCTTGTTTACTACTGTTTTATGTTTCTTCTCTCTTCTTAAAATTTTTTGGTGGTTAGAAGCTTTATTATTTTTAGACAGACCAAACAAATTGTAAAATGAGACGAGTTTTCATTCAATCATAAATAACCTCAATCATTGGATCAGTTATTACTCTTTTCCATTGTTTGTTTTACCCTAATTGCTGTGAATGGAATGACGGTTTCAACTACTGTAATTGATTGATTCTACAGATGTGTATTTTTATATTTCTTTCCAAGAGTTTACATTTTCTTTTGCCAAAGCTGAACCATGTTTCTTCATTGCAGGTGCCTGTTGTCAACTATATATTCAGAGACTCTCTGAAGCAAAAAGCCAGCGATCCTGAAACAGTCAGTTCAAATCTCCTCTCACTAGGCCTTTTGCATTGACATCTTCAAGACTTATTGAACATCTGGAAAGTCTTAACCCTCCTTTTGTAGGTTATCAAGATACACAGGTCATTAGAGAAATTCTTGACGTTGATTCCCTTGCTTACATCTAATGACGATATCCAGCCTGCTGAAGTGGATATGGGCATGGAACTTCTTGATGTGCCTATAACATCAAAACTCCGAGTGGCAACAGGTACTAGTTCTTGCTTGTGTATTTTGAAGCTCTGTCGCTCTATTTGTGTTTCCTTGAACTGTTTTTCAACATTTGACAATTATTTTAGCTGGGCAAGTCAAGATGAATTTCTTTAGCATTATACTTCGCTATCGAAGATACCTCAAAAGTTCCACAAGTTCATAACAAATTTAATTTCCTTATCATAATTTCCCCCTATTTTTGTGTGAAGCGAGCCCTGTGCCAGATTTGTTTTGTAATTACTGAGGTGGTGGCTTAGATAGGTTTTATATGTACTGTGCCATTCAATGGTGCGTGACTTGATAAATTTGTTGAGTCATGCCACCTTGATTGGATTAACTTCTTTACACAACTAGTTAATCAGTTAATGAATAAATGTTGATAAATTCACAATCTCGCTCTTATTTGAATTGCTGGACGGTCATCCATCAAACATGTTTTTGAAATTTCCTGAGTTGCATAGATTCTCTTTGCTAATTGTTTATTCCTATATATTCAGGATTTCTACTACTGGAAGTTAAGGAATTTTGGCGAGCTGGTTTGTTGTTATCAACATTGCTATATCCTTCTGACACGGACTCTACTCAAGACTTTTTAGAAAAGCAATTTGAACTTGACAGGAGAAGGGATTTATTTAAGGCAGCTGAAGATGCCATTGTTAACCTAGGTATAAGACACTGCCAAATTTCTTCTTTCTGTGAATTTTTTCCTTTAGAATTGTTTAAATATCCATCGAGTATATCTTGCAAAAGATGCTGAAATGCATTTTTAACAAGCCAGGTAACTTGTTTTGTTCGCTTCATTGGACCTGATGCCATTCATAGACACAGAAATAACCTCCCATGTTTTCCAGTATAAATAATTTGTTTTTGGTTTTTCCCAAACTTACATCTATAGTGGAGCCCAGCCTTGCTTGTTCTGAAATTTAGTAAATGCTGAGATGCAGGTCTTGAAAAAGTGTGGGATTTAAAGCCGTTGGTTAATGGGAAGGATATCATGACTGTTTTGCATCTTAAATCTGGAGGACCGATTGTTAGGGAATGGGTAAGCCATCTTTTCCTCGCTTCAAAATCTCTGTAGAATTCTAGACTCTAACATATATATCCCTTCCTCGCAGCAACAGAAACTGCTTGCATGGCAGCTTGCTCACCCCGCAGGGACTGTGGAGGAATGCCTTGATTGGATGAAGGAAACACATTCGAAGCGTGCAAAGATGGAGTAACCATTCATGGTAAAATGCGACGATATGACCTAGCAAACTGGCATCTGCTCAACCCCAGCAATCCTTCTTGAGCTCCCATGAACACCCACTAGTTCTGAACTTACGCCGGCCGTGTCGACGTGCAGAGTTTTAGCTTGATATTTCAGTAACAGTTTTGTACAGATCTTCAACTGAACGTGCAGGATCTTGCATTAGCTGCAAGTATTTTGTGATCTGCACAGACATCCAATTGGAGTGTAGTTTTAGGGATCCAGGCATTCTCTTTCAGCCTCCTTTGCTTCATTGTTCTCTTCTCTTTTAAGCTCCTTGGGATGTCCGGTGGAATCAAGGCATATATAATATGGCGTGACGATAAAAGGCTTGAGATTTACGTAGTAGATCTCGAGTTTGAGTTAAGACCTGTATTTCTTGTAAAAGTTTAGAATAACTGGAGTTTTGTTTGCTCATCTGAGCTCATAAAATATATTTTACAAGCTGAGTTTCCTTAGAATTAAAAAAAAAAAAAAAAACATTTCCAGAGCAATGGAGCATGGAAGGTCCGTAACTAGAAAGACTCGCTCAAAAAAAGAATGTATACAAAAAAATATGTAAAAACTTGAGGTGCCTGGATATCTTTATCTGAATCTATTTCTCTTCTGACTTAGTGTTTAGATAATATTAATAATTTACTTCAACATTTATTTGTCTATAATTTTAAATTTATTTTATTAAATACAAGATTCATAATTAAAACATGTTTATATTAGAAAACATGTTAACAACTCCACATTGTTTTTTTCCTCTTAATTCTTTTTAAATCCAATATAAAACAAGCCAAAATTAGAGGTTGTTTTTAAAAATATATTTTACTTGAAAATACATATTTATAATTTGTTTTTAATAATAATTAAAATAATTTTTCCTTTTAAAAAAATAATAATTTCTTTCTCATGGAGCAGTTTTACCATATCGTTTTAAATAAAAGAAAAAACGAATAACAAAATCCAACCATGTAAACAGAAACATCGTACTAAACGAAACACAACACCATCATCATCCATTCATCCGTCCGAAAGAACATGAAGACGACGCGATCATCCTTAATCCTCATATTATCCATAATAATATGGGCAACAGAATCAACAGGAGCTGACAAAATAAATACAGTGTTAGAGCTAGACGAATCCAATTTCGATTCTACTATTGCCGCCTACGACTATGTCTTCGTCGATTTCTACGCCCCTTGGTGCACCCACTGCAAGCGCCTCGCGCCCGAGGTTTCTCTTCCTTTCTCTTATTCTTATATCTTTTATTAAACTTAATGCCAATCTCATACTCTCCTGATAAGATCTGGAAAAAAAAATAGAAGAATTTTTTTTGATCTCATCTCAGTTTTTTATGTATTAATCACTGTGATACTATGATTAATTAAGTGATTGTTAAGATCCGAATATATTTTTATATTTTTCCTTTTAATTTTCTATTAGAGTTTGATAGTGTTTTTTTCCCCGTGATCTTTTAACTGAAATTATTCATAATTCGTAGTCTAAGTCTCATTTTTGAGATATAAATTTGTGGGTGTTGTTCGAGTTGAAGAGAATTATCTTATTTTATTTTTTATTTTTGTTAATCAGTTAGAGCAATGCATAATGTGATTATTTGTTACGGCATATTGTTTAATTAATTATTTTTATTTTTTTCAGCTAGATGTGGCTGCTCCAATTCTCGCCGAATTGAAGAAACCTATAATCATAGCTAAAGTGAATGCTGACAAGCATACCCGTCTTGCTAGGAAACACGAAGTCGAGTAAGTAGCTACTACCCTCTCTTTTTTCGTTAATAAGTTTTACTTGGATCTCAGCTTTGATTCTATGATACTGTGATTAGATGATGAATTTGTGTTGCATGATCCAAGCACTTGTCTATACTTTGCTGCAGTGGATACCCGACCCTCAAGATCTATATGCATGGTGTTCCGACAGAATATTATGGACCAAGGAAAGCAGAATTACTCGTTCGTTTTCTGAGGAAATTTGTTGCTCCTGATGTCACTGTCCTTAATTCAGACTCAGCTATAAGAGAGTTTGTTGAAGAAGCTGGGACACATTTTCCTATATTTATAGGTTTCGGAATAAATGAGACTGTGATATCAAATCTAGCCATAAAGTATAAGAAGAAGGCTTGGTTTTCTGTTGCAAGTGATTTCTCAGATGATGTAATGGTACAATATGATTTTGACAAGATTCCGACTATGGTATCTATCCATCCAAGTTACAATGATCATAGCATCTTTTATGGGCCCTTTGAAGGTTTGGTTTCATCCCATAACCAAGAAATTAGTGTTAATTTTTGTATTTTTGTCTAGATACCCTTTGCTTCAACAGAATGGAACTAAAGAATAAAAATACTTTTGACAACCATGACAAAAGGAACAACATTCTTTCATGTTCTGTGTGCTTCATTTGTGTCTGTGCTGTCTTTGCATTGTGTACCATGTACATGGTAGAATTTGCATAATTATGGTGTTACAAATTTGTTCCACTATTACAGAAAGATTGGTATAGCATTAATAAGTTTCAAAATTTGGTACATGCTTGTGTAGATGAAGATGTTTGAGTAGAGCAACTAAGGAAATACTTGCATGATTTATAATTTCATAATATTAGAAATTTTGTCATTTCACAGTTTGTATGTCACAGACAGGACAGGGAGTGCATCCTCATTGAGAGATCAAACTGTAGAATACTGAATATTTAGCTAAGAGGTTTGTGTTGGGGACTGCTATTCATTCTGTGTTTAGGTCAAATATGACATGGAAATTTTTAAGCTAGCTCATGGTGGACCTGTGCATTACCCTGGTCAATTGAATTGGTTATGTTTCACTCTAAATGGACCTCATTGTGGTATATTTTAACAACCTATCTGGTACCTTGACTAAGTCTGATTGATGAAACCCAGACAGCAGGTGTTCTCTTGTTCTGATTCTTGCTCTATGGTTTTTCTCTCTGCTTCTTTTGTTTTGGCATGGATATCTCACGTTATTTCCTTGTAGTTTTCCCATGTTTATTTCTTTCTACTTTTTTTCCATTATGGGCTACCTGCTTTTTGCTGCATTGCATAATTATAAGTTGTACTTGCCTTTCTATTAAACCTGCAGAGGAATTTTTGGAGGAGTACATAAAACAAAATTTTCTACCTTTGGCTGTACCCATAAACTATGAGACACTGAAGATACTGAAGGATGATCAAAGGAAAATTGTCCTGACCATCTTAGAGGATGAGTCTGAGGAGAAATCACGAAAGTTGATCAAGACGTTGAAGGCTGCTGCATCAGCAAATCGCGATTTGGTATTTGGTTATGTTGGGGTTAAACAATGGGCGGAATTTGCAGAGACATTTGGTGCCAAGGAGACAAAACTACCAAGAATGATTGTTTGGGATGGAAGCGAGGAGTATCTTTCAGTAAGTATTACTGCTGCAATACCATAGTCAAATACCATGTTTTAAAATCTCTAGAAAATTTTAACTCCCATTAATTTGGTAGTCTACAAGGAGAAATAATGCATGCACTAACTTTATTTTTAATACTTTGTAGGTAATTGGTTCAGAAAGCATTGAAGAGGAGGACCAGGGGTCTCAAATCTCACAATTCCTTGCCGGATTCAGAGAAGGGAAAACAGAGCGTAATAGCATCAGTGGTCCATCACTGTTGGGCTATATCAAATCATTGATTGGAGTTAGAAGTGTGTACATAATTGTGTTTTTGGTTGCAATGCTTATACTGATCCGACATATTAGCAAAGAGGAACCTCTAACGGTCGGTACCCGAGACCGAGACCAAGTTGAACATGGGACGAGCTCTGAAGCTGAAAGCTCAGATTATAGACCCGGTGATAAGCAAGACTAGAGTAAGTCTTCTGCTTGGGGCTAGTGCAGGTTATTCTGGATGTCCTAGATTTGATAGAGAATGATCTCTTACTAGTGCTCATCAGCTTTTTAACACGTTAGCCAATTTGATGATTTGTGTTTTTGGTATAATAGAATTTTGTATTTATTTTTCAAGGAGATCTTACTAGGTTTTGAGTTCTGTTCTTTTTTTTTCCCATTGAATTTGTTTAACTATGTAATTGTCACACTTAGTCAAGCACACAAGTTACCTTGTAAAAGAAATAGCCAATAGGGCTCCTGTAGCTTCCGAAATTGCATCATCGTTTGTAGCAGGGGGAACAGAGCAGAGATTAAGATTGGGATACGAAGTTGGAAGTTTCATGTTCAAAACCCTAGAGAAGGTAGAATGGGATTTACAAAGATGAGAAGGTTACTTCCGTATCTTCATTTGAATCGAAGAGAACTCTGCTGCTGAAGGCAAAATCATCACCTTGTGACTTCATATTTTAAACTTGCACGGACTCTTTAGGGGAATATGATTGATGTTATTTTTTAAAGTATTTTTTATTTAAAAATATATTAAAATAATATATTTTTTATTTTAAAAAAATTGTAAAGACTATTTAGGAGTGTTGTTGATTTAGAAATATGATTGAAGTTGTTTTTTAAAATATATTAGAATGATATATTTTTTTTATTTTTTAAAAAATATTTTTGATATTTACACATTATATGATTTAAAAATATATATATTTTTAAAAAAAAAAATCACTTTTGAAGTGCTTTCCAAACATCCAGCAACACATGACATGCTGTTTTGAACGAATTTGCTTGGCCATCACTTTCTATTTTAATTATTCTTTTCATGTTTTTTAAATTTTACAAAATAAATAGGAGAATAATATTTATAAAATCGTCGAAACATTTGCTCAGAGGTATTTAATAAAAATGTAACATTTAATTTTGTTTTTAATTTTTATATAATATTTTCAAATTTACTATTCCTTTTTTTCTTATATAGTCACCTAATAAATATTTTTCTTACTAGACTATGATAAGTTTTAATTTAAAAAACTTTACTTCTAAGAGAAAAAAAAAAGTCATGTTTTAATTAAAAAAGAATATTTGATTGAAAAATATGCTTTCAATCGAGAATATAAATTATTATACAAATAGGCTTGAACACATCTCTTGAATAAAAAGTTTTTTTATAAATTAAAAGCCGTGGCGGTTTCAAAATGTAGACCACTTACTATAAAGGCTTTCTTATCTACTATATACCATTTTAGTTTTTGAGATTAATTCTTTTTTATATTTAAGAATATTTTTCAACAAAGGCTAAACCTTCATATTTAATTTGGACTTGATCAACATTATATGCATAAATTAGAAATGATGGACTAAATAAAAAAAACATAAAATGACTATATTAAAATAAATCAAAATTAAGAGCATGATTTCTGAAACAATAAAAAAAATCAGGGAAAAAATAGTTTTTCGGGGGCAAGAAATAGAAATGTCAATTTACTATTAAAATCCATAGCAAACAAAAACATATCTACAATAAAAACACTACTCATTTTAACTTTTCTTTTAATAAAACATGAGCTATTCACCAAAGCAACCCAAATTTGTGCCTTTTTTCTTTCTTTTTTTTCCAATTTGAGACTTTTGTTCAAATTCTTTTGCTAATTTCGGCTTTAAAATTGGTGAGTTGGATAAAATCTAGGGCTGCATGTCTCCCTCACCTATATCTAGATCAAAACATCACAGCAAACATGGGGGGGGGGGGGGGGGGGGGGGGGGGGGAACATCCAGAAAAGGAGTGAAGCCAGTCCATTAAAATCTCCAGCTGCAAACTCTAAGTGGTACAATAGTTAGTGCCTTCGGAACTACCAATAAGGCTATTCAAAACATTAACGTTAGCAGCACAATACAGCACAAGTAAACTCAAGACTTGGTGGCGCATAGAATTTGCCAGAGCTAAACTGTAGGGAACAGAATTCTCACTTGAAAATAAATAAAAAAGACACAACTGAATCCTGCAATGTACAAATTGTGCAGAGTGAGTGAGACATTCTCGGGTGGCACAAGAAGACGAACAATTACATCCAAAGGAACCCAATCAGTGATGCCTCAAGGTACAAGCCAGAGGTTTGTAGAATACAACATGTTGGTTCACATCCTGCAGAGTTTTATGGTTTATACTCCCGACTTCCCACTCAGAAACTGTATTTTCGATTAGCAACCTGGAAGAGACTGCGCAGAGGCAAACGGGGAGAAACTTGCAGTGGACTCACTGCAATGCAATGGGCGTGGCTGATGACTGGAGCTAACCAAACTTGGGGAGGCATTGCTTGGGCTAGGAATATATGCAGACATGTATCGGGTATTCAAGGGTGATATGGATGGGTAGCCCAAAGAATGGGGTGAAACCAAATGGGAAGTATGGGATCTTTGGGAAGACATGTGCCTAAGATCAGCTGAGCTGTGACTTATACTTATGGAAGGCGAGTGCCGGTATGATCTAAGAGGCTGCTGGACATAAGGAGTGCTTGAAAGAGAGGGAATGTGAGAAACTGAAGGGGTCCTTGATGAGGCAATTTGTATGGCAGTTGATGTTTCAGATCTAAAAGATGACAGCATGGATGATGAAGCAAAAGAGGATGGGGTGGATGAAAGCAATGGTGTGGATTCTGATGCAGGTGGATCACCTGTGCTAGTTCTAGCATCACGCTTGCATACTGGACAAAAGGTTCTCCATGAAGTTAGCCAAGAATCCACACAGAAAGCATGGAATTCTGCACAAAGTTCAAGAATGTGATTCAGTTAAAAGAGGCAAGAATAATTAATACAAATGTTTTGTCAAAAGCTTCAAGAACATTATTTCTAGTTGACAGAGTGGAAGGGTTGTTGAAAATAATCCTAACATCAAATGCTATATAGATAATATAATCTATATTACATCGAAGCATCAACACCAATCTTGTTTGTTCGGTTGGGTTGTTACTGAGCACAAGTGCAAGTGCAACTCAAATCCCAGGTAATATACTAGGTTAGTATAGGAAAGCTCACATATTTATTTCTATACCACACCATCTAAGACAGACATCTTACTGAGAATACTGCAAGCATAAATTTTCTTTACCTACCATGCACTCTTTTCAGTATTTCTGTTTGATAAGAGTGAAAACCATCCTTGTATAATGAAACATCAAAACTTCCATGTTGCACTCTATGAAGCTATATTAGATGAACTATTCTTCAAAAGGAGCTTCTTTCCAATTTTGGACAAATATAATTTATTGATTTATGGTTCCTATTATTTTGGATTTCCACTCCAATGTTGTTTGATGTTTTATTTCTATCATACCAATTTTACAAAACTTTGGATATGCATTTACAGAAAATATACCATAAAACATAGTTGCTGTCATACTAGTCACAGCAATCTAACATTCAATTTTTCACTTCACGCTTATCTCTATTCCAAATTTTACTATAATTTGCATTCACTAAATTTTACTAAATATGCACTCACCTACTTAATTCACCGATAATGGATTCCTCAAATGTCAACTTATGAAAGCTATACTTGCCTTGATCTTGCATGCTATGGAAAAATTGCCAGGAAGTACATGATTTCTAAGGCACATCCATTTCACTAGGTGCATGTCAGAGAGGCTTACGTAATTTACTATCAGCACATTCCATTGATATTTCATAAATACACAAGTTTAACAAATAAGATGGGAAAAAGTCTCCTTATTTTTGCTTTTCCCAAAACTGTTACTTTCAGTTACATCACATTCCCTTCTTTGCCCCTTCCATGCTTGAATGGGTTTGGGGACCACATAAATACTTGCCTGGTAAACTGGCTTTAGCCAGAATAACAGGGGCAACCAGTGCAACTAAGTTAAACAAGATGTCAACCTGACTTGATGTACAAAAGCAATCTTGCAGTCAGCCACTTCTCATAATTCTATTATCCCTCTTAACTATCTTGAAAACCTATTTGACATTTGACTTACAGTGGCTACAAACTAACACAAAACCTTGAAACTGTAAACAAGTAGCACAAAATTGAATTATGCAAAGAAAATGTATTAAACAAGCAAATGCTAGCAACTGCATCATCTTTGTTAGGATCCAAAGGAAATAAAGAAACCTTACTGTGTCGACATGGAAGAACCCTGAGTTTTTCTCCAACAGTATAATCTTCAAGGCATATGGCACAAGTAGTAGAAGTACAATTATCCTCTAGAACGGAAGTAAATGTGAGGCTAGGCATTGCTTTCACTAGGCGGCGGCTCATTCCATGGAATTCCCGAACACAAGAAGAGTGAGGGCGCTCTCTTCTTATGCGATGTCTGCGGATGAAGAAACAAGTTGCCAATACTGCAGACATTGCAAGAAGAGAAATAAAAGAGATTGCCATAATAGACCATGCTGAATTTTCAAAGCTTGGGATCAACCACAGCTCCACGTCAGTCAACCCAGCATACTTCGTAAGTGTTTCGCCTGATTTTTTAGAAACAAAGACGGCATGTATTTTTACTCCAACTGAGTTTCCTGCCACTGAAAAAATTTCCAGCATTTTGAATCAGGATTGTAAATGCCAAAATACTTTGTTGTCATATATAATTGTGAATGTGTGTGTGTGTGTGTGTGTGAGAGAGAGAGAGAGAGAGAGAGAGAGAGAGAGAGAAGTTAGCTGCAAAAAGAGCAACAACAAATTAGACAGCAATAGAAAAAGAGGTTACTCAGACAAGTTTCTCTGTACTCGAGTAAGGATTTACCTACTACAAGTTTTGATCAGGAAGGTGCAAAAAATCACACAGCAAACTTATAAGCAACATAGAGAATTTCAAACATTAAAAGTATCAAGACCTACCACTGTTTTGTTTCTCATTTCTTCAAAATTTCTCTTTAGACAATAAGCTAAAATCATAGGGCTAAAATACTAAGGCAAATCCCTCACAACAGTTTGTTGATCTAGGACTCACAACAGCTGACATCTATAATTTAAGGGTTTGTGTTCAAAACTATGAAAGTACCATACTCCATGCTATAAGGCTAATGCCCCTCCTATCAGCCCTTTTATTGGTGGTTGACAACTAGAAATCCAAAATCCCATCCTATAATTTCAATTATATCTATACATAATGGGAAGGCATTATATAATGGATTAAGGGGACAAGACATCACAACCTGTTTTACAACAGGTGAAATGCTAAGTAATACTCTCAACAGCTTTTCCATACCTCCTGAAACACTAAAAAAAAGTTGTCTTTTCAAAGCATAGCTCAAATAACTTATTTTCAGTTGTATACAGCAGTGGATTACAAATGATAGCTTTATATCATTAGATCCATGTACAATTCTTTAATAATTCACAAGTTCCAACAAGATGATCATAGTTACAATATGAAACATGATTCCATCTTGTTCTTCAACACCATGCTAAAATGCCTAAAGGCCCTTCTGCTATAGCAACCAAGACAACTTTGAGACTTGAGACCCACTAAGAAGAAGAATGAATTATAGTTCATCATTGTCTACAAATTATTCATTATTTTCTTTTGCAGTTTAGTTGCAAAATCTGCACCATTCTTTCCTAACATCAGTTCTGCTACCAAATTCAGAGTTTAAAGAAACAATTTCTTGTAAGTGGTTGTAAATGCGTCTAACATTAAACTAAACACCTAAGATGAATCAGAAAATGAGATCGATGAACTAATACACATTTCAACAATTTTTTTCTCCATTTTATCTATAGAAGTTGAGTCAGCAGCAAGATTTTGAACAGGAATAAGGAATCACATTGATAAATGCTTCCAACATTCAAATAGCGATTAAATCAACCCTAACAAGCTAGCTCATGAAATCCAAGGAATTCATTGTAAAATCACGGTGCTGTAGACCAGAACAGAAATGGATAGAGTACGGAAGCATTCATGTGTCGCTGACAAATTTAAGAGCCAATTCTTAGAATTATCAATAAGTTCCCATGCCAATACAGATTCATGATCACAAAAACAAACTAACCAGTTTTCACTTGGGAAAAGGTCTTACTTGCAACCAAGACTCCTTCTTCGTTGTCATATACAATAGCAGCTTTGAACCCTGCCTTTTGTACTCTTCTAACTTTATCCTCAAAGCTACACCCTCCTCTGATAATCAACACAAATGGAGAGCTACTATTCGAGCCCTTTTCAGCTTTATTAGTCAAATCCATGCATGCATCAATAGGCTCCGCCAAAGACAATACCCCGCATTCACCTGAGCTCTTTATAGCCGGAGCTGAATTTATCAACAAAACCAAGAATCAGCATGTACACATGCAACATGTAAGAAACTATCTATGCACAACATTCTTGCATCAACAATCCTGAGATTCAAGTTCCTTAAGTCTTCTAATTAAAATCAAGCATATTTAAATAGCATTTGTATGTCCAATAGCTAATTAATAAAAACCTAAAAAAAAAGAACTCAAACTTTTAAGATCCCTAATTGGCATATAAATCTTGATTCAATGAAAAGTTTCCATCTTTTCAGCTCTAGCAATAAAAGGGATTCACTTTCTTTCATTTTCCTTCACTTATCAACCAAACACCAAAAAAAACCAATAAAAAAAAACTCACCGAAATTAGCTTCAATATCATCGAAAGCCATGGTGACATTTTTTCCAATCAAAACAACATTAGCTGATGCCACCAAACAGCTACTCAATAGCGATAAAAATAAAAGTGCAACACCCTTCATCGACTTGGTTCTCAGAAGAAAATAAATAAAACCCTAAATTATCTTAGAAAGAGGAATGCAAAAGGTTGTTTCTTTTCTTTTCTTATTGCTATGGTTTATGTTAGGGTTTTGATTTTGATGAGAATGGATACATCAGCTTCCATCTGAGAGAGTATCTGAATCTTATGATCCTGATTTTGGGTTTTGATGCTTTTGATTTGCATGAAAGGGTTTTGTCTTTTCAGAATGAAAAATAAAAATAAATAAAGGAGGGGAGAGAGGGAGAGAGAGGGAGAAAAAAAACACTATACCATGAAATGGATGGATGGGAGAGGGAGAAAGCTTTTGTTTTTGATTGTGTTTAAGGCAATTGTTTTTATTTTAAAGTTTCCTAACCTTTATCTCATTGTTCATTGTAATAAATTAATGTGATTATTAATTATAGTATAATTTTCATAATATTTTATTGTTATTAGTCAAATTGATTAGAGTGATTATGGAATATTTAGACTATTTGACACTGTTTATGATTTTAATCTAAAAAGAATATTAAATTAATATTTTTTACAGTTTTGATGTTTAGGTATTAGAAATATATAAAAATTGTTTTCATATATTTTTAAATTAAAAACTATTTTGAAAAATACAAACTTTCATGATTAGATAATTGAAATTGTGATTATCCTTTACAATCAAGAAGGTGAATGTGTGTCTTTAGATTAGTTCAGAGATGTGTGGTGACCTTGCAGTGGATAGAGTAGCAACAAAGCAATTGATTTTTTGCATGGAATTAGGCCCCACTTGTATAGTTAGGTGGTTCTATGTCCATTTCATGGGTCAGTCACCATTTATTTTTTATTTTTTTTCTCAAAAAATAACACATGTATGGGAGAGTATAGAGTTAATCACCCCTAGCTTGAGAGTGGTATAACTATTAACAAATGGAAAATAATGTTTAATTTTTTATACATATGTTTGAAGCAAGGTTGTCAATTTCATTTCGTTTTCGACCGAAATGGTCGAAATATTTCGTATCAGTTAAAAAAACAAGATAAAACAGCATCATTTTTATTTCGGTTTAAATTCCGGCTCATTCTGGATTTTTCGGCCAAATACCAACTGAAACGTTTTGGTTTCGTTCCGCCCGTTCCATTTCGGCCAAATAGTGTTTTTTTAAATAATGAATAATTTTACAATATCAATCTTATCTTTTAATCTGACCATTAGATTGAGATAAAATTTTACAAGAAGTCTCTTGACATATTTTATATATATTATGCTAAAATTTCAGAGCAATCAGAGAATGTAATGACCGAGATTGATGATGATATTCTCGTAATATTATACATGTTTATAATTTTGTTCAGAAAAATCATTTTATTGTGTCTTTTTTTAGATTAAATTGAAAATTCTAAATAATTTTATTTTTGGATTTGAACTAAATATTTTTTTTGAATTAATATATTTAATTATATATATATACATAAACAATACAACTCTGAAACGCTCCAAAACTGAAACATTCTGTTTCAATTAAAAACCAAAGCACCAATCAAAATGAAATTGATAACCTTGATTTAAAGGGATCTTAAAAATAAATGAAGTTAATTGGGCATATAGGTGTGATTTCCATAAATTGAGGTGTTAAGACATAGATATAAAATCTTAAGAAAATAACTTTTTTTTCATTATCGTGTGAATTAATAACTCGCCATAAAATAGGTATATAATAAATAAAAGCAAGAGTATTATATAAAATAATTTTAAACATTATCATGAGCTGATCTCTCACAACTTTATTCTAAAAAGGTTGAGAGTGATAAGATTTCGCTCGTAAACCTAGGGTTTTACACATGATCTTGAAGGGAGTGATAAACTATCAATGGCTGCTACATAAACCCTTGCCCTCATGATTTGGGTCGCCCATATTCAGAAGGGTTTAAATAATTTTCGGTCACCGGCGTCCCTTAGTTGCTTGTTAGTTTATGCATTTCATGACCCTGCTACATGGAGGCAGCAAGTAATATCGTCCTCCATAGCCTTCTACATTTACAAAGTCACCCCTCAACTTGTAAATTTAAAAAAGAAATTTTATGAACCATTTAGCAGTGACGTAATGGTAAGAGCTCAGGATTAAGGGGTTTGCTCCTCTTATGGTTTCAGGTTTGAGCTTTATGATTGTTAATATGATATTCATTAGAGACTTACATGATTATTACCTTCATGCCCTGTTGTAGTCAGTATATTGGTTCCTTGGTGCAAAATTATGCCTTTCGGCTTCCCACTACATACCTGTTTGTTTCTTTGTTCCAAAAGTATTTTTGAATTTTTTTTATTTTTTTCTACTTTCGATTAAAAAAATTAGTATTTTTAGATCATTTTCATATGTTGGTATCAAAGATAACTTTTAAAAATAAAAAAAAAATATTATTTTGATATATTTATAAATAAAAATCACTTTAAAAAGCCTCAACCACACTACCAAATCACCACCACATCGAGTAGGAACCAGGGTCCATGATCCATCACTCTTTTCCAAGGAATAACTTCTAGGTGTTTCTGATGCGTCCTGGTATCGTTATGGTACATGACTAAACAGATCAAAGAGGAAATGTTAGAAAAATGGTAAAAATGGTCTCTTTTTTTTCTTGCTTTTTTCCATTATTTGTTGTTTGTTCAATGTCTTTTTCGTCCTGGCAAATACCTAAGCAACATCTTGGATCTTGAGTTAGGTATTTGTCTGCGAGTGCGTGGAGTCAAATCTCAGCACTATTTCCATAACTAGTCAGCCCTGTCTCCACTTTCGTCATGCCCTTCTATTATTAATTTTCGCTGTCTAATTCTAACTCGTTGCATGACGATGCTTCTTCCTTTTTGTTGAGAATGCCAAATAGTTGTGTAAACAACTGGAATATCAGATGACAGAAGGCTGCCGCCATGTAATTCAGGGCACAAGTTATGAGATATTTGTTGAGATCAGGAAAAGTAGAGCAAAGATACCCGAGTTATTGGTATTGAGGGAATGCTTGGCAATGGAGGTGATTGCAGAAGATGACGAGCTGCAGAAGATGGCAATGTGCAGGTGGAGGTGGCGATTGCAGAAGATGGGGCGAGCTGCCACGCCTACATTGATGCTTGAAAACGACAAAGCACAGAAGAAAGCAAGGATATTGAATCATTTGAAGGAGGCCATCATCTAGCAGATGCTGTTGTTAACTTTGAATGAAAAAAAATCAAGATTTAATGCACTCTCTGGGTGACACAGATCTGAAAAATTATGAAATCTATGTTAATTTCTTGTTAGCTCACCTTCGGGACTCAAATTGGATTCACTGTTTTTCTCGGTCAAACTGTCAGAGAATAATATAAATCATATTATAGGATCTCACCTATAAGCTTAAATTTTTAGGTGAGATGATTCCTTAACATGATATCAGAGTCTTGTTGACCCAGCGGTCACGAGTTCGAATCTCACCACCCTCATTCTATTTAATAAAAATTAAGCTCAAAGTGATGTGGGCTTGTGCAAGTTTCAAGCCCAAAACACTTTCACTTGATAGAATGTGTTAGAGAATAATATAAATCATATTATAGGATCTCACCCTACAAGTTTAAATTTTTAGATGAGATGGTTTCTTAACACAAACAACTATATAAACCCAACACCAACGTTGATTTTCTCGGACAACTACAAAGTTCACTGATTTTCTCAAGGTGTACAAGAACACTCGCTTAACAATGGCGTCTTCCAATCGCTCCATTCTCACTTTCTTCATTGCTTCGGCAATTTCAAACATCAATGTAGCTCAAGCGGTTCGCCATCTTCTGCAATTACCACCTCTGCCTTCTCTTCCAAATTTCTCAAAGCTCACGTGCACCTTTGCCAGCTATCCCAAGTCTGCCCCGGCCCACATTGCCAACCTGGCCCACAGACCAACAGTCTCTACCGAAGCCCACATTGCCAACCTGGCCCACAGACCAACCATCTCTACCGAAGCCCACATTGCCAACCTGGCCCACAGACCAACCATCTCTACTGAAGCCCACATTGCCAACCTGGCCCACAGACCAACCATCTCTACCGAAGCCCACATTGCCAACCTGGCCCACAGACCAACCATCTCTACCGAAGCCCACATTGCCTCCACTTCCTGGCCTGCCCACCATGCCCAGTAGAATGAAATTGGTAAAATTATTTATCATATATCATCATAAGCCTTTTTAGATGAACTCAGTGAAAATGAACAGCTGAATGTCTCTCTAGATATATATTTTTATAGAGAATATGTGCATGAAAAAAGAGAAAACAAATTAAAAATAAATAAATATATGTGATCGAAATCAGGGACAGACTTGTTTTGCTTCGTGTGTTTTTTTGTGATTGAATCCAAGTATGAGTTTCTATTTACTATAATCTATGCATGTTTTAATTTATAGTTGCATTCTTAATCCAAGTTTGAGTTTATATATATACACTAGCCAATGCCTCCGCATCTCATCGCGGGCGGCACAATATTTTTTTTCAATGTAAAAAATATTTAATTATGTGTATTTTTTATTGTATTATAAATTTAGTCAAAATAATAAATTTGTGCAGAAATCCTGTGAAGTGCAAGTTTTTTTATAAAATATATGAATTTTAAATTGATATAAATTTATCTGTTTAATAGTTTTCAATGAAATAACCAGCATAAATTTATCATCGTCATTAAAAAAGCAAGAAAAAATTGATATTTGAATTATTGAATTCACTGCATTAAGATTAGATCATTTTATAATTCAATTTAAATCAAACAAAAACAATAAATTGTGAAAATACCTATCATAATCAAATAACAAAAATAAGAAGTTAATTTTCTGTCCACAAAAAGACGAAAACATAAATTGAAAAATCATTCTTACCTTATTTTCATTATCATTGCTATAATAGTTAAAATTATTATCAATATTACTGTCAAAACAATTAAATTTCCCTGAAAAATCATAAAAAAAACAAAAGATTTTTATAAAAAAAATAATTACTAAAATTATCATTATCATTGCGCAAATAATAAAATCTTAAAAATCATCTAATCCAAATAACAAAAAAAAATAAGAGAAAACACAAAAAAAAAAAGGAAAAAGGGAGCAATATTAATTTTAAAATGATTACCACCATAAATTAAAATTTCAGGATTGAACCGATTAAAAATAAAACCCCAATAAAAAAACAAAAACTAAAAGCATAGATGCATAAATTCAAATAATAAATAAACATTGTCCAAGAATTTAAAAAAAAAAACTAAATGAATTAGTATCAATAAAAATCTGCAATAATCAAATAACAAATATAAGTAGTTAATTTTCTATCCATAAAAAAAACAAAAACATAAATTGAAAATTCATCCTCACGTTATTGTCATTATCATTGCTATAACAGTTAAAATTATTATCATCATTATTGTCAAAACAATTAAAATAATTAAATTGACTTGAAAAATCATTAAAAAAGGCAAAAGATTTTTATAAAAAACAATCACTAAAATTATCATTATTATTGCATAAATAGTAAAATCATAAAAATCATCTAATTCAATGACCAAATAAAAATAAAAAAAATGAATAAAAAAAATATTAATTTTAAAATAATTACAGATTACAGACAGGCTTTTATTTTTTAGGTAATACTAGAAATGAGGACCAGAAACGAAATTGAAAGTGACGGGACTGAAGTGCAAAAGGTGAAAATAAGGGGGACTCTCCTGCACTTTTATGTGCAAGAGAGAGAGAAACGTGGCCAGCGGCTTTAACCGGCCTCCACCGCGTCCACGGACATTTTTAGGTAAAACACACCGCCGTGGGAGGAAGAAAACGCGGAGGCGCATCGAAAAAGACTCCGGAATCGTGTCTCCGGCCACCGTAAGACGTCGCACACGCCACCTAAACAGGACGTGGGGCCGAACACCAGCTGGCGCGTGCCCAACACGCACTGACAGCCACCGAAAGAAATAATAAAAAATAAGATCAATTATCGTCCTGCCCTTGTTCCCAAGGGCATCGTTTTTGTCTTATTAGGGACTATAACCGTATTTAGCCAATTTCAAAAAATAATAAAATAAGCAGAAGACCGTCGGGGCAGACCAGACCGGTCCGGTCCGATGTGCGTAATGACCACGGAGCCCCTCGGTCTGGCGATGTTTTTTGTCATTTTCGGGGGGCTTTTTCGTTAAAGCACTATTCAAAAACAAAAAAAAAAAAGCGAACGAACTCGTGTGACGCTCGGACGAAAAGTGCCCAGTCTACAGTAAAACACTGAGCTCTTTTAGTATATTGTATAATTTTTGATTACATGTATCGGCATATTTAATTATATTACACCTCGGTCTTGCAAACATCTTAAGAATGGTTAAAAAAAGAGTACGTGGGCCGATACCCTACAAGTGGTTCCCATAGCCAACCCCAGTGTATCGAGAATCGGGACTTTATACAGGCTGGGAACCTACACAGAGCCAGCTCGAGCTACTGCTCAAATTCAACCAGACGTGCAATCGGTCAACAAAGAAGAAGAAATAAACTATATATAGTTGCTACCATTCTTTGAGGTGAAGCGATAATGGAGTCAGTACGTGGGATAGGGAGTGATTGGTGAGACCTCTTTTTTTCAACGGCCATGGATCCCCAAGGAAGCTTTCGCTTACATCAACTTCATCGATTTGCAATGAAGAATATGATCGTCAACTTCATCAATTTGCAATAAAGAATATGATCATCTCTTCGTTCGCCTTAGGAGCGTGACGTGGTGCAAATAGATTTAATACGTGTCTTGCAGTTCTCGATTTCAAGTCATGTATCATCTTGTAAGAACCCGTAATAGTTAGAGATTTATTCACTTAATCTGAAATAGCTAAAGAAAATGAGAGTTTTCTCTTTTAACGTTTAATTTCCGTGCGTGGGAGCAGGCCCTGTTGTGTCCATGAATGAAACTTAAAAAGAGTGTCTCGCGACAATAGATCAAATATTTGCATATGTATTTATCTTTTATTCTTATAAAGAAGATCAACTCCTTGCTTTAATATTTAATTGGTGTTAACAAATTGTTTATAATTTATTAATTTATTTCATTAAACACAAACATCATCTTTGAATCCTAAGTAAAACATTTAATTGTACCAGAAAACACATTAATTATGCTAAAACTCTTTTTTTCCCTCACATAAGACCTCTCTGTCTCTCTCTCTCTCTCTATATATATATATATATATATATACAATTCCCGAAGCAAGCAAGCAAGCAAACATGGTGAATAAGTGTCTGACTTTATATAACTTTTTATTGAAGCAATTATTTTATTTAATAAAAATGCGTAAAATAAATTGAAAGAGGCTTTCCTGTCATCAACAGACACTTGTTTGGGGGAGAAGGAGCTTCCTTCTTCCTGTCAACCTTTAAAATATTCCTGCAATAAGTGTCTGACAGAGAGGGAAAAAAAAAACAAAAACTGGCCGTGCCTACCATGTCAGAAGACGATGAAGCAGCATCAGGTCAACAAAGTTCTGAAAGAGTAGCTTCCAAGCTACAATATATATACGCACACCCTCTTCCCAATTTGTATTAACGATCTCAATTTGCACCTAATCAATTCATCAACCATGTTTCCACTTCCATATTCTTCAAAGAGAATAAAAAATAATTGTGTTTTCAACGCAATTCGGATAATTTAGAGGATCAAAATGAAAACATTTTCTTAACCCCTTCTTCTCCAAGTATCTACAGAAAGTAAGAGCAAAATTGCAAAGGGGGAGAGACAAATAACAAAGTGATTGAAAAAAACAAGAACCAAGAGAGTGATTTTTTTTCTTGGAGGGGTTCCTCAAACAATAGGAGAAATATGTGAATGAAAAAAGAAATAAAAAAATTATTACAATCAAGAGAGAGAAAATAAAACATTCCATCTCTCATTTCTCTCGAACTTCATTATTAGAATTAATTGTTTTATCAGTAAAATTTTATGTCATCTATATTGTAATATAATTTTTTATGGGTATATGACTAAGACATGAATGCGAACCATTTGTCATAAAAACACCTGTTGGTTATTTTTTTTTGAGGTGATTTTATCGGTGTTGGTCCCATCGATAAAAATATATTAGCAAAAATACTAATTGTAATCTCATCAGTATATTTTGCCGATAAGGTCGTTAGAATAGCATTGGTGATTTTATCGTTAATATTTTGTCTGCAATTCCATCGATATCATTCTGTTGATATAGTCATCGATGATAGTAATATTTAGAGTGATTTATGTCCAATTCTCTGGAAAATATCGACATAATGTTTCGTTGGTATAATAGTGGTATTTTGAGTAATTCTCTTCCAATTTTCTGAAAAATAACGAAGAAATATTTCATTTGTAATTCTATCACTATTGTTTAAATTTTCAAAAAAACAATCTGAAAAAAAATCGATAATATAAAAAATAAATTAAAACTCAAAATATATTTTGAGTTAGTTTAAATAATTTAAAATTCAAATATAATAAATCTAAAACAAAGATAGCACTAGAGAAGCACATGGATCACTCCAATGTAATTACATCTACATAACCAATAATGATTTATATATGATATTTTTTTTAAATATCATTGTTTCCTTGTAATTATGATTAAAACAAATTTACACCAAACCTCTTAAAGTATATCCTCTGTTTCCTTGTAATTTTGATAAAGAATTTATATATATTTTAGAATTTTGTCTAAAACATTTGAATACAAATTAGGGTTCTAAGTTCCCTAAGTTAATATAAAACTAGGTAGAAACTTTCTTCTTCTTCTATTTTTTTTTATCTCTTTTACGTACAGATTGCATTCATGTCCCCTGCAACAACACTCAAGAACTTAATTAATTGAGTGTATTGAGCCTCACTGTCTAACTTACAAGTAGTCGTGTTTTATATATAAGTACGTATTAGCACTCGTGAGAAGCCACAGCGACATCTCTATGTTTTTTAAGTAAATTTAATTTTATTCATATAGTTTAGATTTATTCAATTAGGTCCTAAACATTTGACTTATTACACTTTGATCTATCTCTCTCACTTCATTTTTAATCTTACCCTTGCTTGTTTCTCACTCTTAGCTAGCTAGGACATGTTGGACTCTTGATGAAAGCTTCAATTCCCAATACAAACGCAGTCTTTCTTCTCAAGCAACCGTGTTCAAGATTTTTCAATATGCCATGGGTCCCTAGTTATCGATCATGATCGTGATGGTGGATGTAATTGTTTTTAAAAGTGTTTTTTTGTTCAGAAAAATATTAAAATAATATTAATTTATTTTTTAAAAATTATTTTTGATATCAGCACATAAAAATGATCTACAATACCAGGAAAATTAATTTAAAATATTTTTTTTTAAATATTTTTAAAACACAGTACAAAAAATTGCCGATATCTCACATGCAGCTTCTCTCCACGTTTATGCATTTTCAGGGGACCGTCGGTGGTGGCATGGTGGCGTCGCGGCTGCTGGTCTCCATATATATTGTGTGAAGTGGAGATCTTTTATGCTCATGATGAAAAGGAGAGCTCATCATGGCCAAAAAACATGATAATGTTTCTAACTGGGATACACTACCCTAATTTCTTATTCAATATATTTAGTGTGAAGCTTCCTCCCTTATTATTTAATTAATTATATTCATTATCCTCTGCGTGATGATCACCTAACACACGAGATATCAAGTAAGAAGCACGATCATGATCATGGAGATCGAGCATCTAATTATGGAGGGAATATGTTAAGTGGGAGTTCATATTCATGATCAACTTGCAAAGAAATGGAGTTTAATTAATAATTAAATTATTTTCCTTTCCATGTTATTACATAGAGAAGTGAACCCAAAATCTTTTTTCAGGAGACAAGAAATTGGATCCACTGTTATTACTAGCTATTCCAGCAATTTTGAAGCTCAAAGTACAGGAATCATGTCCGTACAATAATGTCTTCTAACATACATATATGTCGCAAATATTAATATTCAAAATCCACCTATTAACTGTTAATTTAGATCTCGTTTTATTTAAAGAGTGCATGTACTTTGGTTTGCTGTGTTCTTGTGTGTGCTGTGTTCATAAACATCCACTATTTTCTTCTTATATTTTTAAAAAAGCTTCCTCCTAACAAATATTTCTAGATTCGATTCATATTTATCCTGAAATCATTTCATCTAAAAGTTTAAACTATTAGATAAGGTCTCAAAATATAATTTATATTATTTTGTAGCACACTCGCTCAAGTGAGCGAACTCGTGATCACTGGGTAAACAAGACTTTAATATCGTGTCATGAAACAATCTTACTTAAAAGCTTAACTTGTTACGTGAGACCCCGATATATAATCTATATTATTCTCTATCAATATTCCATGTTTCTTTATCAGTATCATAGAAGAGAACAAAGAGTTAGAAACTTGTTAGGGTTCTGTCTCAGGAAAAGAGTGCAAGGAGCATGGGCATGGCTCACCGCTTCAATAATCCATCAGTGGCAGGTTGCAACCAGCCAAATAGGTGACGTTTATGTTTCTATTTCGACACGATTTGCTTCGTAAATTTACATTTTATTTGGCAATACAAAAATAATATTGCGAAAACGTCATGTAATTAATAAAATACATTCATATTGGATTCGTTTTTATTTAACATTATAGCCTTTATGCATCATTTTACTTGATTGTCTTTACAAAGGCCAGCAGCACGCCCTTCTCTGCCTCTGCTTTCTTGTCGAGGTCAATCCGGCCAGCGGTGGAGCTCTCCTTTTGACCTAATTTTCCTTGCCTGCCTTCTTTAATCATGGTGTAGGATATCTAGTTTTACCACTCATTTGAATAGTGTAAAATGAGCATATGGGCCATGCATAGTCCACATTTTGGACCAATTCCTCATCATATCGTCCCTCCAATCATCACTCTCACCGCATACTTCTACTGAACTTTGTCGCCGAGACAGAGACCCTGAACATATTATATAGACGACACCAAGAAAACTTGAAAATGTTCCAAGAAATCTTCATGCTCAGTAGTATTTTTCAGCTTTATAAATTATGTTTTGAGATCTTATCTAATAATTTAAGTTTTTAGGTGAGATGATTCCTTGACATGATATCAGAGTTTTGTTAACCCAATAGTCATGAGTTCGAATTTCACCATTCTCATTCTATCTGATAAAAATCAAACACAAGGTATTGTGGGGTTGTGTACAAGCTTAAAGCCCAAAGAGCTTTCACTTGAGGGGGGTAAGAGAGAATAATATAAATCATATTCTGAAGTTTCATCTAATAGCTTAAATTTTTAGATGAGATGATTTCTTATCCGTTTAAGCAAATGATTTTGTTCCGATGGATCCATGCCAGATCTGTCTGCAGAATGCATAGGTCATTTTATATACTCGAACAATTTCGTTCAAGGACAAGAAATGGGAATCAAGTATTCATGTTATTAGATAGAAATATTCATGAACCCTGATCATTTCCATTTTTTTCTTCTGTTTGAACACAGTAACTTTCGATAATAGATGTAGACGACAAGTAAGTTTGAGGATAGCTGGAACATCAGGTCATTTGACTTGCGTATCTCTTTAAAAAAAGAAACCAATGAGAGAAAAATGTGTGTAATATTAAATGGTGGGTTTGAAATTTGATGATGGAAAATCAACTGGAATCATGGTGGCTTGGAAGAAATCCCTAGGCAATTAATTTTGGGTCCCAGGAGAGTGCCTCCATACAATGTTCTTAATTAAATACTCTTCTTGAATGGACGTTTACTTCATCTCAAGAGCTATAGCCCGATCTCTCACCAAAATGTTTACTTCAACCCCGAAATTGTTAGGGCTATGTGGACGAATACGATGAAAACTCACTTTCTAGAAAATATAATTTATAGATTCAGGTGAGTAAATACAATTTTAATTATTTCAGGTTCTTATAAGAAATACATGTTTTGATTCAAATTTGAGATCTATCATGTAAATCTCAAGTGACACTCCTAGGAAACTTCTCATATACTCTTGCCAAACCATGAATTGATTTTGGAGACCAAGGAGTTGAAACTTTTGAAACAAAGTGCTTTAACCTAGGTCAAAGATCAAATGAGACAAGCTTTGGACTTTCTGCACTTGTAGAAGGCTTCTCGGTCCATATTTTGGTATATTTACGATCACCAATGAATCATATATATATAATATATCCATAATTTACAGAACCAATGTAAATACTATTTTCCTTGGCAGTGCTTTTACGGCAAGCGAGTATCCGAATGAGATTTAGAGTACAAAACTTGTGAAAATTTGAGCCAAGTAGCTAAACAACCTCCAATTGGACCCATCCCAATGCACACCATGATACGAATAATATGTCAAAGCTTGAAAATAATAGAAAATCCATCAAAGCAAATCAGATTACTAATGAATCAGTCCCTCTCTTCTGTGGTCCATTGTTTTCCCTCACATGGTGTAATGTGTAAGCTTCACTTCATGCCATCTTAGTGACACATGAAACACAGCAAAGCTTAAATGTATAATACAGTTATATCTTCATCTTTTTTCGGATTCGAGAAAACTATATTTTTCTTTATGTTAAGAAATCATTTTACCTAAAAGCTTAAGCTTATAAGTGAGGCCCCATAATACGATTTATATTATTCTCTAACACCCTCCCCCAAGTGAAAGCTCTTTGGGCTTGAAACTTGCATAGACCCACATCACCCTGTGCTTGTTTTTTATCAAATAGAATAGGGGTGGTGAGATTCGAACTCGTGACCGTTGGGTCAACAAGACTCTGATACCATATTAAAGAACCATCTCACCTAAAAGCTTAAGCTTATAAGTGAGGCCCCATAATATAATTTATATTATTCTCTAACACTTTAGATATTCTATGCGAATTTAAATTATACGAATAAAGCTCCAGTTATTCCAAGTTTTTATAACTCAGAACTTGCAAGAACAGATTTCAAGTTTCTTGATGGCTATAATAGAGTTATATCTTGATAAGATAACAAACAAAAACATAAGGTGAAGACATTTCAAATCATCCATTAAACAAAACAAAGCAAGCTACCGGTCCATTCATATTCTTACAAGTTGTATTAACATATTACAATACTAAAGGTTTTGGGGACATAACATTCACTACCCCTCACATAACAAAGAAAGCATAACAAAGCAAATATAAATTAAGCAGTAACTATAAGAACATGAACACAAATCCCAGAAGAGCTTGATCATGAAGAAGGATCATATACAAATTCAGCGAGAACGGCGACTAATTAGATCATATGACGTCCCGCTTGATCTTGGAAGATATACTATTGAATCAGAAACGACACAAGTTTTTTTACAGGAAGTGTAGAGGTTTATAAAACCAAACCTGTCACTAATGCTCCTTGTTACCTTAGAACCACCGGAAAAGTTACTACCCTGGTCGTCGTCGTCGTCGTCTTCATCCTTTGAGCACTGAACTAATGCAGCAAGAAATGGATCCCTTCGAAAACTTTCATGATTGAGTTTCTTTCGGATTCCAATTTCCTCGAATTTGATTCTTCTGGAGATTGATGCAGGGGCTGCAGGCGGGGGCAGTGGGAGGACCTTTAGTGTAGAGTCCTTTTTCTTGAAACTTTGATTCTTAGGAATTCCAGGCAAATGTTCCCATGAAAATGGAACACCGGAGAATTGAAGCGGGGTGGCCGGACTAAGGGGCGAATCATCAAGAAAACGCAAAGATGAGCATGACGAGAGTGACGAGGATGATGAAAAGGATGCGGTTCGGCGGGAAGAGTCGGTTTTGGTGGCCGGAAATGTGGCGTCACAGTCTTTGGGGACATTTCGGGATCGGTCTCTGAGAGTTGCAGAGGAATCCATAACTTCAGAGAAAGAGAGAAGAGACAAACCTTGTTTTGTTAGCTAGACTCCTCAACTTCTATTTTTCCCCCATCGATTTCGCCACATGCATTTTATATATACAAAGAGGGAAAAGGAGAGGTCTCGCAATTTGCTATTTAATGCCATTATTTTTGGAAAATAAATTTTTTAGAGATAATGTAATTGATAAACAAAAACGACCCTGTAAACTTTATTTGTTTACCAGTGTTTTTTAAAATATTTTTTTATTTAAATTAGTATTTTTATTGTTTTGATATATCGAATTAGTTATTTTTTAAAATAATTATTATATTAATTTTTTAAATAATTTTTTTTTAAAATAATTACAGTGTAAAACCCTCTTGTCAAACAGTAAGGAAAGAAAAGGACAGTGGACAAAATAGGAAACTACATGTGGTGATGTGATGATATCTTCCATTTCTTTTTCTTTTTTTTAGTGTTATTTTCTTGCTATTTTATTTAATTTATTTAATTTGTGGAAGGAGCCATATTTTCTGTGTCTCTCTACAAACACATGCGTGTATTTTGATTACAGAAATAACTTAATTTGTAAGCAATTGTTATTTTTTATTAATATAGATATTCGGGAGTATGTGTTTCGACTAATCTCATATGTTTTAAAATTAATGATCATGTAAGCCTCCAGTAGTCATTCTATTAACAACAATAAGATTCAAACATGAGACAATCAGATAAATAATTTTTTTAGTTCTAAACTCTTACTACTGGATCACCCACTAAATAATTAATTTATAAGCAATTGTTAATGCATATCCTTAATTTTTTATAGATACTTCATGAAGTTATATTATTGTGTGTGTGTGTGTGTACGTATTTATAAAATGTTTTAATTTAAGTAGCAACGAGATTTAAGAATTCCTAATAAATTAAATAATCTCGTAAGAATAGGAATAAATATTTCTCCACTATTTTTTTCAATAATTACTTAGCTAAAAGAGACTATACAAAAGAGATAGAAACACATGTTTGGTTTAATATATAGAAGCATACACTCATTGTAACCAACCATGCTTGGACACCATGGATAAGATTTCTTAAATGGCGGGATGTAGAGTCTATAAATTTTTTATTATGATTTGATGTTTGACACTGCGTTTTAAAAGTATTTTTAAAAATATTAAAAAAAATTTATGTTTATTTTTTATTTTAAATTAAATTTTTTGATATTTTTAGATTATTTTGATGTGTTGATGTCAAAAATAATTATTTAAAAAAAACATTATTTTAATATATTTCTAAACAAAAAGCACTTCCAAAAACAACCGTAACCATACTCTCAAACAGGCAGCTACAATTGAAGTCACTTTTCAAAATATTCTTTTATTTATAAATGTATTAAAATGATATTTTTATGTTTTTTAAAAATTATTTTTGACATCAGTATATTAAAATAATATAAAAAATAAAAATAAAAAATATTTTTAAAATATAATGTCAAACATCTACTTAATGGTCATACCTAATGGTCATACCTACTCTCGTATGGTGTTGTATAGATTATTTGGTTAACTAGAAAGAAGCAAATATTCAATCATATATAGCTTATACTGGGAATCATGTTTTCTCTAACACTCCATCGTCTTTCAAGCATGGTGAAGGAATTTTCTTCAAAACTCTCTTTCATCTACTTCTTATATTACTTGTTATTGTAATAATAGTGTATAATTACTATTCTGTTTTTTTTTATCATTTAATCTTTTAATATGGCTTTGAAGGTATGATTATATTCTTACCACAACTTAAATGTTTTATGAATAGTTCAATGAACAAATAAATTATTTATTTAATCCTAAAATAAACAAATTAAATGTCTAACCCTCAATAATTTTTATTATTATTTTACTTTTTTATTATTGTAAATTTTAAGGTTGTAAATAAAATTTATTAAAAAACACTAAAGGAGCATGTTTCATAGGCGCCACTAGCCACAAAATACTGTATTTTGAGATTACTTTTGAAAGGTCCCAACATTTTCGACCGGATAAGATGAAGCGTTTTCACCATTCAAGATGGTTCAATATCGAGAACCATTTCTTTCTCTCTCTCTCTCTCCTCTCTCTCTCTCTCTCTCTCCTCATTTACATTTTCAAGCAAACCCTTTTATAATTTAAGAACAACCCTTTGATGTGTAGGTTCTTATCTCATTTGTATGTGTTTTCATCACTTATTTGGTGACACATTAAAAAAAATATCAATATAACTTGGATTGATTTTGATTTGAGATGTAGAAATCTTTCTCTTTAATAAAAAGATCTAAATTTGGTTAAAAAAAAGAATTTGGCAAGGAAATGAGAACTATATAAAATTAAATTTGATCATCGTACTACAAAGTCATAATTAATTTCATTTTCAATTCTTTAAAAAACTGTCTCTTTCAAATAATTATTTTATATTTCTTATATTTATATGGATCCTCCTTCTCAAATTCACCAAAAAATAATAATGCAAAGTCGAAATATATCTTATTCAAACGGATCCTTCCTCCAGATTTGTATAGAAGAGTGTTGCTATCCATAAACATCATTTTAGATTCTGCAAGTTAATATATATATTAAGCTTATAAATGTAACACTAGCTAGAATGACGACAGTAAAACCCCGTTTGGGAGTGCGTTGCAATCGGCGTTTTAGCAAAATTTGAAAAAAAAATTCATTTTAAAAACCGGCGGTTTGGTGTGTTTAAATCATTTTGATGTGTTGATGTCAAAAATAATTTAAAAAAAAATAAAATAACATCATTTTGATATATTTTAACATGAAAAGCTACCGCAATCGCTCTCCCAAACAGGCCCTACGATAGGAAGATGAGTTGTGAAAGCAAGAACCGAGTAATTTGATTCGCCTATTTTGTTGACCACTCTTAGAATATAATAGCTTGATTTCGAGATCGAACCCCTGTTTTTTTTAAAAGTATTTCAGAGTTAATATATAAAAAAATATTAATGACATCATAACTTATTCAATGAATTAAATAATTAGATTAAGATTATTATTTTTCTCAAAAAAAAAAGTCAATAAACTTGATATAAGACTTGTTTGAGAGTGTAATTGATATTGTTTTTCAAAGTATTTTTTATTCAAAAAAATATCAGAATGATGTTTTTTTTTTTATCATATCAGCACATTAAAATAATCTAAAAACAATAAAAAATTTAATTTAAAATAAAAACAAAAATAAAATAATTTTATTTTTTTCAAAATATTTTTAAAATACCGTGTCAAATATTCCTTTTTATTTTGAAGTAAAGATAACTTAAAAAACCTAGTAGACAGCCCGGTCCATGTCCCTCTTTTTTTTTTATTTTATTTTCTACAGGAGGTTAAAATAAAATCTATGATCTAACATTTCGAATCCAAACACTTGCAAGAAACCTCAAGTTCATGTGATGTATGCCCCTGGTTTTTCCCACTAGTCCCATGTGAGGATGGGTCCCCGTAACACGATGACGTTTCCAATTTTGTCTAACACATCGATATGATCCTCCTCTTTCCTCCCTTGAATTCACTAAAGTTTTGTCAATTTTTTTGGCCAAAATCATCCCTCGATGACAATAGAATGATTTTTACAAGTATTTCTTCAACGACGACAACGAGTTCTACTTGCACTCACGAGCTAAATCACTGTTGCTTATATTCTTTTCTATTGTTGCTAAAATAATTCACATACTATATAGTTTCTATTTCATTATTTGAAGCTTGACGTGCCAATAGCAATGCTAGCTCTTTGAGTGCACGAGAACCTTTGCTTCGAGCACTCTTTTCTATTTTTTTTTATTCGAGGAAACTTCATCGTCTTTAAATATTCTTTGTAAGTTTAGGTTAAACGAGTAAAATTGAAGTTGTCAATTCTATTTTGATTGTTGTTTCATTTTTCAATTGGAATAAAATATTTTAGTTTCAGAATGTTTCAGCGCGTCGTTTCGAAGTTGTACAGTTTGTGTATATATATATATATATATAATTAAATGTATTAATTCATAAAAAAATAGTTCAAATCCAAAAATAAAATTATTTAGAATTGTGGAATTTAGTCTAAAAAAGATACAATAAAATGATTTTTCTAAATAAAATTATGAAGATGTATAATATTACGAGAATATCATTATCAATTTTGCAAGGTTGTTATATTCCTTGATTGCTCTAAAATTTCAACATAATATATATAAATATGTCAAGAGACTCCTCGTAAAATTTCATCTTAATCTAACGGTCGGATTAAGAGATACGATTGATATTGTAAAATTATTTATTATTTAAAAAATACTATTTGGCTGAAACGGAACGGGCGAAATGAATCTGGTATGTTTCGACCGGTATTTGACTGAAATTTCCAGAACAGACCGAAATTGCAAGGTAAAAACTGCATCATTTCATCTCGTTTTTTTAACTAGTACGATACGTTTCGGCATAAATAAAACAAAATTAACAACACCGAGAAAAACCTCAGTTGTCCCGGACTCTTACAAGGTGAGCATGTCATGACTGGAACCTGAAACTTACAAGGTAGATTCTAAACTCTTTATCACCACATTATGCCTCTTGAAAACTCTCTCTCCTATTACTCTCTCGAAGAGCTCAAAACAAGGGTCGATTTGTCTCGCTGATGCTAATGATTTGCCATTGAAGTGTCTGTCTGGGAGTGTGGTTGAAGTTGTTTTTAAAAGTGTTTTTCCTTCATAAATGCATCAAAATAATATATTTTTTATTTTTTAAAATCAGTTTTGACATCAGCACATGAAACTAATATAAAAACACTATTTTTTAAATTTTTTTAAAAAAATTTTAAAAATATTTTTGAAACACAGTGCCAAACAACCTGGTATTGTTTAAAAGATGAAAGCCCTTGGAAAACAAAGAATTCTTGGGTGGATAATGACAATATAGGGCTGCCATATAGTCCAAGAAAATGGCCGGATTTGTATGAAAGGTGACTGTAATATTTGGACATTTGCTCTTGACAACGTAGCTAAAACCCACATCACAATCTAATCACCAGCAAAAGTGATCACGAGGGAGGTAAGTAGATAGTGGGGCTTGTTGCTCTCTGCCATGTTTGCATGCCTCGTGAGTTCGTGACCCTAATAATTGATTGGGATCAGGATCGATCCTGTCATATTCCAGAAAGAAAAACAATGGGACATTTAGAGCAATAAAAGCTCTCGTATTCATTCATCTTCAATGAATTATTAAATTTAAAATCAGCCATTAGATTTAAAACATGATTTTATTTAGAGCATGTTTGGGAGGGCGGTTGCGGTTGTTTTTGAAAGTACTTTTCATTTAGAAATACATTAAAATGATATATTTTTTATTTTTTAAAAATTATTTTGACATCAGCACATCAAAATGATTTAAAAACATCAAATTTTTTTTATTTAAAATAAAAAAATCAAAATTAAAAAAACGACGGTTGTACCGCCGTCCCAGACGGGCACTTAGAAGTCTTGACCACTCGTAGATTATAACAAAATCGAGATCCATTTTGTTTTCTGCACAGGCCCATGAAAACTTTATGTAGACCATTAGAATTTTGAGTGAATCACGAAAGAGGCAAATCGGGCTTGGAGTCCATTTCTTCGAGACTAAGCTATTTGACCCATACTTTATTAGGGGTTGGATAACTTCTTTTTTTTCCCAATAAAAACAATATCGTTCTCTATGTATATTTTTATATATATAAAAAGATCTTAATAGGAGGAAATTCAAAAGTTCTGTGTGTATTTAATTAAACAAACCAAGAATTACCTGTGTAATCAAAACAAATCATGAACATGATTTTTAGCTAAATGAAGTAAGCTAGTCAAACTCGTGACTATGTTCATGAACTCAACCAGAATCAATAAAAAAATTATATTTTTTTTATTTAAAATAGACACTCATAATATGTTTCTTACAAAATTGACATCAATATTGTTTTTCATAAGAAACCAAAATAAATAAAATTGCAAAAGTAAAAAATAAAAATAAGAAGCAAAATAAGTAGTGAGATAAAAGTGTGAAAAGAAGAAGAAGAGATCAATATAAATTAGAGTTGTGGACTAGTAATTGTTTGAAAAAGAGTCAAAAAGGCCAAAAAGTATAATAAGAGACCAAAATAAAACCGAGTTGGGACCCGATAACTAAAAAGAAGAAGATAAAATCTATAAGTTATAAATATATGAATGAATTATAGATAAATGGAGGCTACCACACAAAAAAACACTATTCATCATCTCTTCCACCTAAAAGCCCTTACCAAAAAAACATTATTCATTGCCCAAACAAAGACCACCATCATTCTTTCAATTTTTAGAATATGGTTGTCATATGCCAACATTTTATATTTTCTTTCTATTAGCATCTTACCACCATTCCAATATTTTCTAATCATTTTTTTGCCATCTTTTAAGGTCTACTTCAAGCCTCAAATCTCTTTTTAATTATTATCTTGTATTATTGTTTATTTTTATGTGTTTTATGATGATGTCTTAATTGGGCAATGTTCATTTAATGGATATTTACATTGATGGGGCAAGATCTTTTCTATAGCGTAACTATTTCCTTGTTTAAATCTCTGAAGACCCATCGAGGTTTTTTAGAAGCTATTTGGGAGGGCGTTTGAAAAGTCGTTTTCTTTTTTTTCCTCTTCATTTTAAATGAATTGTTTTTGGTGTTTTTAAATCATTTTGATGTGCTGATGTCAAAAATAATTTTTAAAAAATAAAAAAAATATTATTTTGATGTATTTTTAAATGAAAAGCACTTTTAAAAGATACTACAACAGCCCTCCCAAACAGGTCCTTAGTGATTATAATATTGTATGACAGCTTAGAGCTTTATTTTTACCACATTTTCTTAACATAAAACAAGCCTTTTGTTTTTATAGGCTCACTATGATGTTGGCGTGACATTAGTCATTTTTCAACTATTGAACTATCATTACTACACCTCTCAATCCTTCCACAGCTCATAGTATCCTATGCAAAATGCACAGAATTTTTCTTTCTTTTGGATAGAGAATCATGTCCAGCAAATCCGGTGCCTGAATCCGATGATAAGCACGGTGGTAACCTCTGAGTTGTCTTTTTCCCAGTTACATTTTGCAGAGGATATGTTAACCCTAAAATGGGCCACTATCTATCAAAGTTCAAGAAAGTGTGTGGATCCTACGGTCCAATAACAGATAAACAAAATTTACCCTCCATAGCTCCTTCGTCCTGTACCCTAACCACTGTGTCCACGCGCCACCAAAGTAGACCCACATTGCCACTGAGAAGGGCAGGTGTGACATCGAGAACCACCACTAAATCTGTACGTGACAGCCCATTTTGGGAAGGGGAAACAGCGAAAGTTGAGGGTTACGTTGACCACTACCATTCAATGGATGCATTGACGTCATAGTCAATAAATTTCCAGTTACTGCGTTAGGAAAAAATCGTGAAAGGCAAAAGGCGACGTGTCGTTTATGATAAGGGAGGCCAAAAAGCCTTTTTTTCTTTTTTTCCTTGGATTTATATTATGTAATTAATTAGATTCTCTCATTAGTGATCTCACATTTTCAAAACTGTTACCTCTTTTCCTTTTTTTTGGGTTAATTGCAGATGATGTTCCAGATCACTAAACCAGTGCACTGAAATTCACGTTACAAAGCTTCACTTTTGTTGTCAAGTTGGGGGGCAAGACAGTTGTCAATGTTGAAAATATATTTCAACTTTTAATTTCAGTGGGTGTTTGGGAGAGTTTTTTTAAAGTGTTTTCGAAAAAAAATTCAATTTTAATTTTATTTATTTATTTTTTGGTGTTTTTAAATAATTTTGATGTGTTAATGTCAAAAATTATTTTTAAAAATAAAAAAATAATTATTTTGATGCATTTCTAAACAAAAAATACTCTTAAAAACAACTACAATCACACTCCTAAACAAACAGGTACTTAATTGTTTTATGTAGCAACAATAACGTGTGGTTTGATTTTTATTTTATTTTTTTACAACCTTGCGATGACAAAATAAGCTGTTCATAGTAACGTATATTCCATCTAATTATTTAAGAACACGTGTATTTTTGCTTTTAAAAGCTTGGTTGTGATGGGGGAAAAATCATTCAAGCCCGTTAATGATGTCATAAATTTATATTAAATTAGACTCATTTAAGAAATGTTGTAATATTTTAGACATGACATAGAAGATTTTAATATTTATGATGTATTATTTTTAAAATAAAAAATGAATTGTTGATAGAAAAAGATACATGGGAGGAGAGTCTTCCTTCGGTTTTTTTTTTTCAATTATTCTATGATATGGTTTATACGGCTGGATTTAAATCCTCTTAGCTTATCTTATAATTCATTTAACAACATTGATACAACATTAGCATGTTTGGTGCTGTGGTGGTTATATTAGCATCAACTAGTTGTTAATGAATTATTTTATTTAAAAAATTAAGTTATTAAGTGATGTCTTAAAATATGATTTATATTATTCTCTAACACATTCTCAAGTTAACACTCTTTAGACTTAAAACTTGCATCGATCTACATTATCTTGTGTTTATTTTTTATATAATAAAATGGGAACGTTAAGATTCGAACTCATGACCGTTTGACCAACAAGATTCTGATATCATTTAAGGAATCATCTAATTTAAAATTTAAGCTATTAGATGAGGTTCCAAGATATAATTTATATTGTTCTCTAACACTAGTTTACAGCAAATTTCATAATTTTGTTCTAGTTACAATATTTTATGCTCCATCTTTATAAATCAAATATAAAAAAAAACATTTTAATGTATGATATAAAATGACATTTGAAAAGAATTTTTTTTTAAAAAAAAGTGTATCAACTATGCAATTTCTTAGAAAACTTAGTATTTTGTACCGAGTTCATATCATCTAGTGTAAATCGATAACCCGATATTGAACAAAATTGCTAATAAATAATGCAATAAAATAAAAAATGACCCTTATATTGTAATTTTTTTGCCCAATTTTTGGTGTTAATTTTGTCAAATTTGATGGAGAAATAATGTATTAAATTCACCTGAAAATAGTCACTAAAGTTAACATTTTGAACAAAAAAATGATGAAGATGAAGAATGAACCACACGTGTAAACTTACAGCCTTATATTATACAAAATTATTGGGAAAATATGCGATCAAATCATGAATTTTTGAAATACCCATTTGAGTTTTTTAATTTTTTAATATTATTCTATTCTATAATATTATTATATTGTATGGTTTGGGCATGCCCGACCTAGATGGGTCTAGTTGGGTCGACAATGGCCTAACAAAACTGGCCTCTCTCTTTCTTACCTTGGATTGGGTTGGAATGAATCTAGCCCATTGAAAAAGTTAATTATTTTACCATTGCATGCAATGTGGTGGTTAGAGAAGGGGTTTGGGGAGAAGAAAAACAATGAATACAAGTGTTTGTCTGGCTAGAAAAGTTGTTGGAAGTGTTCTTGGTAGTGCAGGGAAGGACTTTAATACTGACGAGAGTTATCTTTTGAAATGTCTTCAAACCTTTCATCAACACCCGAATAAAGAAAAACGCTTTAGTTTATTATTCATTTTCTTTAATCTTTCATACCAAACAACACAAGTGTATTTTTCAGAGCATTAAATGCTTTACCTCCACCAAATAGGACAAATCATATATCATCACAATTGTCTAACATTGTACTACACCCTAATATGATTCTTTTCATATGATTGACCTTACAGTCATCGTGACACCACCCTAAAGAGTCCAACTCAAATAACCTCTATTTGCCAAATTTTAGGAACTCATGATGACAACTTTAAGTCAACAATTAAAGTCTTTTTATAGTTGAATCAATGGTCATGGTTGATCTTTAATAAAAACAACATGTACCTCTTCCACCCCTATAAATAGGATTGGAAGTTGGGCGTTGAGGGACAAAACCTTTGAAGTGAGTTAAAAACAAGCTTTTTTAAAGTATTTTTAACATTTATTCTCTCTTTACCATAGTCATTGCCTTCTCCACTATGAATCCCAATACACATCAACCTTCATATTATTAACAACAGTTGCCCAATACACTTGCAATCTCACCAATAACGATAATGATTACAACCTTTCCCCTGGTCAACTTTAACCTTTTTTCCTCTATCAACTCTATCTTCCACCACCATTATTCTTTTACACAAACAGATTAGCAACTTCACCATCCTACGCCAGCATATCAACAACGACAAACTTTCATACTAGATGAATTTGATCTTTCTCCTTTTGTTGTTCATATCTTGCATGTATAATGCGAATTCACGTTTGGTAGCAAGAATAATTAACATGGTCATTAGGCTAGGTTAGTGACCATAGAAGGTAGACGAGCTAGCTCATCTCATTCCAACCTATTATAAGAAAATCTTAGGCATTCAAAAGGCCTAACCAACCTGAATGGATTAGGTCTAGGCCCTAAACCCAAACAACTCATATGATTGGGATGGGTCTACCCCTAATATATATATATATATATATATATATATATATATATATATATATAAAGGCTTGTTCAACCCCTAACCTGACATAACTGGGTCTGAGTCTCAAGTCCAAATGACCTATATAGATGGGTTGGGTTTAACCCCTTATTTTTTCTTAAAGAAAAGGTGTTGGGTCTTTAGTAGGTCCAACCCTACTAGATTAGACCTAGGCCACATCTTAGGCATCCCATAGGACTATGAAGGACCAAACTATTAAAAAAATAAAAAATAAAAAATAAAAGATAATATTTATGGTTTTCTACTTTTCTCACTTGTTTTTTTAACAATTTTTTTCAATTCCGGTTCTAGACTTGTACTATAAGATAGGAACCTAATACAAAATTACTTGGTTTTCTATGAAATTTCTCTTTGCACAACAAGTCTTTTATCCAGACTTTAACAGACTAGACTATAAATTTCTCGTGACCACGATATTCATTGGCGACTCTCTCATACCTAACTTTATAAACCCCTCTTCAAAACTCAAAAGGCAACTCCACTTTTTTTCAATATGAATCTTAATTAATACTTAACTTTGTTTTTCTTCTAATTTTGACTATGATTTCAATCAATTGACTTGTTAAAATTAAATATTATCTTCTAAAATTCCAATCTTCTTAATTAATCTCAAATGGGGTCAAAGATAATTTTTCATTAATGTGACTCATTAAAAGTATAATTAGGTCTTTGTACCTAATTAAATCCTTTAATTTGACCCAAATTAATTCTTAAACAAAATTAAACTTTTAATTTAGATTATGATAAAATTAAATTGACCTATGAAAAACCTAATTATATCCATGGACTTAATTTTTATATAGATTTGTCCAATAACCATTTGATTAGACCTTGAATCTGCATTGTTTCTTTAGTCTTGTGTACAACAAGGTATGATGAGGCTTCCGACTTCATCAAAAGTTTTGGCTTGATTCCTCCATATATTTGAGACCTTCCTTCACTTTCTTTTTGCTAAGTGTCCAGTCTCATTATTATTATTTTTGAAAAGAAGCAAGGTAAATTTTAGAAAAAAAAGAGCAAGAAAGGGTTATGACAATTATTATAAGTTATTCATTAACTATGAATATAAACATTCATGAATATGAGCATTTATGAATTATTAAAATTCATAAGAATTAAGAAAAAATTATGAATTATTAAGATTTATGTTTATAAAAAAAATAATATTTTGGCTCCCAAGTCCTATAAATAGGTGTCTTGGATAGGTGGAAAGAGATGAAACTACTTGAGTTATTTCCTCCCTTTATTATTTTTAGACTTGTTCTTTTTCTCATTCTTTCTACTTTAGAGCTTTAGTTCATTGAACCTTATTTAAGAGTGTATATAAACAAGAAGATGCTGTTAAAATAATGTGAAACTGATTAAAGATTGCTGTTTTACATAAAATAATAAACAATAAAGCTTTAAGGACAAATGGTTCATCATTGATAATTATAAAAAAGATATTATTTTAAAGTGTTTTAATGAGTAGTAAAGATCATCTAAACATAGATATTTATATTATATTTACAAACTATAATCTAAAACTTGTACATTTATTTAATTTGACTATAATGTTTTTGATTTTTTTAAAACTAAAAAATATTTTTAATTAATTCTAATATCTTCGTGTTCATAGAGATGAAACAATGGACTATGCTATATGTATGCTTGCAAATGACATGGTGACGCCAAGAAGGATCAGTTTTACTCCGAAAATGATATTTCCCATAAAAATTTAATGATAAAATAAAACTCTTAACTATCATATATTGTCTTCGTGTCCTCGGTTTAGTTTGACATTGTATTTTAAAAATATTTTTAATTTTAAATTAAATTTTTTAGTGTTTTTAAATTATTTTTATATACTGATGTTAAAAATATTTTTTTTTAAATAAAAACATATTATTTTAATATATTTGTTTTTTTTATTAAATTTCCCAACTCCAATCACGTGTAAACGAACGACATGTTTTTTTTGAGAATCCAGCTATCTATGTTGAAGGAACCGAAATGAGAGTTAAGTCGTCCATTGCAATAATTACTCTTCCACTCTCGACATTCTCACATCTCGAAGTCATCTCTCTCTCTCTCTCTCTCTCTCTCTCTCTCCCCCAACTTAAAGCTCTCCTTCGATCTCTAATTTTTAAGATTAAAAAATAAAAAAGGTAAAAAAAGAATCCAAGGGAGAAGGGGTGTATGAAAGTGAACGGTGCTTGATCGATCACTTTGGGCTGAAACCACTTTGAAGAGCTGACATATGTGTCCTGTAATTGCCACGTATCGCATCTTCTGTAGGCGTTTCACTTTGACGTGGCAACCAGTGGCAACCTCTTCTCCTAAATATATACCCCTCTTCGCGACAACCTCGTCGTCTCTCTCCATTCTTCATTTCATCGTTCATTCACTCGCTCAGCCCCTCTCGATTCTCTCTCTTCAACACAAAATTACAAAAACTATTATTTCCCATCTCTCTCTCTCTCTATCCGTGTTAAATTATCTTTTATTTTTGCCTTTCTTCTTTTAAAGAGGAGAGAGAGGGAAAGAAAAACAATGCCTATGAATAATGGTGTGGAAGCTCCCCGTGGAAACTCACCGGACGGCCCAGATCAATCCAAAGGTCCTCCTCCTCGAGATTCTCGTGATCTGCCGTCTTTGATGCTGTCTTCTTGCTATCCTATTACGCTCAAGGTAAATAATTAGCATCACCACAAAGGGGAGTTGAGAAGATGGCTTCTTGACTTGTTTTGACTCGTTTGACCATGGGTTTGACCCACATTTTTCTATTTGTTTATGTGCAGTTTATGGACGTGGGGTATAAAGTGAAATTCGAGAACAGAAACAAAGGCAGCAATATCAAGAGGATTTTAGGCTATGCCCCCAAAATTTCTGATCAGACTCAAGAACGTACAATCTTGAATGGGATCACTGGCATGGCATCCCCAGGGGAAATCCTAGCCATTCTTGGTCCATCAGGGAGTGGAAAATCAACCTTTCTGAATGCTCTTGCTGGGAGAATCCAGTCAAGCAGCTTCACAGGAACAATCCTTGCAAACAGCAGAAAGCCAACAAAACAGATAATGAAACGAACTGGTTTTGTTACTCAAGATGATATTCTCTATCCCCACCTTACAGTCCGTGAAACCCTAGTCTTTTGTTCTTTACTTCGCCTACCAGAATCACTATCAAAACAAGAAAAGACTTTGGTAGCAGAGTCGGTCATATCCGAGTTGGGGTTGACAAAATGTGAGAATACAATAATTGGAAACAGTTTCATACGTGGGATTTCTGGTGGCGAAAGGAAGAGAGTGAGTATAGCTCACGAGATGCTGATAAACCCTAGTTTGCTCATTCTTGACGAACCCACTTCAGGTTTGGACGCAACTGCGGCTTACAGGCTGATTTTGACATTAGGTTCGCTTGCACAGAAAGGAAAGACTATTGTTACATCCATTCATCAACCTTCAAGCAGAGTTTATCAAATGTTCGATTCAGTTCTGGTGTTAAGTGAAGGGAGGTGTTTGTATTTTGGCAAGGGAAGTGAAGCTATGTCCTATTTCCAATCAACTGGATACTCGCCGTCGTTCCCCATGAATCCTGCCGATTTTCTCCTTGATCTCGCTAATGGTACGTATACTTTAATCTCTTGTTTATGATCATCCTATGCGTGACCCCCCCCCCCCCCCTCCCAAAAAAAAAAAAAACTCTCTCACGGTCAGTTGAGTTGACCAGACTTTCGTGCTAGGTTACAAAAATAGAACTTGATTGTGCCGTCACGTCACAAAAAATCTTTGAATCAAAGTGTACATTATGAAGTTTTTCATGAGTAGTAGATAAGATCAGGAGAGATGTGAGATTTTTCAAGAGTCAAAACTCCAAAGAAGTTCTGGGGCAGACAGCTGCATTAACCATTTCCTGACACACAGCTTTACTGCAGAAATAGTTTGCAGACATCCTGTTCTTGTAGATTGTGACGTGGCATTCATTCGTGACCTCGATTTTAGTTGCAGCTATTATATACTCTGCCCTGTACAACACCTTTCCAGTAACTAGCTAGTTAATTTATTGGAAAGAAAACACCTGACAAAGTGATCAGCTAGCTACATGTAGGAGGGATGATCGTGGTAAAGCTTTTTTTAAAAGGAAAAAAAAAGAATTTTCAAGGAATTTTTTAGTGGATTCATAAAATAAAAGAGGGATGCTTGTGTGGCCTTTTGATTTCTGGGATCGGTAATCGATTGAGTGGGAAATATTTCTATTGCTCTCCACGTGTCCTCTTGTCTTCCTTTTGACGGTCTCTTCCCTTTTCTTTTTGCCTCTTTTAGCCAACTCGATTTGACTACTTATACTCTGTGTTTCCTGCTCCCTTCCTTTCGGCCCCACTTATTCCACGCGCATGAGCAGCGCGTTTAGATAGACTCCACCATACCTCTTCATTTCAGGCAACATTAGGGGGCGTTGGGATTTCCATCGGAAATTGCTTTTGAAAAAAAAAAAAAAAATTTAAATTAAAAATATTTGATGTTTTTAGATATTTTGATATATATATAATGTCAAAAATAATTTTTAAAAACTAAAACAAATTAATTTTAATATATTTCTAAACAAAAAAATACTTTAAATACTCACAACAATCAACTGTGTCATGCTTCCATTTGGGTGGGCAACAACCTCGAGGAAGGACGCACGTCTGTATTACCTTTTTTTTTTGTAGCGCATTTAGATTTGTTAGGACATTACAACTTTTCATGAATAGATGGAGATGATGGAATAGACCCAAAACAATTTATTATAAAAACGAGTGACTCGCCTTTGAAGGGTTGAGTTTGGATGTATGCGTGCAGGAAATAGAGGTTTTCTTTTTATTGGGAATCTAAATTTCCATGGAAGGGTTTTGCCGATGTGGGATCCAGTTGGAGGACAAAATATGGGGACCCAAGAACACATACCCCCTTCTTGTTTAATATAGGAGAAGATAGTGGTATAGAATGGACCCTACTATCATCATATCATGTGTAGATTGTCGAAAGAATCAAGACCTTACTTCATCTTTTTAGGGCACTATGCGACATTGAATGGAATGAATCTACAATTGAGTTGTCTTTTTTGTGAGGATCCGTTTGTGTATATCTCAACTAATTTTATAAATTTTAAAAGTAATAATTATATAAACTTTTAGTAATTTTAAAATTTATAAGACTCGAGCTAATGATCTCTAGAAAACAAGTCTGACCATACTAGTTGAACTACTCAGATTCCAATTGAGTTATCTTGCTTTTGGTAGTGACAAGTCATGTGTATCTTTTCAATGACGAGTTCCTTCATTGCATCATGAGGACCTTATTCACATAATGTAGACATTGAGTGCCGTGATAATTTTGAAGGGAAGTGTCGTAGGTTTTTTTTGCCAAACTAGTTGAAAGTTTCTTCTGTACAAGGAGCAACAATTGATATCCACTAAGTATTTTTATGTTTAGAGTTGGAACAAGGAATGAAGTAAGCTGATATTGTGGTGTCCTTTGCTTTAATAAAGGAGGGAGCATTGTGATTATCTCTGTGGATTACACTCAAAGTCTGAAGGAAATATATTCAATGCATGCCGTTCTTTTGGTTTGGCACTACCGCATTGGATCGAAGTCTATATAGAAAATATATTTTATGAGTTCAGATTAACGAGTAAAATTTTGGATGTCCTGAACTCTTATAAGGAGTACATATCCTGATTTAAACTCGAGTCTTGCTATATAAATCACAAGTATTTTACCATTATATCATGTCTCTTGTGAATATATATATATAACGAAAATCTAGGTTTTGGAGTGCACGTTAAAATAATGTCGCGGCCATTATTTAGTTGAGAATAGATTGGTGGGGGGACGTCACTAGGGAAGAGTCAACATATAAATTATTCATGCAGTTCAAGTTTGCAAGTTATGGTAGATTAAGTGCACACTTTTGACTAGCTAGTTTTAACCCTTGGTAGTTTCACGCTAGGTTTATTAGATAGAAATCGTACGGGGGAGATTTCTTTTAATGTTTATGTAAGCATCCTCTTTAATCTATTCCTGGACACCATGATGATATGGAGGAGACAATGGTGGTGACGCCATTCATAGCGTGAGAAAGCATCTTGTAGTTTCAACTTTCAAGAGCACTTTGATGGTGGCAAATAGCACCTCTCTTGGTCAATGTCGTCGTCCTTCCCTTCTCCATATATATATATATATATATATATATATATATATATATATATACACACGTATATCTACGTAGTAGTAGATGTATAGGGAGAGGTTTAAATATTTTGGCACTGCAAGAGTTTGGGAAACTATATAATTTAGGTTTGAGAGTAGAATACGTCTAACAATATTTGAAGTATTGGAATTTATAGATTTTCAAGAGAGAAAAATGAGTTTGTCATTATTAAACAAATCATCGCGCCATATATATTCATGGTTATTTATAAGAAACACAACTTGATGGCTAAGTTATTGTTATTTTTTGGTCCATTATGATAAACCAAGTGAAATGGGGTCCTAGCTAAATCTGATGCTTTGTCCCCTAAATCTTTTTCCTCTTCCGTGGTGATCAAATCTCAATATCAACATTTTGGGAGAATTTGCCATCATATGTGACGCTTAGACGTGTGGTTTGTTGGTCAGTGGTGACACTCTTGAAAAGATCGTGGCCACTATCCAAATTCGTAAGATCCTTGTGTTCATCAGTGGAGCTGGTAGTGATTCTCCTGTTCAGTTCCATGGTATGTTGTCAACACACAATCACTAGAATTCTTCCGTCTTTTGGCCACGTGTAAGGATTTGAGTGGCAAATACTGGTTGTTTTATAATTGACCCGAACATTTTGAAGATTGCATGGCCGGCCAAACCACAGCAGTGTTAAAAAACGTTTTCTTTCTCTCTTTCGCAGCACTTTTAGCACATCTTCAACTTAGGATATCTTGTAAGAGGGACAGGTGTCGGGTTGTTTTTGCATTTTCCCGGGGGGTTCTCTCACAAAAGTCTCAGAAATGAAATTGTTTTTGCTTTGATTGATGGTAAAATAATCGAAACCATGTGCTGATGAAATTCTATACCAGCACCAGCACCAGCACCAGTGGATTCCCACCTTACAGCAAAGACTGGTCAGCTTTTGTCAGCAAGGCTGTGCTGCTCAATACTCATTCTATTATATGAATTTAATAATAATTAAGTGGTGCATTTTGTTTGTTTTCTTTTGCTTTTTTTATTAGGTAGATTTAGGTTTATATAAGCGGCCTTGTCCAATGAGGTTTCAGGTATCATTTCTTAGAATTTGGTTGGCTGAAGTAGTTTAGTGGTGCTCGTATCTAATGATATTTTATACTAATTAATCAAAAGATTAATTAGTAGAAATTTCCCTCCTGGCCAACCACATTTTGCTTCCAAGAAAAAGCAACTCCACTCGATGAAGCATTGTCTTGGATGCTTATCCCTTAATTCTGTGTGCCAGATGAATGTGTTCTTCCTATTCTGTGCTTTATTCTGAAATCCTTGCTCAACTCAATAAAGCATTTCCATCTTTAGAAACAAACTGGTGATAGTCACTTACCCTAATAAGTAGGTAGTTATATTCCAAAGGTGCCATCCAAGACAGGAACAAATACTTGCTAGCATTATGAAGTAAATTAGCGATATATAGCGATATTTAATTTTGAAGTAAATTATTTGTATTTTACAGTTTTTTCCCCAAAAGATGAGGTAGTCTTTTCGGGTAACATGATTTCCATACATAATTGTTTTGGTTTGTAACCTTCTTAAATGATTCTTGATGTTCATGGCGGAATAAATTAATCTGCAACAGTATGTATCTCTCGTTTATTTCCGAGGAAAATACCCTGTGGTTTTACGATCAGGCTCTTTCAACTGCTAATTGTTTCTGATTGAGAAACTTTTCATTGTTGAACTTGCTGAACTTGCAGTACTCAGCTAGGAAGTTTGTATACATTTTTGTTGGAACTACTAAACAGAGTTCAGCGTTGAGGTTGTGCCTGTAAATCTGTCAGTCCGACTACAGTATTTGAGTGGAATCTTCTTGATCGATTTCAATAATAATTGCAGGACTTTATGAACAGATGATTTTAACCTCTGGATTAACTTGTGCAGGTGTGTGCCAAACTGATGGTGCGAGTGAAAGAGAGAAGCCGAACATGAAGCAATCTCTCATTGCATCTTATAACACCTTGTTGGCTCCGAAGGCTAAAGCTGCGTTCATGGAGACAAGAGAGAGTGGTGCTGGAAGCTATAATTCCGAAGAACACAGAAGCAGCGACAGAATTAGCATGGCCGCTTGGTTCAACCAATTCAGCATTCTTCTTCAAAGAAGCCTCAAAGAACGGAAGCACGAGTCTTTCAACACCCTGAGAGTCTTCCAAGTAATCATGGCTGCAGTTTTCGCCGGCCTGATGTGGTGGCGCTCTGATTTTCGAGACGTTCAGGACCGCCTTGGTCTCCTCTTCTTCATGTCAATTTTTTGGGGGGTCTTCCCATCTTCCAACTCCGTGTTTGTTTTTCCTCAAGAAAGAGCAATCTTTCTGAAGGAAAGGGCCTCCGGTATGTACTCTCTTTCGTCATATTTCACGTCGAGAATCGTCGGAGACTTACCGATGGAGCTCATCCTCCCTACAATATTTCTCTCTGTGACTTACTGGATGGCCGGGTTGAAACCCGAACTGGGAGCTTTCCTTTCGTCTCTTCTGGTTCTGCTCGGCTACGTCCTCGTCTCTCAGGGTCTTGGCCTTGCTCTAGGCGCAGCCATGATGGACGCCAAGAAAGCTTCAACGATAGTTACGATCACAATGCTAGCATTTGTCCTGACAGGAGGATTTTACGTGCATAAGCTGCCTCCATGCATTGCTTGGATCAAGTACATTTCCACAACATTTTACAGCTACAGGCTACTTATCAACGTCCAATACGGTGAGGGTGAGAAACTTTCATCGTTGCTGGGCTGCTCGCTGCCCCATGGAAGAGACAGCGCAAGCTGTAAATTTGTTGAACAAGATGTTGCAGGGCAAATTAGCCCGGTAATTAGTGTTAGTGTCCTGATATTCATGTTTGTGGGGTATAGATTATTGGCTTACCTCGCATTAAGGCGCATAAAAGCATAGTAAGTTGTAATTCTCTCTTAGGGTTCTTGCTACTTCCAAGCTCTAACTGTAATTCTTCAAATCTGAGAAAAAAAATGTTAATAAAAGCAAGTTTCACGAAGATGGATTTCTTCGACTCTTGCTATTATTATTAAAAACATTAACTTGTGCTATATAAACATTGTTCACCCAACTGCTATTATTTTACCTCAGTGTTCTAACCTCATCACTGTTTTTTAAAGTCACCTGCTAGATGGTTCATCACAATGGCATTCTTGATCATGAATTGGATGTATGGTAGGGACAATAGTGCATTGCGAATTGTATGATTTCATGATTATGCAACCCATAATCAAATTAACAATAAATTCCGAGAAATAAAAACAAATATAATAGGAGTATGATATAATAAAAACTCGTTTTAAAGTATAGCATTATTGAAATAAAAACTTTCATCCTTTGAATATCAATTTGGTAATGAGAATTATAAGAAAAAATTGTGATTTTGACAACCTTGATATAGTTGTCACACATGCTTCTAGGATCATTAAATAAGTCTTGCATGGTCTGGAATCCATAATACATAAAAAAAAAACAATATTTCTCAATTTTTCACATAATTTTGGAAAATTTAAATTTTAACTTTAAACACAATATTCTTTTTTGTCTGGATAAATCAATAAACCTAACTATATATCAATAGGAAGGTATGCATGTATACTTTCCAACTCAATTGAAATATTAGCACAATTTCTTTTATTGCCATAGATTTAGTCTAAATAGTAGATGAAGGCCTAGAGAGACTTATTTGTCAAAACTCATCCAATAATTTGGACCTTTTGAAACAATCCTTCTTTAGACTCTAATTGATCTAAACTTTGTAAGCCAATGTATAAAAACATGTCTAGAAACTCCTGTAGAAATCACAGATAAATAAAATGATCGAGTTAAAAGTTATGCATGATAGTTTTTTATTTATGTATTTATTTCTTGTTATATATATATATATATATATATATATATATATATATAAATTGGCCAAGATAAATAAAACTGGACAATAACAAATTTTACATCAAGATTTGAATTGTAATGTATTAGATGGTAATTTTATCCCAGATGTTTTTTATATGTATTTATTTCTTGTTTTTATACTTATATTATTGGGTTTAAGAGTTTTTTAATGTATTTCCTTAAAACTCTTAATTATATTAAAAAAAAAACTTTATTAAAAATTTTCTTCATTATTATTTTTTTCAATTTTATACTAGTCTTATACTGAAGAATATTCCAAATTTAAGTAAAGAGACTATGACAGGGTATGGAGAATAAGGTTTGGATTAATAATTTGTTTTGATGAGGGTCCATTTTCATAAACAATAAAAGTGGAAGGACCTCAAACTCATTAACCCTGTCCGGGTCAAATCAGGATAGTATCGACACGTCTTTCACAGAGATAAACGATGACCGACTTAGAAATCCGGGAAGAAGACGGAATAATCAACCGACCTAAAACGCCTACATAAGAACAAAATCTCCCTCAACCTCCGCTCTGGGTCAAAAGACGAGAGCGAAATTTAGAGATATAACATTGAAAGAGAGAGAGAGAGAGGGTTGATCTTCGTCAGATATTGGTAGTTCTTTGATAGATAGTTTCGTTGGTTGTTTAACAATGGGTGTTATTGACGAGGAAGAGAATAGAAAGATACTAGAGTTGGTTAACACACCAGCCTTAGACATGCTAGGGCAAGGTTGTGATTCTGGTGGTAGCTACGTCAAGGGAGGAAAGAATGGAAGAACACGCGGTGGCCGTCCGAACAAAACACCCCCGGAAGGTTACTTGTGTCACAGATGTCATGTTGGGGGCCACTTCATCCAACATTGCCCAACTAATGGAGATCCCAACTATGATGTCAAACGCGTGAAAGCGGCAACTGGGATACCGAAATCAATGCTGAAAGGTGACCCTGAAGGTCGGTGTGTTTTATTTAATGGCGAGGTTGCCGCCATGAAGCCAAACGAAGATGTTTTTGAGAAGGAGATGGAGGGGATACCTGCTAGAATATCATCATGGTCTGTTAATGATGTCCCACCTGATCTTTTGTGTCCTCTCTGTAAGAAAATCATGAAAGATGCTGTCTTGACGAGCAGGTGTTGTTTTAAAAGTTTCTGTGATGGGTGCATCAGGGATCACTTGATCAATTCGAGGTTGAAGTGTGAATGTGGAGCAACTGATATGCTCACTGATTATCTCATTCCTAACATGACTGTTAGGCGTGCAATTAATAGGATTTTGGAGTGTGATACTTCTAGCGGCGGCGGCGGCGGCGATGGTAGTGGTTCCAGAACCACCTCTTTTCAGGTTCAAGATTTGGGTTCATTTCTTCACTGCCCGTCACAAACCAGCAAGGTTTCATCTACTAAATTGTCTGCTACATCACCATGCTCGTCATCTAAAGAACAGCAGGAGCCAAATGACAGAGTACATCCCCTGCCGCCGATGGCTAAAAGAGCAAGAATTGCAGAATCTGATGATGAATCTAAAACAACGATTGCGCCGATGAATGTTAAGAGTCTTCATGGGATCGATGAGGAAGTTGATCAGAAGAAGCTTGTTAGTAATGAAAACGGAAAGAAGAGGAAGAGGAATGCTTCTGACCAGAACCTTAAAACTTGTGAGAACTACATGATGATGATGCCTACTGGAAATGGGGCATACAATCCATACTGGAATGGCATGGGGGGAGGTATGGAAGGATCATACCTGGAACCATATTATACTAATTCAATGGGTCATTATGGATATAGCCACTTTGGCATGCCATACGGTAATAATATGCCTCAAGACTTTTGGTTCACGATGAACAGAGAGCAAGCAGGGGAGGAAGCATTAGATTCACGATTTCCTTACTGATTTTATACTTTAGACAATTCAGATTTTTGGATTTTTCGTTTAATATTTTGTAATCTTTTTAGGCTAATGATGTAAAGGCTAATTACATTGATAAATACACAGATTTTTGTGGTGTTCATCTATTGTTTTGGTCCTGTATTATGTGACTTCAGAATTTTAATGAAATTGTCGTAATTGCAAACTCTTCCAGTAATTTCATTGGTTTATTTGCTTTCCCTTCTGAGCAGAGGGAAACATTTTTTTCCTGCATTTGCTTTCTCTATCAGGTTTGATATGCATCTGTTTGAGGAATAACATGCAGGATGTTCCTCAGTCCATTCATTACTTTCCCATTTTTATTCTTCAAGTTCATATCATGAAAACGGAAAGAAGAAGCATATTTGCAGTAACAATCATATTTATGGCATTTGGGGTCTCGGCCTAGCGAGGGGGAGGGACTTGTTCTCTTCCTCACCTCTGGCTTTTTGTGCATGTTTATCACCCTGCGGTGCCTTATCTTTCAGTGGATCCGGGGATTAGCCGAGCGCGTAAGTCGGCCAGATACCCAGGTTATCAAAAAAAAAAAAAAATCATATTTATGTCTGTTTACTCTAGCATATTTACAGTAATCTCTCCAAATAAGTAACCAATAAAAAGGGTAAAAACTGAAATCTGCTATATCAACGCAGCTACTGGGGATAGACTGTGACAATTTCTATTACATCTAAAAAGAGTTGCATGCACAACATACAAGGGAACTTCATTATTGAGCGTAAGAATAACAGGATCCTTCTAACACAGCAAAGGATAGCATCAGCAATATAATTTTTAAGTGACTTCATGAGATTATCCAATATCTCAGATGTGCCGAATTATGCAGCAAATGGAACTGTTGTTAAACTGCTTGTGTAAATCATCCCTGTCCCAGTTTCAGGATTCATATCCTTCTGTAATGCTCTCGTATGAGGTTCTTGCACCCACTTTGTTCCTTTGGTGATGAAAATCTTCACACATAAAAAAAAAAAAAAAAGGTAGCCTTAAGAGTTTAGCTGCCACATTTTTCAAAAGTTCTGAGCTCCTCATCATGATCTATCTACCCATCCTGCTATTTCTGTGATTCATTCAGTGAAGTTGGAGCTCAAAAGACTCTAATTATGCTTCACAAAAGCAGTGTTCTTTCTTTGATTCATCAGAACACATAGCTAATTCAAATCCTCTGCTATTTCCAGAAGACACGAGTAATCCAAAACACGCTATCAGCCATACGGCCCACACCACTGCATAATCTTAGATAACCATGTCACCCAGCACCGACAAGATTTTGAAGATGAGAGCTGCATTATGTTGCCTTGTGGCTCTTTGCATACAATCTATGCTGGACTGCCAAGTGGGCAGCGATTGAAGGATTACGGTAGTGTGATACAGAATAATATAAATTATATTCTGTGATTTTATCTAACAGCTTAAGTTTTTAGGTAAAATATTTTCTATTTTATTTTATTTTGGGGTTCAATTTTTGTAGCTTTTACATGATTTTTATTAAAATTAAACTCAGTTGATAGAGAAGTCAGAATCATCACATGTTACGAACAAAATTCTTTCAGTTCATTTTATTTCATGCATTACCATATCCCTTTCATTTCCATGCCTTTTATCCTTCAAAAAAAAAATCTAAGTAAATTATTATAGTTAAAAATAACATGGTTTAGCTGTAAAAAAAATTTGTATTGTATAATTTAAAATTAATTTATCTTGAATTTTAATTATGCTTGTTAAATTATTATTTTAATTTTTTTCATATATATATAATTAATTATATATAAACAGTACAACCCTGAAACGGCATGCCGAAACGCTCCGAAACCGAAACATTTCATGCCAATAAAAAAACTGGGACAACCGACCGGAACAATATTGATAATCTTGGGCTGAATACATCAAAGTAGGCTCAAAAAATGACCTTCAACATTAAAAAAAAAAAACATCATCATCAAGGAAGAGTCATTAACTTCAGCTGTGTTCATTTTAAACAAGGAAGAGAAAATAAAAATGGAACGACATATTTGAATGCATAGACATATTCAGGCATAAACTATCCACTCATACTCTATTTAGGGCCTGTTTGGGAGGGCAGTTGCGGTTGCTTTTGAAAGTGATTTTTATTTAGAAATACATCAAAATGATTTTTTTTATTTTTAAAAAATTATTTTTGACATCAGCACATCAAAATGATTTAAAAACACCAAAAAATTTCATTTAAAATAAAATAAAAATTAAATTTTGGAGAAACGGCGGTACAACCACCATCCCAAACAGCCTATTAGTTTTAATTTAATTATCTCAAATTCGTACCTGAAACAAGAATTTCTCTCACTACCTGAGATCACTCATTCACAACCCTTAGATCTTTTATAGATTTCGTTTATTTTTATTCTAAATTATCTTTTCATATACTATATCAAAAATATATTAAAAAAAAACATTTTAAAAAATAATTTCTAACGTAATCTCGAACAGGCATAAAACAATGATGGGATCATTAAATAATAATTGTAACAGTATACTTACAACTTCAAATTATTGGGCAAACCTTGAAAACATAATTTTATATGAGTGGTTGATGATATTAGCCCTAACGTGTGGGCAAACACAACATCACACCCTGGATAATGTTATTCTTGTCAACCTTAGCAGTTATTTTCTAGAAAAATGTAGAATATAATATGGTTGCTAAGGATACAAAGAGATTCTTTTCGTGTGAAGATGGCTATCTATAAGCTTTTCGATTTGCTTCATGAATTCGGTGTTTGTCACTTTTATTTTTTTTAAAAAAAAAATTATTGTAATTAATTTTTTAATGTTTTTAGATTATTTTAATGTATTGATGTCAAAATTAATTTTTAAAAAACAAATAAAAAATATATTGATTTGATATATTTATGAACAAACACTACTTTAATATACAACCTTAAACACACTTAAAAAAATATAAAATATTTTGTTGTCATGTCAACGTCTGTTAATAAAAATATTATTAAAATTTATTTTTATATATCAAGATATTGACTTATAAAAGAGATGGGAAAGAAAGGTATGGAGGATTTGGGAATCCTATAATTGAGGAAGAGGTCATGAGAAATTTCCTCATTCTTAATTCGTTGCTCTATGTTTTCTTTAATAAGAACATTTGATTTTTCAAAAAAAAAAAAAGTCTTCCTATCTTGCTTGTGTTTTGACTCCATCTCTTAGGTCTAAAATATATTATGTTTTTTTTATTGGGTTGTTTGAGTTTCATAATCAGAATTGCAGGTTTAATATGTTAATCTGGGTTGATTTAAATTATTTTTTTGAGATTTTTTATTTAATTTTTATCCTTCAACATCAAATCAAATGAAAATCAAGCTTTATAATTTGTTAATGGAGTTATCATAATATCTTGATATGCAAATTAACAAGTTAACCTGAATCGATTCAATACGTTATCGTCTCAATATTTATTAAAAAATCACATCTTAAATATTTATTTTAAATCAAACTATATTCTTATTGATTTGTTAAAAAATGAGGTCATTTCTTTGAGATTTGGCTTCTAATTTATTCATTGCATGTAGTCTTTCTTTCTTGTGATAGAGATGCATTACCAATAAATAAAAAATTAAATATACTTTGTGATACAAATATCTCGTCAATATAAATAATTACTTCATTTCTTCTTCTTTTTTTGGAAATAATTATATGGATAAGAAGTAAAACTTTTAATATTTAATAATGAAATAAAAATATGTTTGAGATAACATGACAGCATTGAGGTTCGGCAATAGGAATCCCGCCTCGCATTATGAAACTTAGAGCTATCTTCTTTGTCACGTCAAACCTTAGCCATAGTGCTTTTTAATGTCCCTACATGTGTTTGATAAAAAGACATCATCGAGCTGGGTTGCAAATTGTGCAGCAAACACAGTTAATTTGTTTAGTGAATTGATTGTTTTTTATTAATATAGATGTTCAGACCAGCTTGCGTGTACATCAACTAATTTCACAGATCCTAAAATTAATGACCATTTAAATTTTCAATAATTATCATATTAGACATCATATTACTCGAAACTGAAATCACAGGAAGAACAAAACTCTTAATTATAAGCTATTATTAAGATACCACCTACTAGACGGTTGCTTGGATAGGGAGATCTTACGTTTTCTTGGATAGGGAAATCGACGCAATTGTCAAGGAAAGATATGGTCGGTAGCTAAATTAAATTCTTTTCTTAAACCACCAAACAATGTTACTGCAGCTTTCTTAATCACTTGATTCACCACATGATCATATTTTACATGAAATGGAAACAAGAAAACCATATCAAATGATATCCAGACAACTAATTAACTGATTACGAGGTAATCCCCTGTTGAAATGGACTAGAGCTTATTCATCCTGGTTCTTCACGACAAGGACATGGCACCTGGCATTATTCAGGCAATACTTGCTCAGTCTCCCCAGAAAATCCCTGTATCAAATTCAACAAAATCTGATTTCAGTGCTTCTGGTGAAGCTTATTGCAAAAAGTTTACAGTGTTGACAGCCATGCCAGCATATTCAAGCTCTTGAAATGACTCATTTCGAATCAGGTTCATGCAGTTTAAGCGACTTTTGAGAGCTGTCGAAATGATTTTTGAAGCTGCAGTGAAATTTCCTAACCTTTTGAGAGCTCCATTAATGGAGGTGTTACCAATCACGAGGACATCAATATTGTTCTTCTGAACAGCATTGCATATGAGCTCGTAAGGCTCCCCGGCTTCTAAAACTGTCTCTGTTTTCACCTGTGGAGTCATAATTACACAGAAAACTTGAATTCAGCTTCACTTGATTTATATATTGCTTGATGAAATACTGAAATATGAACAGCTAGAGTAATATTTTCCAGAAATAAAACAGTAAGCTAATATTTTGGCACAGAAAGATAGAGATGGAGTGAGCATACCCCTCGACTAGCACAGATATTCACAGCTTTCTCCAAGATACCTGATAAGATCATCTTGTTTTTTTCTTGAATGGAACAGATCAAATCTATGGCTGCCATGAAATATATTGTTCACAAACATTACACATACCAAAACAGAAGATAAATTAATGCAGTAAAATCACCACAAAATCCAGAAACAGTAAAGTAAACCAGAAGTGGAAGAACTCTAACTGGTAGTGGCTGGACTGCAGAAGGAAACGGTGCCAAAAACTTGTGCCCCATGAAAAAATTTACAGTTTGGAGCGGGTTGAGCGGCGAGGATGACAAGCGGCGAGTCAGTGATGAACTCCTTGAGATTGTCGAGCACCCACATGAAGGAATGATAACTGTGCTCGCTCTCATCTATGATCACCATCACCTTCTTCTTCGACCCTTCTTCTATCTGTTTCTCCATTTTTCTCTCCTGATTTTCTAAGCGGGCAAGACTTTCTTGCTAAAATATTGCACCTAGGCTTCAACTACTTGTAGGGGCGGGTGGAAAACCCTTCAAAATCTTTTTTTTTTTTTTTTTAATTTAAGAGATTAAACGCATTAACTAACCCCCACCTATTCCTCTCCAGAATCTTGATAATCAATATTTTTCTGTTGACTTCTTGAACAATTTAAAGAAAGGGCCACAAATTTCAACTTGTTGATTAAGATGATATTGTTAAGTAATTATTTTATCTTGGTAAGATTCCCGTAGATGATTTATATTATTCTTAACACACATTCTCAAGTGAAAATTTTTTGGGCTTGAAACTTGCACAAATACATATTATTTTGTGCTTGATTTTTATCAAATACAATGAGGTGGTGAGATTCGAACTCGTTACCGATGAGTCAACAAGGTTCTGATATCATGTTAAGAAACCATCTCATATAAAAACTTAAACACTTAGTTAAATTCACAAAATATAATTTATATTATTATCTAAAATTATCAATTAATCCTTTTCACTTTTTCAACTTTCACGTAATTTTACATTGAATATTAATTCTGAATATGACCCATAAAGTGTTAGTGTCAATCGAGATGATGCGTTATGATAGATACAGAGAGGGACTTTCTCACAAAAAAAAAAAAGAAAAAAAAAGTAGCTAAATGCCCCATGTTATGTAGAATTTCTAGCAGTCTGTTAAGAGAATCATGACCAATGAAGAAATGTAGCCTCTAATTCTCAAGGAGGAGGTCAAGTTGTTCTATCTATGCTTTCTGCTTTTAAAAGTCAATAAAAAACATTTATTCATGCTTGCGATAAGGTAGTTGTTCCTGTTAATTACGTTTTAATTTATTATATTAGAATATCATTTTATGGTCTATTATCTATTTAAATAATAATTTTTTCATATTAATTTTTTATATATATTTTACTCTTACATGACAGCTCTTTTTTTATGGGAAAGAAGTCTTCAGAAGAATAATATACATAAAATTATTTTCACATGAGAAATAGGGGTCTTCTATCCAACCCGAAAGTATGTGATCTCTCCATCAAGTGCATGGATTAATGTTTTGGATAGACTTTTCAAAGTTTTATCTTTAATCTTCTTCTACAATTCGGTAAATTTGCTTTCTCGCAGCTGAAATCTGATTGTTATGACTAGAGATTGCGTGTTATTGGGCATGAAAGGGGTGTGGAAGCACATACATGACATTGAGAAAATTTTAATCTAAAAAAAATACAATAACATCATTTTTCTGAATAAAACTATAAATATGTATAATATTATGAGAGTGTCATCATCATCAATCTTGTAAGGTCATTACATTATCTGATTGCTCTGAAATTTTAACATAATACACATAAATATATCAAGAGACTCCTCGTAAGGTTTTATTTCAATATAATGGTCAGATTAAGAAATACGATTGATATTATAAAATTATCCATTATTTAAAAAAAATATTATATAACCAAAACAGAACGGTCAAAAGTAAATCATAAGATTTTGGCGTTTCAACCGGAATTTGAACAAGTTTTCAGAACCGACCAAAATTTTAAATAAAATAAAAATCTCTTCATTTATCTTTTTTTTTTAACGGTATAAAACGTTTTCGGTAGATACAGAATGGGATTAATAATATTGATTGAAGCGGGGGACATGCCTCTTTTGTAGGAAGAAAGGACATGTAAAGAACCTCTTGTAATTTCCATTTGTCGTGGTCGCCGCTGACAAGTAGAGAATAATCAGAGGTTCATGTGAAGTGATTCGCTGACACGCTTAGCTTTTTTTATTGGATTCATGGCTGTCATTCAAAAACACAAAATAATGATAATCAAGATGATGGAGGTTCTAAATCTGCAGTCAGATTAGTTTGTAGCAAGATCTTTCAGTAATTTGATTGGCGTATTCATTACAAAAACGCAGTGCATCTTGATCTGCTTTTGGATATTCATATTTTTTTTGCAGTAGACTCGGATTAAATAAATAAAACCTCAACTATTTTAAATTCTTATAAAATAAACACACTCTGACTCGAACTCAAGATCTATAAAACAGATCTCAAGTCTTTTATCTCCACACTCGGGACGTCCACCATGAATCTGTTACAAGGATAACTTAGAGTTTAATTTATATAGACTTAACTTCTTTTTCTCTATCAACTATCAAGTCCAGCATGCATATCCATCTGACATCATTAATTTATAAGCATTCTGTTTTCATAAGCAAAATTTATGATCACATTAACAAGCAATGTTGCACATTTTCGGCAGTACGCAAAAGAAGCATTACAACTACAACAATGACAAATGATCGTGGCTGGAAAATCAATGATGTTAGCATCTACACCGGATTTGCTTTGATAAACTGCTGCTTCTGCCATGGTCACTCTGTTTCTGTGGTTAAACTAAACCACAATGGTAGATGAGATGCTATTGTCAACCTTCGATTGAGTGGTTTCTTGAGAATAATAATAAGAATCCTATGAACACAGAAAAGGGCTAGCTTTAATTTAGCTATTGCTTTTTTTACCGTTGCGATAGTGCCTTCAGCTAGCATCTGAGGTTGCATCTTTCATCCCTAAGGCTTCAACCCCGAAGGCATCGGCTAAATTGAAGTTCAGATTGTTTCTCATGGTTCTTGTCCTCCCAACTCCTCCATCGCCCTTTCTCATCATTGTGGCGAACTCCCCATAATCTATCCGCCCATCCTGCAAAAAGTAACATCATCAAAATTTGGGACTCAAGCTTAAAAGGCTTTATGCTTAACACAAGTTGTGCCAGTCATTTTATCCATCATGTGACACGGAGAAGAAAATTCTTGCAATTTCAGGCAGGTGTTGAGTGATCCAGACTACATCAAGATGGGCATATAGCACCTACACCTTCAGTAGAAACCAACTTACGGTTGGGAAGAACAGCAGATTTATATCTGAATTCATTATCTCCTGGCCTGAGGCTTCATCAACAGTAAACCAGTTCCAGCAAATAAGCACATGCAATGATCCCAGTGCAGAGAAGAAGCTGGAAAAAACCAGGACCAACACTTGGAAAGAAAGTGCAATTTTCTTACCACTTACGTAGATTTTCTTTTCCATCTACAATCTGTGGATTCTTCTAGAACAATCATCATGATCCAGAAAATCAATTTCCACCTTCCTACCAACTGCTTAATCTCATAGGTACAAACAAAGGGCTGCTTCAACCAAACTTCAGGCCCACAAGCAATACATTAATTATATTGTCAACCACCATTATACTTTTTCTGAAGGTAAGAGATCAGACAGGTAAATATTGTCAACCCCTTATAAGGCTGATATGGGACTAGTAAAGAAGCAACTGTAGCGACAGTAATGGCACTGACGATGAAGATTATATAAACTAATTAGGATTGTAAAGGCAAGTGAAACTATTCGATGTAGACCAAATATAAACATATAGACTTACATTGTCTAGATCAATTTCTTTGATCGTCTCATCCAGATGCAAATCACCAAGACCAAAATCTTTGCATGCCTGTTGAAGTTCATCAATGGTGATGTAACCACTACCATCTTTGTCAAAATAGGAAAAAGCTGCAACCAAATTGTCCTCTCTCTCCATCTTATTTAAGTGCAAAGTAGCAGCAAGAAATTCACCATAGTCTATTGTTCCATTGTTGTCTATATCAGCCTGCAGAAGTTTTCCATGCATGATTAGAGATACAAATCAACAGTCATCCGGACAATCGTGTTATTAATATAAAAAATAATGGTCTGACTGTAAGGCTTTCACACTAGATAAAATAAATTATTATTCTACAGATTTGAATAAGTGTTTACCGCATCCATTAGATCCTTGATTTCATCTTCTGTCATCTGAGAACCTACTCTCTTCAAACCATGTTTAAGTTCTTCAAATGTTATTGTCCCACTGTTGTCTGTGTCAATCATTTTAAACAGCTCTTTCAAACCACCAATTTCTTCCTCAGAAAGTCTTTCTGCTATGACCTACAAAAAAAAATGCTCCGTGCCATGAATGAAAGCACACTTTGTATAATTATCAGAAAACCACGTCATGTCCATTTTTTTATCATATCATGCAAGTTCCTTCATATCTTAAAAAGAACAAAATATCTACACAAGGAGTGAAAGCTCCCGCTTTGCAAACTCTTTTTGTGAACAAATGATACATGTCCTTTAACAAAACAAGCCTTTGCTGCATATTATGATAATGTGCTTATTTAAATTATGCTTTTATCAGTGGTTACACCATTAATGTTGAAATGAATAGTTTCTCTCCCCCGCTCCATCCATCCCATGCATGTCACAAAGGGCTATTAATAAAAGAATTGTTCCGAGAAAGAAATTGGAGTAGCAGTGAGATAATCCCTTAATAGTTTATAAATAATAAGCTTAAGAGAATTGGGTGACTTTAAGGTGTAGAAGTTAATGTCCATTAGTGAGACAATCACTCAACTGCCTTAGCTACCTTCCACTTAATATGCTGAATAATCAGGCTTCACCATTATTCAATATTAATGCAATCAAATCAAGATAAGAATTTGTGTTTCTAATATGCTTTAGCTTTAAGCATGGGATACTACGGAGAAACTAAGTATGGTGCATATGCACATCCGGTTCTCCAATAGGTAGTGTCACATGGGCATGGAGGCATAGGTGAACAGTGCCTACCATACAGTATCTAGGCTCTGTCCTCAGCAATGCTTGCTTTTATGTGTCAAATTTCTCCAAGAATGTGCAGGATGCCTAAGAAACACATCTGTCTATAAAGATGAAACACATCAGAATATCTTCTTCGGAAGATTTATTACATCACAACAGGAACATTGATTACTAATCATCTTTCTCCTGATCTCATTTCTAGGCTTATAATCTGGACACCACAAATTTTTCACGGTTTCGAGTTTAAATGAATCCTAAACTAGATGCCTCAACTCATGGAAGAGGTGCATAGGTGTTGAACATTATCAAACCGCTCAAGTACAGCAAGAACATAGTGAAGGCAAACACGAAACTCCTCTTCTACATGACATGTAAAAATTCAGTGAAACTCATTCATAGGATGACAAATATGTAAGAAACAAACCTATATATTACATAAAATAGTGTCTCAAAGCTGGTAAGAAAATCTTCAACACTAAAATATTTTACTCTTAGAGACAAGCTAGCAACTATGTGTCAGAATTGGTTCAGTGCATCCAACTATTAAAGCTTAATTTTAGTTGTTTTTCCTTTTTCCCATGGACATTACTTCCTGAAGAAAAAATTTCACTTCCTAAAGATTAATTTAATCATTAAGTTGACTATCAAATTCCTGTGGCAAAATTTCTTATGCATACAAAACTCTACAATGAAAATGATAGCAGTAAAAGCACAGATAAGACATACACGCAAAGCCATCTTTTTAAGTTTATTCATCGCCGAGAATTGCTTCAGACGTGACAATACTGCAGAGTCAAGAGGCTTGTCTGGAGCAACTCTGTCATCTACAATCCATGGGTTACCTGATAGTACAAACAACCACTGTTATGTCTTGAACAAGATTAACAGCCTTAGCAAGGGTAGGGTATATCTGCATTCCTACTACATGGAAATCCAAAACTAGTGTCCCTGTGCAAAAGAATGAAACCACTTACACAAGACTTCATGAGCAGTAATCCTTTGCCTCGGATCCCTCTCAAGCATCTTTCTGATCAAATCTTTTGCACTTTCTGAGATATTTGGCCACGGATCAGATTCTAAATCTAGTTGTCCTTGTAAAATCTGTCTGAAGATCCCTGATTCGGTTTCTGCAAGTAGTAGGAAAAGGTAAATACCCTTCACATAAAAAGAAGACAGGCGAAAAGTAGTCTACTTTCTTGCAAGTCTCAAATTGCAGAGAACCAGAGAAAATATGAACTAAGATCGCTACCAGCCCAAAAAGGTGGAACCCCGCTTAATAAGATGTAAAGGATAACACCCGCACTCCAGACATCTGCTTGAGGTCCATAATACTTAAGCAAAACCTCCGGTGCAACATAATACGGACTTCCAACTACATCATAAAAATATTGTCCTGTAGGGAAAAGGAATAGTAAAGAAATTAACCAACCATACATCTTTGACAAGGCACTATTCAGAAACTAAGGGAACACTTAAGCATATGCATAATTCCAAACAATTTGCGTATACCCAGTCACCTCAAGTTAGAAAGAGCAGAAGAAAACAATAGCGTTATATTTGATGTGCTAACAGGTTACGAGGGAGCATCCTCATTCTGACTAATTCTATAGCAATTCCCTTATATTTCCATTTGTCTTTGCTAACAGGTTATTGTTAAAGTGAAAAATAAAGAAAATAAATAATAGAAGGCCAGGGAAGAAATATAACACCCTAAAGTAGCTCATCTATATCCCTTAGAAAGGTGATAGAACATCAAGAACCTATCCAGTAGTCCAAAGTCCAAACAGAAAAATACAGAATTCCTGAAATGATGCTCTGGTCAAAAAATAAGGGAAAGTTTTTAGTCAGGCAGATCACAGAGTGGACCAAATGTTTCTAAACAAGAAATGATGGCAATATACAAATAGCAATTTCAAGAAACAAGAAACAACATTCTTCTAAACAAATAGATGAAAATCACATAGCACGTATGAATTAGAAAAACAAGGAGCAGGAAAATGAAATTTCTAAAGCAGATAGATAAATAGAAGATAAGCTTCCATAAAACACACTCAGTTTGAATAATCTAATCCAAGAATGAACAAAAATTAAACCTGAAAACTCGGAAACTAATTTAAAACCAGCCTTTCTTCTAATAAATCGCAATCACAGGAAATTCACAGTCATATAATGAAATTTATAAATATTTATTCCAAGCCAACAAAGAATGCAAGATTACCAATCACACAGTACGGGTTAACCAAAAGAAACCCCATTGCACAAAATGAGAGATCAAAGCCACCATTGTTTCTTCTTCGAAAGAAGAAAAACTAGCAGTAAAGAAAAAACCAACCTGGCTTGTAAAAGACAGAGAGGCCGAAATCGGTAGTCTTGAGCTTGGCATCGTCACCAGGTTTATCAAACAAGAAGTTCTCAGGCTTAAGATCTCTATGCATAACCCCCAAAGAATGACAATACTCAACCACCCCGATTATATTTTTTATCAGGTTAGCAGCCTCTTTCTCACTATACTGACCCTTTTCCACGATCCTATCAAAAAGCTCTCCACCTTCACATAACTCCATGACCAAATGCACAAACATTGGATCCTCATAAGTATCCTTAATTTGCACCACATTTGGTTGCCCTGATAAATGGTGCATGATCTGGATCTCTCTATAAACATCCTCGTAATCTTCTTTACATAAAAGCTTCCTCTTTGGAATTGATTTGCAGGCATAAAGATTGTTGCTTGCTTTATGGGTACATAGATATGTGGTTCCGAATTGACCTTGCCCTAGTTTCTTGCTTAACAGATAATGGTCTCTGAGTCTTGGGGTTTGGTGTGGTAAGACTGAGGTTGTGGGCTTTCTTATTGTTGGTCTTGCTCTTGGTGCTGCTTCTGCTGTTGATGATGGTTGTGGTGGTCTGGTGGTTTCTTCATTCATTTTTGTGGAAAAGATTGAAGCTTTTTTGGGATTTTGGATCCAAAGAAACTGTTTCTGATTTCTTGGCGTGTTTTCTTGCAGTTCTTGAAGAAAAACAAAACAAAAAAGGAAGGAAGGAGCTGTTTGCTTTCTCGTTTGATTTTGATTTCATGGGAGCCGAAGTGGCTTTCCAATTCAGTATTTATATATATAATTTATTTTGTTAATTGTTTTTTTTTCGGTGTAGGATTAGGATTATGTGGGGCAGAAACTATTTATTGGAATGGTGGGCTACAAATAGTTTCTGCCAGTGTTCTACAGGTCATCATGTCAGCACCCATGGCGAGTAAGCTATATAGGGATATTTAAAGAATTAAACATTTTCTTTCTGAGGCTCATTTTCTTGCGGAAAATAGGGTTAGTGCGTATGGACTAAGGTTTGCGTTATTGAGGAGTTGGCTGAGCTTCATGGATCAGATGATTGATTTTAAAAAGATATCTTCAACGTTGTTATCCGAGGAACTAAGACTTGGGCAAGGTCTTCATTTAGAAGCAACGTGTTTGGAATTATGTTTGATTTTTAAAAAAAAAAAAATGTGTTGTGTTAGAATTAATTTTAAAAAATATATTTTAATTATCCTTTGTTTTCAAAGGTATCAAGACATAAATTACATATATATATATATATATTACAAAACACCTAATCGGTGTGGAAAATACACTGTAGCTCCTCTCACAGTTTACTGTGGACTGGAGCAGTGTATTGACGGCAATGGCCTTGGTCATCAGGCTTAATTTTTTTTTTTTCGGGGTTGTTTTGGGTTTTTGACTTTTTTTTTTTTAACTTTCCGCTTTTGTACAGTGTATTGACGCCTGTAACCCTAGAAAACGACAAAATAGTGCACAGGGGGGCAGGGGCTCCGTCGGTTTTTCCATCCTTCAGTGCACAGTGCACAGACGATAATGGGCACGGAAAACGACAAAATTGCACACAGGAATCGGGGGCAGGGCCGTCCTTTCCCCTCAGGTATTTTCGTAAATACCGGAGGGGACAGGGGTGTATGGGTCATTGCCCCATTATTTTAATATTTTTTCTCGCGGGACAGCTGGCGCGTCGCGCGGGCGCGCCAGCGGCGTTCAACGCTGACGCGCCACGTTGGAGGCGCGTGCGGTGTCTTGACGCCGTAAAAAATTAACTTCCGCCATGACAACCGATGCGCCGGGAGGTCCTCTATCCTCCGTCGCGGCGCGTTCACTTCACAGATGTCCGGTTAAGCCGCGACGGACGGTTTTCTCTCCGGCGTCGCCTTTCTCTCTCCTTCCGCCGGCAAAGTCAGCTCCGGTCCCTCATGTTGGTGTGAAGTTCAGTTTGGTCCCTGCGGTTTTGATTTCGTTTTTATTACTGATTTATTCAAATTAAAGTTTTTTTATTTTCAATTGTGCCCTTCCATAAAAACTGATTATATAAGAAAGTTTTATTTCAGTCCTTATACTTATGATTTTGTATTTATTTTTGATTCCTGCAATTATTCCGGTACAGATGTTTTGATTTCTTTGATTTGGTCCTCCAATTGAAATTGCTAATATATGCAAAGTTTGATTTCAGTCCCTCTTCTTCTGATTTTATTATTGCAGTCCCTCCGGCAGTTTGCATTATGTATTTTTGGTCCTCCAATTTTTTTTTTTTAATTGTATCCTTCAATTTGAATTAATTTAATATATGTTATTTTTTTTAATATATGCTGTTAATTCTTTTTTTTAATGTTTATTGTTATTTTTTATCAATTGATTTTTTTATTGTTTTTTATACAAATATTTTGCTTTTTTAAAATAATTTTCCATGGAAATTTAATTATTTGAATTGCTTATTTATTAATATTGCTAATTTTATCCTTCAAATAATATATTCTATTAATTCTTTTCTTTAATGTTTATTTTTTATTTTTGATCAATTGATTTTTTTATTGTTTTCTGTACAAATATTTTGCTTTTTTTTTATAATTTTCCATGCAAATTTAATTATTTGAATTGCTTTTTTAGTAATATTGCTATTTTTTTCTCTTTGTTCATTTGTTTTGTTTTTTGCTTCTTTTTTTTCTTTTGATTGAATGATTTTTATGATTTAACTATTTACACAATAATAATGATAATTTTAGTTATTGGTTTTTTTTACTTTCTTTTATAAATCTTTTGTTTAAGTACAATTGAGTTTGTTTTTTAAAGTGTTTTTGGTCAGAAGAGTATTATAATATTTTTTTTTAAATTATTTTTTACATTAACAAATCAAAATAATCTAAAAACGTCATTTTTTTATTTAAAATATAAAATAAAAATCATAAATTTAAATTTTTTATTTTATTATTGTGGGTATTTTCACAATTTAAATTTTATTGCTGTTTTATTTAAATTGAATTATAAATTAAATTAATCTTAATACAGTGAACTGAATAATTCAGATATCCGAGTTTTCTTGCTTTTTTAATGGTGATGATAAATTTATGTTTTTTTATTTAACTTTGTATCAATTTTAAATTCATATATTTTATAGAAAAATGTAATCTATGCTTACATTACAAACTCAACTCAAAATTTAAAACATTTTATCTTTTAATCTATAATTTTTATTTACTTATATCATATAAATTTATCGTTGTAGATTTAATTATGTTAAATTATATACAAAAAAACACCCGCGGCAACGCGCGGGCAATTATCTAGTATATATATATTACAAGTTGAGTTTTAATAAACTCTATTCTTTTATCATCAAGTTGTTAGATCTTTCAAAATTAAGTCTAAAGTTATTGTTTATCATAATTTAATTATTTTTTTAGTTAATTTTGAATTTTAATTATTTGTTTTCTATTTAGTATAGTTTTTTTTTGTTTATGTCATGTTGTAGACTCTATTTAAACAATTATAGTTTATTTTAACATCATATTATTATTCAAACTTTTATATATAAAATATCATATTTTTTCTCTATTTCTCTACAATATTCAAAACTATAATTTTTTTTAATCCATGTTATACACCACGTCAGGGAACCCACACGATGAACAGGTAAGAGTCGAAGGATTGCTGTTAAATTGTTTTTTTCTAAGGAAACATTTTTCTTCTCTAAGAAAACAAAGATGGGCCAGAAGAAAATCCATGACAAGATTAGGGGGGTGTTTGGCACAACTTTTGTTTTTGTGATTGAGGTATTAAAAAATCAGTTTCATAAAAAGCATTTTAGCTGCGGTTCAAAATAAGTTTTGAAGTGTTTGGTTAAAACTGCTTTTGAGTTTGAAATTAATGAAAAGCAGTTTCATGTATTTGGTTACTAAGCTTTTCATATTGCTTTTAACTTGTGAAATTACTTTAAAGGGCATATATATATATATATATAATTTTTTAAATATTGTAGATTTAATAATTATAATAATATAATATAATTAATAATTCAAGTAAATTTTAAAAATTATTTACGATATTAGTGTATCAAAATAATTTAAAAATATCAAAAAATTAATTTAAAATAAAAAATATTTTAAAAAAATTCATTAACTGAATAAAAAAAAATCTTCTTATTCCCTCACTTTGAAGAATAGAAATCTGGTCTAATGGGCTAGAGTTGTATCAGTTGGATATTGGTATATAATAACTTTTTTTGCAATTGGTTTTCTTTCATTTCCAGAATCTAAAAAGTTCTTTGGCGATGATAAAAAATCAAAGGCAGAATAACAAGCTGAGAAAGGGGGCAAAGAGGGCACTAGGCGTTCCGATCAATTCGTTCACTCCCAAGAAATAAAAAATCACAAGAAGCAGGTTGAAAAGCAGCTAATAGCTGCTTTTCTTGCAACCAAGGTTTGGGGTGGGGTCCACATGTTTCAAACCAGCTTATCATCAATTACCAAACACCTTTCCACTTTTTTTCAAACCACTTTTGCCAAACCAAGGTTGAAAACGCTCTGCCAAACGGCCACTAGGGTTGTTTGGAAATCACTTTAAAAGTGCTTTCTGAAGAAAAAAATTGTTTTGTTTTAAATTTAAAAAAATAATACTTTTATATCATTTTAATGTGCTAATATAAAAACTAATTTTTAAAAAATAAAAATTTATTATTTTTAAGTGAAAAACAATCATAATTACACTCTTAAATACCCTCTTAGTCTTTTAACATATATGGGCTCAAAGTCTCTCAAACTAAATCCAGCTCTACGACACGAGATAATCAAGAGACAACCAAGATTTTATACGTATAAACTATGTTAAAACTTGGAATAGAATATTTAATCTTGTCAGATTTTCTTAGACTATAACTTATCTCAAGCAAGGATATATGTCTATTTTAGAGCATCTCCAACGTATAAGCCATCTGAAAATATAAAAAATTTATAATTTTGGCTTTTATTTTTACTTTTGACTCCAACTGAACAAATATTTTAATAGCTAAAATACATTTTCTGCTCTTGAGTTTCTATTTCTACACATTTAAAAAAAAAACATAAAATAAAGCACATATACTTGTTGGAATATTGTTTAAGCTAATTAAAACATAGAAGAAGAGAACAATAGAAGCAGAATTGTTGCTTCTCTTGGAAACCAAACAAAATAAGAACCAATGCTCTCTTCATCGATTTTCTTCTCTTTCTCCCATTATGTCCCTAACTTTCTCTTCATCTTCTTCTCATTTGTCTCAGCAAATTCATTCTTCCTTAGTAAATAACTTAAAACACAAAACCACAACAACATCCTACTAGACCCATCATTATCACTGCCGAACATCTTTGTTTTTTCCACTCTCTTTGTATATTGGTTGGGCTTTGCATTTTTCTCTTCAATAATTCAGGTGATTTTAGGTTTCTTATTTCTCTATTGCAATTCAGCTACACTAAAAGGTTTTTAACTAACTTTCCCAATTTCATGTACTCTTCTCTCATGCAAATTCCATCTTGCTCGTTTGGAACTCAAGAATACAGGTAACAAATCTGATACTTTGAATATTGGTTTTAGGGTGTTCAATCGATAAAAATGAGGTTTTATGAAATGTTCCCCCCATGATCTTACCTAATTACGCATGTTTAATTGAAAACTTATAAAAAAAAACCCAATTTAATTTGCATGGTTGCTATTGGTATATTGTATGATAATATGTTTAGGGGGCTTAGGACTACCTTTTTTTTTCCTCATTCAATGCGAGTTTGTATAAAAATATTAATCGAATGATATTAACCGAAAAATGGAAGAGAGAACGATTTTGTTTACCAACTTTATTATTATTGCTTCTCATTTTGATGTCTTAAATGTTTATGTGTAGATGCAGCCATAAATGTTGTTGTTAAAGTGTTGCAGCATCCATCTTTTGATGCATTAATGTTTCACTTTCTTGCACAATTTCATTCTCTATCCAATGAATTGGTTCTTCATACAAGGTCTTGCAAATAAATTGACAGTTAAAATGCATAATTTATTTTTTGAAGAACTTATATTGATCATTATTGTTATTTTATTACTATCAGTATTAAGTTTTAATATATGCAAAATTTGTAGCATACCAATAGCGATATATGTGACAGAATTCAGAATTTTATTAGTTGGTTCTTTCTATGTGCAGAGAGGGAAATATCCCTTCTTTGTGAGCATTAGATTCCTGCTTAAATGAACCTTAGTGTCTAATTTAATCTAGCTGTGTTGGAGCTTTATAGATTGCATGGGATGATTCAACTCCTTTTACAAGAAAATTGTGACTTATGAGGTATGTTTCTCTAACTTGTCTTGCACTACTCATGGATCTAATTGTTTCTTTGTTGGGGCGTATGTATATTCTAATAATGACGTATCGGTCACCTGCCTTACTCTTTTTTCTTACTCTTTGTTAATAATGATTTTTGCTGGTGTATACGACAAATTATTGGCGGTGGTGCTAGTTGATAATGAAGTAAAGTAAAATTTGCTGGTTGATAATAGTTTAGGTTTATTGGTTGATTATGCATTCAAGACATATAATGTTGGTGATTTTTTTTTTCAAATTTGAATTTTTTATTTAAATAAAATTAAAATGTTGGAGGTTTTTTAAAAACATTTAATTAATTATATAAATCACTTATATTAGTTGTATAATTAATTATATAATTATATTATATACAAAATAATTGTGTTATATTTAAAATGATATATAAAATTTATTTGGCTTTTCTAAATGATTTTTACCATTAGAATACATAGAAATAAAAAAAAAACTATATTTATACTATTTAAAAAACTATTTTATCAATTAAAATTTTTAAATTATATTTTTCTTGAAGTTGCTCTCATGATATTTTTTTTTTTTGCCAAGAAGTCTCAAATAGGACAGCCTCCTAGTAACTGGTCTTGCAGTATGAGCATATCGAATGATTGTTTCTCGAAAAATATTTTTGTTTATTATTTTAAATTAAAATATTTTTATTTTTGAAAATCATTTTTATGTATTAATATAAAAAATATTTAAAAAAATATAAAAAATATTATTTAATATAATTTTAAATGAAAAATATTTTAAAAAATAAACTCAACAACTACATACAGTCTAAGCAAACATCTCTCAACTGTGACGAGGAGACCGAGAAGTCTAAGAACAATACTGCTACGTGTTAACGTCTTCTCTCATGATCTTTTCCAGCCACTAGATGAATTGAAGTCAATTCCGATGGTTAAGGTTTTTTTTTTTAATGTTTTTTTAATAAAAATAAAAAAATTATTTTTATTTAAAATTATTTTTTATATTTTTAAACTGGTTTGATTTTTTAATATCAAATATAATTTTTAATATATATATATATATATATATATATATATATATATTTTAATATATATATATATATATATATATATATATATATATATATATATATATTATTAAGGGTGATCAATACTATACTTCTAAACATCTAGATGATTAAGAGTTTGTTTAGGAATATGGTAGATGTTATTCTTTAAAGTATTTTTTTTAAATATATTAAAATAATTTTTTTAATTTATTTTTTATATCAAAATAATTTGAAAACACCAAAAAATTTAATTTAAAATAATTTTTTTTTCAAAGATGTTTATAAAATACACTCCCAAACAACCCTAAGCAAATGCAATCAGGAGTGTTTTAAAAAATATATTATTTTATTTATTGTAAGTGAAAAACAATTTAAAACACAACTATTATTATATTTTCAAACACCATTTAGATTACCTGAGATATTGAAACAATTACACATCTTTTATTTTTTAATATTTAAACAACTATATATATATATATATTAAAAGAATGTATTGAGATAACCATATATTAAATTGATTCAAATTAACTAAAACATTAATATAAGGTTGGTTTTAAACTTGCCCTTCATAACTTTTATTTTATTTTATTTAATTACCTATTTGCATGATCTAGGTAACAAGGTTTGGTGAGTTTACATGGATTTGTAGTTTTTTTTGTTAATTGATTTTTTTTTTATATATTTCACCCTTCTTTGTTAGGTACGTTGGTAGCTAAGATTTGTGATTTATTTTTAATTTTTTCATTAAATTATCTCAATCTTATAATTTAAATTTTATATATAGTATATTAACTTAGATTGACTCGAGTCAATTTTTTTGTTTTGTTTTATAACAAAATTTATCATTTCATATTAGATTAACTAGGTGTTAAGTTTTACATTTTTTTTTATTTTAGCAAGTTTTTTTTTTTTTTTTTTACATATTATATGATTAGTTATTTTAATTTAATTAATAACTGCATGTTTTTTATTATCTAATTAAATAAATAAATATTATTTTACTTAACCTAATTGAGTATATAATTTAAAATGCAAGTTCTTCTTACTTATTTAAATAGCTATTGGATATATATATTCTTTTCAAAGTGAAAAACATTGGTACGGCGATATAGTGTACACTAAAACACCACTATATTCAAAATCCAAATGGTCATAACAAAAGCGAAGCAGTGGAATAAAAAGCCTTCTATATATCCCACATCGGAAAGATGTGTGTTTAGGGTTTAGGAATATGTGTATAAATAAAGCTCTAGCACTCGTCGTCATGTTAACCCGTCTTGTCAGGGGTGAAAGGCGACTTGTCTATGATCGTATAGAGATGGCGAGTCGTGCCAACACCTTGTACAACGAACACCACTTAAAAGGCGAGTGAGTTCAGCCCTACTTAGGCTGATCTTACCCGCCAATTTTTGGAAGCTTGCCCTATGGGTGAGGCTCCCAGTAACTCTGAATAATCGACCTTTATATGATATTTTTGAAGTATAAAATCCTGCTATGCTAAATCTCATCAGTCTTAATAAGTTTATGTAAACATCAATCACATCTGATAAGATTAAGTGTTCTGTTTTGAATTTTTTGGTTGTGGTTTTAAGATTGTGTGCTTTCAGTTCATTTATACTTAGGAAGGAAGAGAGGAGATAGATACTTTTTCTGGGCTCGTGTTTTGAGTTATGTTTTGCTACTAAATTTATCAAAATTTCATATTTAGTGCTTGCTCAAGTGCAGGGTGAAGTCCTGTTTTTTTATAGTGTGAATTGACAGGATTTTTTAGTGTTTTGAGCTATATTTTAGTTAAACAATTGCTTATCAAATGTTTGTTTAGTTAAGAGATATGGGATTGATTAGTCTTCTTGTTGTAAAGACTGCCACCTTTACTTGAAATAGTTAAATGCACTTTTCTTGGTGACTGATGCAGTTTGTTTACTCCATTATCTGTTTGGTTAATCTGTTTAAATGGGGGATTTTTTTTACTAGTGTAGGGAACTTTGAAAGGCTCTTTGCGTTGTGATTCTTATGAAAGGTCTTATTTGGTTGAAGAAGATTTTACCTCTGGATCATATTGAGATGCTCTCTACCTCTGAATGCTTGCTTCTTTTTTTTGCAGCTGCCTGTATGGCATAGGATTTAGCAGAATCATGCAAGCATTTCATTAGTGCTGTCATCAATGGATCCGATCTGGTGCCTACATTTTCAGCTGCCTCTGTTGATGGCCTTCACTCCGGGGTGCTGAAATTTGCCGGAGTCAAGTATCATTGATGTCCATACTTTACCATCCACTGTTAAACTCCTGACTTTCAATCAAGTTTGTCAATTCTATTTTTATTGGTGTTTTGTTTTTTCAATTGGAACGGAATGTTTCGGTTTTGGAGTGTTGTTTGTACTGTTTATGTATGTGTGTATATATATATAATGAAATATATTACTTAAAAAAATAGTTCAAATCCAAAAATAAAACTATTTAGAATGATGTAATTAAATATATAAACGACAATAAATTATGAACATGTATAATATTATGAGAATGTTATCATCAATCTCGCAAAGTCATTATATTTTCTGATTGTTCTGAATTTTTAACATAATATATATAATTATATCAAGAGACTCATCATAAAATTTCATCTCAATCTAACATTCAGATTAAGAGAAATGATTGATATTGTAAAATTATTTATTATTTAAAAAAAACATTATTTGGCTGAAATGAAACTGGCGGAACGAAACCAGAACATTCCGGCTAAAATTTGGGTAGAATTTTTGAAACGGCCTGAAATTTTAAACGAGGTAAGAATTACGCTGTTTTATCTTGATTTTTTAACTAGTATAAAATATTTTGACTGTTTCAGCTAAAATAAAATGAAATTAACAACACTGCATTCAAATGGTTCTTCACAGCACCGTTATGGTTAAATGACTTGATGGATCCGGTTGAGCAGACCAGTCCTCGTTTATTGCCATGCTGCTGCCCTGGGATCTCGTCTGCCATCGATAGCTAGTGCGAAAGCTGGGGTTGCTGGTGCAATCGCACTCTTGCAACCCTTCTCTACCAGGACTCAGGTAACAACATGCCAGAGACTTGTAATCAAGCCTCTTGCTAGCTCTGTTCTAATTCTGACCTAGTGAAACCACTTGAAATTAGCTGAAACTTCTCTTTCCCCATGGGAGCTTTGTACATCACATCTTGTCCTCTAATTGATCCAGGATAAGGATTTTTACAAATTTGTTTAATGTAGGTTCTGATGAAGCAAGCACAAGATGTTGCCCAAGCTGTCGTCAGAACATGCTCATCTCAAAGTCCGATGTTGTGTTCGCGGGCCATCAATAAAGTCCGCCGTTTAAAGCATATATAACCTAAGAGCCATTTTTGACCAACTTCCTCTCCAGATACTATAATGAATTGAATCTCAAACTTGTGAATAAATATAAAATGCCACGTACTAAGCGGCTTCATGCAAATCATATTCATAACATATACAAGCAATGTAAAACAGAAAAAGAAAAACTATGAGATTTAGATCCAGAACTTTATTACTACGCTAAATGTTTGCGGTACAAACACGGCACTGGAGTGCAGGAAACAGGATAAACTTGTTCATACACAAGGGAAGAACTGGGAGGAGAGGCTTCGATAGCTATTTATTTGTCAGATACATGATTCCAAATACTTAATGAAGCCTCCCTAGTCCCTTGTGCAGCTGAAGTGTCTTGCTGGGGACAACCTGAAGAACACCTGGTAGTTCTGCAATGAAAAGCAAGCACATGATTATGGGAAGTAGTAGTTTTGCAAACAAAGAATTACGAACAGTTAAACAGGATTTACTTGATTTACTCGAGTATTAGATTCTGATATTGAAAAGTACATGCTGTGTTTCGATCCCAGACCCAATAATCCATTTATTTAATTCAAGCTTAAAGGCTAATCCATTTAATTTTCTTGCCTCTTCGAATCCACCAATAAACTCACGAAAAAAATTCTTATTTAAAGAGCCTAATTTATAAATCCATCAACTTGAAGATAAACAAATAAAGGCTCCCCTGTCAAGGATCTAATTCTACCTTAAAAAGAAAGAAACCTCAATTAGTTCTTCCCCTTTAACTTGGATCAAGGAACACGATAGTCAAAACAAGACCTTTAAAAATGAAAACAAGACAAGAAGATTAACAAACTTTAAGGTTTTCAGAAGTGAAAATTTAAAAAAACACCCTCACAGTCTTCTCATATAAAAACATCACTCAGCAACGATATTGTAAATTGAAAAAAAAGCCCATGAAACTATGAAAGTATTTCAATCAGAAATTAAGAAAAAGATGCATACTTGAGATTTGTTCAACTTGTTCTGGTGTCAGCTTGGCAGAGAATCCACTTGCAGCTGTCTTATAGCTATAAATCAATGCCTCCTTTGCAGCATCTTCGCTATACAATACAAAAAACACAAAATCTGAAAACCTAATTCATAAATAATCATACAGATCTGAATTACAACGAAAAACCCTTGCGGCACTACCTGCCAAGAACAGAGGTGAGGGTTCGGATATGGTAAGCCTCGGGCTCCTCATCCTGGGGTCTCTCAGTATAGACAATCTGAACCGATTTTGATGAATCAGCCGTTGATGGAACAGAATCAGTCGTTGATGGAACAGACTCAGCCATTTCGATAACAGAGATGACAACGATCAACAACAAAATCAACGATGGTGATGGAAACAAGGAGAATTTGGCTCTTCTGTGCATATTGGATTCTGAGCTCTGCTTCTTCTCTTTCTTATATGCATACACACAGTTAAATGGCTTTAAAATCAGATTAATTCAACGATATCGTGCTACGCTTAGCCACCAAGCTACCGTTGTCGTTTTATGCTTGGGATCTCCGCCGTTTGAGGGACACCCATATCTTCTTACGCGCTACGTGGCTTCTTCTTGTTTTCCTTTTCTTTTTACAATTTTTCATTATTCACTGCATTATTTATTTTTGTTTGCAATCGATTTTGACCCACGTCTCATATTCGGTCTATTTGGAAATATGATTTTATTTAAAAATATATTATATTTTTTTATTTTTTAAAAATTATTTTTGATATCAACACATTAAAATGATTTAAAAATATAAAAAAAATTCATTTAAAATGATTTTTTTTTAATTATAGCCAAACACCGGTTTAACCGCAGGACAAACAAGCACATTATAGGCTGGTTGGGTTAGCTGGAATCTGCTTTATTTATTTTCCAAGAAAAGTGTTTTGAATCATAAAAATCTAAGGTTTTTTTATTTGATTTATGAGGTGTTTGAGAGATCGATAATAAATATTGTTTTTAAAAATATATAAAAATAATATTTTTTAATATTTCTTTTTGATAATTATAAAAGGAGTGAAGGAAATTTACAAATTCATAATCTTAAAATAAATGAATAAATAAATAAATAGAAAACATCGAGACTGAGAGAAAAACTTTAATGTCAAGGGTATATTGGTAATTGTAATGTAAACGGATAGGATAAGCCAGTCCAAGCGCCAAGCTTGAAAGCTAAATAAGAAACAGCACGAAAGGGGAGAGCTTTTTGGTTTTGCTGCTCTCACTTCCGAAACAATGGCTGCTTCGTCCTCCACAACACTTGTCGCTCTCTGTTCTTCTTTGACCACTCAATGCAAAATCTCCAGTAACCAAAACCCAATTCTCTCTAAATCACTTTGCCTCTCCAAATCCAACTCTGGATCTTTCTCAAAGACCACCCATAATTTATCCTCCTCTTCTCTTATTTTCTCTAGAAGACCCACATTTTTTGCCAATCCCCCCAAATTTTCTGAATCTGAAGCTCTTGTTGTTGAAGCAGAGCCTGAAGCACCTGTTTCAGAGGCTAACCCTGAGCCTGCTGCCACGCAGGTGGTTGAGGTTGCTAAGGAAGAGCCGCCCAAGCGTGAGGAGATTTTTGCTGTTGTTATGGTGAGTATTGAACGGAAGTGGAAATTCTAATTTTTGGGCCTTTAAAGATGTGTTTTTGATTGACGTCAATGTTTTTGGATTGATTTTCTGACTACCCTGACGGGGTTCATTATAATTTTTGTTTCAAGTGTGAGTTTATGATTAGCTAGATGAATTCAGGTTTTAAGCTATAATCTTGCTGCCATTTATGCCTTAGCAGACTAATACTTTGCTAATCAATGATTCTGATTGTTTTCTTTTTTCCAATGGTGAATGTAATGTGGAGTAATTTAGAGGTTTTCGAGAAGTTTTTTTGCTTTTTCTTATGGTTTCCCTGTTAGTAACTTTTTCATAATTTGTCTGCTTTTTGATCCGGGGCTTGTGTTTCAATTCTTTTTTCAGGTAGGATCTCGCCAGTACATTGTTATCCCGGGGAGATGGCTCTATGTTCAGAGGCTTAAAGGTGCTGATGTCAATGATAAGGTATAGGTTGCTATCATTTCTTTCTATATCTTGATTAGTTGAAATATTTTCCAAGCTAGTTGCAACTTTCACGTGGTTGGCATGTGCTGTTAGCTTTTGTGGTAAGAATTGTTCTCTTGTCGGCTCTTAACTTCGATTTGGGATTGCTATAGGAGCTTTTTTCTCCCTTAAACGGTGAATGTGAAGCTCCAATCTCATATTGTCATCCTCAAGTGCATGCTTGATTGCTGATCAAACAATGATGAAAAGACAGCTCATTGCCATTGACTGTAGTTGCTTGAAATTCTGTACACTTGCCAATATTTTGTACAGTGGGTGTATTTTTTCATGCAAAAAAGCTTTATCCCCCACTTTTAAGAGGCAATTTCGACAATGCCTTTGGATGAAAAAACGCATTGATTTTAAATGCATTTTTCCAAATCATTTTTATTGTGATTTCAACAAGCCATGTGAAAATCCAGAAGGATGCTGCATTTCCTAAGATAATGTTTTTAAATCACTGCTGAACCTGACTTCATTAAACTAAAACTGTCTTGACTAAATTATGTCCAATTCTTACACAAATTACAGAAATTGAGATATTTTCCCTAAGTTGCTGAATGTAATGTCGTCTGGCTTAACATGACCTCTTAACATGATCTCTCTGGTGTTGTCATCAAGTTTTCATCTTTATGTATTTATTTTCTTTTTAGAATCTATTTCATTCTATTTCATTTTCACATCCAAAAATAAAAAGAAGAAATCTCAGTGCTGCTACTGTTTCTTATGATTTTCTTGTTATAATTAAAAAAGCTGATATTCAACCAAGGATTCTATTTATGGATTACACTGGTTTGCAACTGTGGTCCAATGTTAGAAAAGATCTAATTGATTATTCATTCTTTTTCTATTAGAGAAATATTATGTATCTGGTTTTGGCTCTAGTTTCTTTCAAAGTTTGCATTTTGCCTTGATTTAAAAGTTCAGTCATTGATTCTTCTGCAGGTAACTCTGAATAAGGTCTTACTCGTGGGAACAAGAACAAGTGCCTATATTGGAAAACCAGTGGTGACTAATGCTTCTGTTCATGCTGTAGTTGAAGAGCAGGTAGGTTTCATGACTGTCTGATCATATGTATCTTTTCTTTCAGATGGCCTATTACTTTTATTTTTGTTCCCTGTCGGTCCCTAATTTTTTCACTTGTACTATTATTGCAGGGATTAGATGCTAAAAAGATTGTCTTCAAATATAAGAAGAAGAAAAACTACAGGAGAAATATTGGTCACCGGCAGGTAAATCTGTTTTGTTTTTCACTTCAAGCATTACAGGCACACACTAACCATCAAAAGTTTATCATGTGAAAGCATGAGTCACTCTTCACCTTTAAAAGTCAGAACTCATTTGAAATGGGTTGAGTAAGCTGTGGCTATCCTTTTCCCTAATGAGTAATACTAGAGATTCCAACACTTTAACTAACACTTGTTTACTTTTTAACACCGCACTTATGAACTGGTAATACTAGAGATACCAACATATAGGCGAGTTTATTAAGATCAAAATGCTGTTGTATTAAGCATACTTGGTACCTGCTTGTCTTAGTTATGGTTTTTGCAGTTGAGGTGTGAAAAAAGAAGCTCCCATGGAGAAGTAAGTTTTGTTGGAGAACTGTTTGGCTAAATGTCTTGTTGAACGATAGAATGTATGGAAGTATTTGGTGAAAATCGATATTAGAAGTTTTGTTGTCTGTTGTTGCCAATAAAATTACACAAAATAACATTTATCATTTGCATAGTAAAATATGAGAAGAAATTTTTTCATTGATATAAAACAAATAAAGAGAGGCATCTTAGTAATTCCTGGTGGTTTTGCAATGGTTAAGTAAACCTGGTGGTTTTTGCTTTCTTCCATAGTTCCATGTACAAAAGCATGTTGCGTGTACTTCAAAATCAGTGTTTTGACCATGGTTTGAGGTGGTTCGCATAAGGAGTTTCTTGTATCCACATGGATAAATATAGAAGGTGCGGTGGCAGCACTTAAGCTGCCACATTACTCACCCTGAGCATGTTGGTCAGAGTACTGGTTTCTTCTGCATAATTTTTGTTCTCAATAATGCATGAGACAAGTCTATTGCATCCTCATTCTTTTATGTTCATATTTCATCGTTTGTTAAGAATGAGGAAAATAATACTCTTGGGCTTAGCTTATGTGGGGTTGGGGTTTCGTGGTTTCAAGCTACAGTCATACCAATACATAGATAAAGTTCCATGTCAATGTTCCAGTTAGATGAATGCAGGTTCAGCAGTAATACATAATTTGCCTTTTACCTTGCAAGTTCTCCTACCTCTCTTTATGAAACTCTACTCTTTCATTTTCCTTTTTTTTGTTTAATTCCTTCTACTCAATTTAAACCACATTCTCTTTCTTAGGGTTACCATAAGATGGGACTGGGACTTCCATTGTTCTTTTGACTACTTTAATTGATAGAAAGGACTTTCTGCTGCCTGATATTTTCGATACTGCTTTTACTCAATTATGCAGCCAAATACTCGGATAAGGATAACAGGTATCACTGGCTATCAAGACTACCCTGTATCTACTCTCGATTCATAGGATTTTCTGGTGAGTTTGGTTGAATGCTCTCGATGCTTTGTGAAGTTTCTTTTTTTACTCTTGATGCTGTTGTAATTCCCCTTACAGGGAATTTTGTAGATTGAATAGTGACTTCTAATGTTGAATAATGAAAATTAATTTTGCATCAGTGAATTATTTGTAGAATGCAAAAGTGTAGTGGGTGACATAGTTGCTTTGGTTAACCCCCTAACAACAGTGAGTTTTAGAATAATTTAAAGGAGAAATAGTAGAGAGAAATTCTGCAATATTCTGCAAAATGTCCCTTAGTTTTTAACTTGTATTCCAAGGTATTGATACAGAAGAATTTATAGACTCAGGTGTTTCATTCCTAATTAATTTGCTGTTATTAACAGCCAACTACTGACTGACTTTGCTAACCTCTAAGGATCACGTGTGAGGTAATTCATCCACATCGAAAATGTGAAACTTCACTCTCCCACTATGACCCTCGCCTTCTTCTCTAATGGGGGTGCTAGATTACTTATCAAATAAGATGAAACACTGCTTAATGACAGAGTTCGATTGAGATCGAAATCCTGTTCATTTTTCCAATATTACACACAGCATGAACATTCACACACGTTCTCCCCTTTTTTCATATCAACCCTTTGAGATGCCTGTGTTTTAGTCAAATCAACGAGGAGATTTTCGTAAGTTTTCAATCCAATCACGAGGATTCAACATGCTCTTCCTGCATGGCAACTACTATTTAATGTGGGGTAAAAATTATTTTTTATTTTACAATATATTAAAATAATATACATTTTTTAATATTAATACATAACAATCAAACAATATATTCATGACATTTGCCATTCAAAAAACATTGCTAGCATGCATTTCATGACCACCGCTTGTGTTTCTGCCTCAGTCTTCTGTTGATTAGTGAATAGGCAAAACCAGAAAGATAATAATCCTATTGTCAATGCAATACAGCCTAGCATTAATCTTTAAAAGAACACTCAGGATTACAACACCTTCCTAGAACATTGCTGGCTACCAACTGTATAAATAATCCACTTCAGGAGATCAATGAATCAACATTTCAAGTAAATTTTTTTTATAAAGAAGATCACTTTATCTTCATCATAGGGGAAAATTAATCAATCCATGTGTATCGCAAGCGAATCGGGTTTCCTGCTGTGTTTTGTGGCAAAAAAAAGGGTGCCACCCAGCGGCATTTTTCAGATCCTATAAGCAAACATCTCTATGAAGCCACCTTAGGTGGGAGAGCCTCATCAATACGACCTTCACTCATATATTCGCTTTCTCTTTAGAAGGGTTGGAACTATGGAAATGGATCCAATAAGGAAGAGCACGGACAAAGTTTTGAAATCATATAGATCCTTAACTGACTTGAGATCTCCAAGAGCAAGGCCAGCCTGATGTTGGGAAAGAGAAGCAACAAGATTAGCAAGATGATGTTAGTTATTGAAAAATCAATTTTATCAGCACGAATGTTGCTAGGAGGCCCTATACAAATAACTTATTTCCATCACCAAGTAATCGCAATTTATCCAAATTTCTACAATATGAATTTATCGCTAATTATCCAAATTTCTACAATATGTCACATTTCAACTATAATATTCCAGAAATATCTGAAAACAAGCAACACATATGTTTGGAAGGGCAAGCAATCACTAAAACAAGAACATGAATAAGTCACGAACTTTAAAAAGAAACAAAACCACAAAAAAAGCCACTTTAGTTTGATTAACCAGGGAATACGAAGAGAAACTTACCTTGACAGTGATATAGGAAGCAGGAATAAGACCCAGTAATGTAGCCAAAAAGAAAATATGAAATGGTATGTCCATTATTGGAGATGCCAAATTAATAAAAAGATTGGGCAACGTTGGAGTTATTCTCAAGAAGAGCATGTAATTCAGCAGTTTTTCCTTACGCTTAGCAATCTGAATAACAAAAGAGTTAAGGTGTTACAGAAATGTGGAATATAATGAAAAACAAACATATAAATTGTAGTAAGATTGTTAATTCCCAATCGATTAAAGAATAGTACCTCTGACTGAAAAATTCTCAATTTTTCAGGCCACAACCAATTAACTAGAGGCCTGCCAATCAACTTGGACAAGAAAAAGCAGGAAGACGCTCCAGCTGTGGCATTGAAGACAACTAAAAAGAGCCCCCTAACAACACCAAAGAGAGCTCCAGCTAGTAATGACATGAAAATTGTTCCGGGAATCATAAAGGTCTGCATGAAGATATAAGTAGAGCAGTAGCCCAGAATGAACTGTGCTGGATATTCACTCGCATATGTTGCAAGATTGTCTCTGAAGCAAATAAAGAGCAATGGATTTAGTGAAAATATGACACAGTCAGAATAAGGATATATAGAAAGTAATTGACAAGAATGCTTAGCCACTAAACAGTTCTTTTTTTTTTAACACAGCTTAGCACGAGGAACTGACTTCTAAACATGCATGGAAAACAATTGGAAGATCAAAACCAACACATAAACAGGTTGTACATTACAAATCTAACAATTTATATAGACTAACAAGGCTGAAATTGATAATCTAACTCGCTGCTCCATTTCCTGGGCATTGTCAAATAATCTACAAAACTCTTAATCTGCCATAAAATTTTCATCAATCTCTTGAACAAAGAATGTTCATCCTATTCCACTGATGTCAACCATAATCTAGCATGAAAGAAATTAAATCCCATTCCTGAGTTTCACCACAAACAAAACATCAAGAACCCTTTCACTTTTAGATATCCAAGCTTGATAACAAACTACATATGAAAAATCAAATTAAATCTACCAATACAACCCTCACGGCAAACACTTAAACTCTAAAGCAACATCTTTAACTTCCAGAATTTAACAACCCCCATACATCAATAAATTAACCAAGAAAACCAAGGTATTTAAATTAGGAAAACTGCTTCCATCAATATTTAGCTGACTTGTTAGCATCAAATCCTTCTGATTCACAAACACCAATTAATAAAACCCGCATACATCCTAAGTAACTTCAAAAAATCTATCCATACATATTATCCAATAACCTAAAAACCAAACAAATTAAATCCCATCAAAACTTGAGCATTAAAAAAAGAACCTAGAAAATTGAAATTAAAAAAAAAGTAGAAAAAGAGGGCATACTTGAGCGAGCGAAGATCTGAAATAGTACGAGGCAACTTGAGCTTGCCATAATCAGCAGCAGGCATTATCAAGTAGATACAAAACAAACCAGTTGAAAACACAAAAAAGACCCCAAGAGCAGCAGCTAATTCCCATCTTGTCAATGGGAATCTCTCAAATTTAGACCTTTTAGCAGAGGGTGAATCGTCCTCTTCAGCTTTCTCTTCATCTCTCATCACTAACACCTTCCCTCTCTCGTTTCCTGCTGCTGTTTCACCTACTAGATTCCTTGTTGATGCCATAAATTTAAATTACCAAAAAAGAAGAAGAAAATGGAAATTTGCGGGTCTTTTGGTGGAGTAATTTTAACGTCTATTAGCTTGTGATATATCTGTTTTGAATTGAACCCAGTTTGATTCGGGGCTAAAAAATCATGGGGTTTGAAGAAAGATTCGAGCTTGGTTGGAATTTCAAAGAAATTTTAGATTTTGAATTCTGGGTTTTAATTTCGGAATCATATATGAAAAAAAAATTACCCTAAAAGACAAACAAGGATGGAGGGAATGAACTTTAGATTGCAATGTCCATGCGTTTCTTTATGGTGTTTCAAAGAGAGAAAAGAAAAGGATTCAATTGCAATGGAAGGAAAGATTTAATTTTATGTTATATTTAAGTAGTAATTAATTTGGTATTAAAAGGGGTGAGATTAGGTGAGGAATGGTGGGGTTAGTTTCTTGGAATTACAAATCTTATGATGTGTGCCCCCCTTTCTTACCCTTTTTTTTCTTCTTCCTCCTCTTGACTAGAGAACAGGGACGGCAAAACAAGGGGTAAAGTGTATATATATATATATATGGTATTAAATAATTTTTAATTTGTTTAGTTTGATTTTTTTTATTTTTTAACACTTTTTTTACTAGTATATTAAAATAATTTTGGCTATGCGAAGATTGACATGTCTTGTTGATAAAACAAAAAAAAAACTAATTTTATGATGCACAATTTCATCTATAATTAGATTTTTTATGCTAACGAATGCCAATCTCTTGAATGAAAAATAGGTTTAGGAAAAACGAGAATATTAAAAGCTTATTGTAAATTAAACCAAAAGTCAATTACAATCTAATCTTACATTATTGTCCAACTTATAATCTAATTAAACTAGTCTTCTCTACCAAGCAGTTCACCCCTTTTTCTTTGTCAAACCTCTAATAGTAACTTTTATTAGGTGTCTATATATATATATATAAACTAAATATGAGCTAAAATAACTACAAAAATCATTATAAGATGTTAGTTTTCTCAAAAATACCATCACAATTCATGCTAAGAATAATGAATATTTTATTATAATTCTTTGGATCGGTTAATAATAATTATTTATGGTGAATAAGGGTAGAGGGGTAGATACCGATCAAAAACAATTCTTATTTAGTGTTTATTTTACACTGTGTTTTAAAAATATTCTTGTATTTTTATTTTATTTTTGTGCTCTAAATTAAATTTTTTTTTATGTTTTTAGATCATTTAATATATTTATAGAAAAAAAAATAGTTTTAAAAAATAACGTTAACTAAATTCCCAAACACACTTCTAATTTTGTTGTGCTATGAGAAGTAGCATTCAATGAGGGAATATAGTAGGAAACTAATTGTTTTCCAAAATTTTACAAGTAAGATAGAAAACATGTCATGCATAGCTCATGCTACATGATTCAAAGAATCACTTCAACTAACTCCCAACTGAATACTAACTAACTAACAGCTTTACCAAATTTATTTAACAGTAAATATATATATATAATATTTTAAAAAATAAAATAAAAACAAAATAGCCATAACCATTACTCCCGTGACATCAAACATTGGCCTTGGTGCGAGCTCCATGATGTAACCTCCTTAACTGTATCATCAATTAATTTTTTAGTATTTTTGTATTATTTTGATATATGAATGTAAAAATTAATTTTAAAAATAAAAAATAAAAAATTATATTTTTGAATAAAAAATATTTTAAACAACATCAACTATACTCTCATACTACTAAGAACCTATCTGGGAGGGCGGTTGTACCGCTGTTTCCTCAAAATTTGATTTTTTTTCATTTTAAATAAATTTTTTTGGTGTTTTTAAATCATTTTGATGTGCTGATGTCAAAAATAATTTTTAAAAAATAAAAAAAATATTATTTTAATATATTTTTAAATAAAAAATACTTTCAAAAATAACTGCAACCGCTTTCCCGAACAAGCCTAAATATATCACATCCTTGCCTTATTAAGCTGTATCATCATCATGGTTTCCATTATCAGGCCTAAATTAGTGGGTTCGGTTTCCCTCCAAGTCTTGAATCTCTCGATCGTTTGTGCTTGCTTGAAGTTCTTGCTTGGGATGATATGAAGCTGGGCTACATTGGGATGAACTAGATGGGTGGTCCAAGTTAAAAAAAAAACATTCCACATAAAAACAGATGTTGAGGTGAGAATAATATTTTTTTTAAAATAAGAAAATCTGATTTAATTTGATCCAATAAGCATGGTTGATTTATAATATGATTAAAAAAAAAGGCAGTAACAATTGAACTAAACAAAATATCATCATAATGTTTGTCTATATTACAGAAATATATACTCTCAATATTTGATAACAAACAAAAATTAAATGAAAACATGATAACATCATAGAAAAAAAATCCAAAGCACAATCCCAACAAATCAAATATTGAACAAACACATTAAAAATAATAATAAAAAAATACTCGAGTACACCCGAGTCAACATGCTAAATACTCGATTTGGTTGTGAGATTGAGATAGCCCCATAGAAATAAAATTGAATAAAACAACGAAGCTTAGATCTTGAACAACCGAATATTGAAGGACAAAACTAAAAAACTCTAAAAACATCAATAAAAAAGACCTGATCAACCACGGTTAATCCGCCAGGATATAGTCTAAGAAACGAGATCAAAATAACCCTATAAAAAATATAAGGAAAAAACACAGAAACCCAATCTCCAAACAACTCAATATAGAATGATAAAATTCAAAAAAAAATATTTTTTTAAATGATCTAAAATAATATTGAAGTAAACTCGAGCTAATTTTCAAATTTTGTGACTTGGCTCATGGGATTAGAACTAATTCCATAGAAGAAAAAACAAAAAAAATAATCACAAAGACAAATCCCTATTAAAAAAAATGCTAAGGGATAAAGTAAATAATTAAATAAAGATACAAGAAAAAACAAAAAGCAATAAAAAGAATACAGATGAAATTTGATATAAAAATAAAATAAAATCAAATATAAAAAGATGAAATTGAAAAACAATTAATTATAAAAAAAGGGTAAAGAAACAAATATAAATTGAAATAGAAAGAACCAAGTTTAATATAAAAACTAAATGAAATCAAATTCTAAGAGACAAAATTGAGAAAAAGTCAATAAAAATGAATTCAAAACAAAATAAATAGTAATAAAAAAATAAAATCAAATTTGAATAAAAAACAAATAAGAGGACACATTTCAAATTTCCAACATGATTATTGATGAGAGGAGAGAGAAAAGAGGGAGGAGAAAAATAAAAAGCACATCAAAGCTTTAAAACCACATATAGCTCCAACATAGTAGCTCATGAATTACACACACCAAACTATTTTCCCTACTTATTTACCATAGTCCCCACAATTATTTTAGTTCAATCTTGGTCCCTTAACACTCAATTATTTTAAATTAGTTGAATTTTGTTTTATTTTGCAAAACCAAGCATCGGAAATTTTTCTTGATATTGAAATATTACTATATCAAGGAAATCAAAACAAACTACCAAGTCAAATCACAAATAAAATTAATAAAAAATGATCAAATTGAAAACAAATAGTTGAGGGATTGAAAATAAAAAAGAACATGAATTTCCTTTTTGACCGTGCAAATTAGTTATTAATGTTGGAAAAAAAGACAAACTTATTTAAGTTTTAAATTTGATCATTAACGCTCTAATTATTTAAATTAATCCGTTTAGATTTGATTGTGCAAGACCAAAAATTAACTAAGTAATAGAACATTTCCTCAATTCTTTGAGATTCTCATTTCCATGTATGGAAAACAAACTACCAAGAACAACCACAAATCAAAAAAAAATTGAAGGACCAAATAAGAAAAAAAAACAGCAGCAGCAAGATTACATGAACAGTGTTTCCCCTCACAATCTGCAATGAAAAACTGAGAAGGGCTTAGTTTGTTTCAGAATAAGTTTGTGCCACCGCTAGTATCTAGGGTTCAAATCTTGAGGTAAGGTCGTGGAAAGTAATTTCTTATGAATTCATCAATATGCCTTACATTAATTTAACAGTAAGAAGACAAGAAGGATGTTTGGGGCTAGCTTTTATATACGCCATTGATGTTATTATGAGTATATTTTTGTGGAAGTGAAACGGATCATGCTCTGATTAAATAATTTGATTTTTTATAATGGGTTAGATGATTCAGAAGGATATCGATATTTCTTGTTCTTGAAAATCCAGCAGGCAACTAAGATTCAATTCCATACTTTCTGACCAGGTATGGTCTGTAATTGGTCGTGTTGTTTCTATGTTTTAAGCATGCTTTAGGCCATTGATCTTCATGAATCCAGGTATTGTTCTTACAAAACATTAGTTTCATGGAGTATTTGTTTTGGTTTACTTATGATTATTTCTCGACAATATAATTCTCTCTGTTGCCACCATTAATTTCTGTTCTGCTACGTCAAAATAAAAATTGATTGTGTGTAATTAAACAAAGCACCATATTTAGGGATATGAAAAAGTCCTTTAATTAATTAAGTCCATATTTGCCTACTTCGATGGAAGCAAAGGTTCAAGTATTCTCAGAAATGGTTCAAACTTCTTAACGACAATGCTAGATGCAAGGGCAAGTAGAGATTGGCTCAGTTAGGAGGGTTCATCAAGATGCTAGCCGTTAGAGTGTAATATAAATCATATTCTAGAGTTTCACCTAGCAATTTAAGTTCTTAGATGAGAAGATTCCTTAACATGATATCAGAATCTTGTTTGATGAAAAATCAAACACAAGATAATATTGGTCCGTGACAAGTTTCAAGACCAAAAAACTTTCACTTGAAGAGGTATGTCAGAGAATAATATAAATCATATTCTGGAACCTCACCTTATAATTTAAGTTTTTAGATGAAATGATTATTTAACACTAGCTGTTCAGGGCAAATTGGCTACATGTTTTGAAGTGAATTTCCTTGGTAAATTACTTGAGAGAATTAAAATAGAGTTTATAAGAATGTGATTATGGAAAGTGGACTCATGAGAAACAATCTCAAAGTTATGTGATTGTTTTTTGTCCTAGAGGTGAAAAATGACGGCTAGGGAAACATTCATGAGTAGAGAATACAATACAATGTCAAAACAAGCAAGAGTGAAGAATAAGGCCTAGAGAAACAGTCATTATTACACAACACAAGATTATGAAAACACAAGATCATAAGTACATATATGCATGCAATGATCCACAACTTATAATTATGGAGCAACAAAAGCAAAAGGAGAAGAAAGGTGAATCAAAACTTTCACCCATGACTCTAAACTCGTAGGAGATTCATTTTTGAATGCGAATTCTCCTCTCGGCACAAACATGTTCATCATCAGCATGCAACTTCTAAATCAAGACTTTAACCTCAGCTCCTGCTATTATTACCATGAATACATCATCTTACATAAATAAATCGCAACATTATCAGTGCAAGAGAGCTTTTGTTATATGTCATGAAAGCAGTCGAGGAAATGGCTAACATGGTCCTGCTGCCCAGCTGCTAGGTCATAGTTTTGCGGCATAGAAGGCAAATTTTGCAGGGGAAATGATGGAGCACTTGAATCATTCACTTGTGATGCAAGTAAGATGTCCAAACTTTTCCAGTCGATGTACTGGCTGCTATGATTGCTCCTTTCTTCATCGTAATCTTCACTGGTCTGGTGGAGGTTGCCTTCTTTTGTAGCAAAACTTGTTGAGAGTTTACTAGGGCTATCTAGCTGTGGGAGTTCAACAAGCTGATTATTGTTGTCAAAAAATGCTTGGTGTGAAATGAGGTCCGAATCCGAGCCAAGAGGCTGATGAAAACTTGCACTTTGACTCGGATGAACAGTATGCGTAGTGGTTACTGTATCTGCGAATGAAGGAGGTCTAGCATGGCTGATATTATTGACATAATAAGCATGATTCCAAGCTTCAAAACCTGGTCTTTGATTAGGGCTTGGTTTCTTGAATGCCCGGCATACCACCCATCCTTCCTCCTGCAATTCACACCAAAAAATATTCGATTTTTGTGAGAGAAAAATATTTGATAAAAGTTATTTCTTAATAAAGTGTTTTTTTTTTCTTTCTCAAAAGTACTTTATATGGCTAGCTAAAGCTATTATGTCAAGGTGTGAATACTTGTTAGGTTTATGAAGCTATATCTGCCCTACAAGAAAGAACGTTTAAATAATGTTTTTATACTTGCAATATTGTTGACAAAAAAAAGTTTTTACTATTTGAATGGATAATGAACTTGCCTGAGTGGGTTCATGTTCAGATGTTTGGAGACGATATTCATGCATGATCCAGTCAGTTTTCCTTCCATTTGGTGCACGTCCCTTGTAGAACACTAAGGTCTTCCTCATCCCAATAAGTCTGTTCTTGGAGAGAACGGCCTTGTCCCTCCCCGTTGCCTTCCAAAATCCGGCGGCGGTGGCTCTATTAGTCCGTGTTCCGGTCGGATACTTCCTATCTTTGTGACTGAAGAAATACCACTCATTCTGTTCATCATACCCTAGCTTGCACCTGGCTGCAAATTAAATCCAAGTAAAGATATGTACCTAAGTTAGCACAAAGCACACATTTAATGGAATCCAGCAGAACCCATTTTCAGCAGCTAATTATAGAGTAATTTCCTTTTAGGTCCATTCCCATTACTAGATCTCAGTCTCCACCCAAGTAATAAAGTCAATATTTCCTCAGGTCTATCCCCATTACTGTATCTTCCCTCTTAGCTCACCAGGTCATAAAGAACTTTTCCTGTCACAAAGTATGTGCAATGTTTACGCGTGGAATTTTGATAAAAGGAGTTCCGCTTTTGAATATTGCTTCTTAATTTCAAATGGGAATGATTGTTTGAACAAGAGAAAGCATTGACTCAAGAGAAAATTAGTGCACCGTTTTTTATTTGGTGTCATTACAATCACTCGGTGTAAATCCTAGCCAGTAGGGTTTGCAACATTACAAGTACTGTTTGGTGTTAACTTTTAAATTGGGCATGTAGTATTTGTTTCTATGATTATGAACTTATTGTATATATATATATATATATGGCTCCACAAATAGTGTTCTTAGCTACGATACAAAAGACGTGGATTTTGCATTACCTTGGATGTCCCATGGCTCCATGTTGTATAGATCGATGTCAACGATAACATCTAGATCGATTTTCAGTGAGTGAATCTTCCTCTTGAGATAGTATCCAACAAGTTCTTCTTCTGTAGGGTGAAATCGAAAGCCTGGTGGGACACAGGATTCCATCTCCACTGATAATATTCTTCAACCTAGCTCCTGATAATGAGAGAGGGGGAGGGAGATCGATCAAATCGCATGTTCATAAGAATCCTTTTAAGGATTTATCCACATTGATATCACTTCCTATCATAACTAGAAAGTAGGAAATTTGTTTGAATGACACAAGCAAAACACAAGCTTAAAGGTTCTTTTAGCGTAGGCCTGAAATCAAAGGAAGCTTTGAAAGACATGTATGAGTTTGTAAAAGGTGATGGGAAGTTGCACACACACGCCTTTTCCCTTGAATGAGTTAGTGTTATCGTCATGATTTCACATCCAAAATCTCCAATCCTAAACTCTTAAGTTAGGGCTAGCTATGATGATTCAACTTCGATCGTGGACCCATGAAGAAGGAAGTGGTCCTGCATGTGTTTCAGCTATGTATTTATGAAGTCATTTTCAGTGGAAAAAATGGCAGACAACTCGTGGAACCCACCAATCAAAACATAGATTTTATTCCAGCCAAGTACCATTTGCTGGCTTTAATTAGTTGCATGAACTTTGGCAAAGTCTATTGAACACAAAAGTTGGCCGAAAAGCTTGACTTTGCTGGCACAAGCATGTTATGTTTCTTTGAGTGCAGTGCACTCCCTGTTACTGGTAGTGGAGAAAACATTCTCACACCCACCACCCCCGTGTGCTCGCTACAACACCTTCTCATCACTCAAATATAGCTCGGAAAAGTAGTCCTCTTGATCAATGGCACCACAGACTCTCTTCTGTGCTAAACATGCATTCGGTTAAATCGTATTCTAGAGCCTCACCTAACAACTTAACTTTTTAGGTGAGATGATTATTTGATATGGTATTAAAGTTTTGTTGGCCCAGCGATCACGAGTTCAAATCTCACTACTTCCATTCTATTTGATAAAAATCAAACACAACATAATATAAGCTTTCAAGCCCAAAAGATTTTCACTTGAAAAAGTGTGTTACTCCTCGTTATGTCTAGATGTGTGATGTCTAGATGTTTTCTAATTTTTATTTTCTTAACAATGAACTAACTCTAAGCTTCAGGGGATCATCACCTTTCATGAACTTATACACGGGCATCTGCTTATTCAAACGCATGATGTCCAACTTATGCGACGTAATGTATGTGCAAGCATAGCAGTAGATCGAGCTAATAATACTGGACTTCTACATCACAAACCCTAAATTCATGACAGGAAAAACAATTGCATCTAACAATATATATATATACACAACTTCTAGCTAGCATACTGTGCTGCCTTAAAGTTGGTGAAAAATTTGGATTTGAGACTCCATTATCCAAAAACAAAAGGAATTATATATATATATACAAGCTACTGCAACCAATTTCACATTACACATGATTATACTGATATACTCACAGAGAGACAATGAGAGTTCGCGTTGTTCTTGCACTGCCCACCAGATCAAAGAAGGAGAAGGAAAAAAAGAGGGTGTGGAAGACAAAGAGGGTGTCTTGGCAATGGGTGAATGTTGCTGGGAAGAAAAAGGGATAGAGCTTATAATATGCGAAGGAGATGAATCTTGGTAGCTGTTCTATGTTACAGAGTTGTATAATTTATATTCTGATCGAGAGAGATGAACATTAATATATATATACAGACACGCACACTATCTGCAGTAGTAGAAAATTAATAGAAGAAGTTATTGATTGCGCGTGGGCTGGCAGATAGGATGAAAGAAAGGTTTGTTTGGGCGGCGTGACACCCATTTTTCACGCCACCCCCCCTCCTCCCTCTCATCCCCACCGCTATTTTGTTTCCTAAGATTTGATTTCCCACAGACTTTATTAACCATATATTATGCCCAGTACTGTAGAACAGATCAAGTTCAATCTACCATTTTTTTTAATGAAACAAGGTTTGAATTGTAATGACTGGTCTCATCTAGTCAAGTGGGGTTCAAATTCCAGTAAATATGATCATTTCTCAATAATAGAAAATATTTTTAAAACAAAAATTCACTCTTATTTTTATATTTCTATCTTCCTCCTTCAACTAAACACATTGCTTTATAATTTATGTATATATATATATGTTTACTCCATCTCATAAAAATAAAAACAAACACAACCCTAGTACTAATGTCTTAGTTTTTTCGTCCATATTTTCACAATTGTATCATCTCATTCTCTCGAGCTAAGTAATTCCTCAATCCAGCCAGCTCCCATTGTCTGTGTGGTGCGCCGTCCTTGCCATGTGGCACCTCTCTTCTTCGGCCACGTTTGCTCCATGTCAGACCCTTTTGTCTGTCAGCATCGAATAGCTAATCATTTGTGTTCTCCTCACATTAGTCCCACCGAAACCATTGTGTCCTTTCCAAGCCTTGCCTCCCTGCTTAACATTTTTTTTTTTTTTTTTATAAATTTCTTACAGAAACAAGGTATTGCGGGGTTAATTAACAAGAGAAAGGATAATTAACTCTATATATCTTAGATCTAATTAAGTACTCGAGAGGGCTAGTTTCTTTCCTCGTATGAATGGTTTGAAGTGAAGAGAAGGTTTTGTTTCTTGATAACCTTAATATTTCAGGGATTGAGTTTTAAAATATGAGTTCATCATCGCTTCTTATTCTGTGGAATTGTATATCTTTCGCAGGATGGGTTTCCTTGCAGCCATGATCACAGCTTGGTGCTAATTAATCAAGCTACGCAAACTTCGATCAATTTTACGGGTCCTTAAAATTAATGAATATGTAAATCTTCAAATACTGCCATATTAATAATCATGACCATAACAGTTTATTAGTCTCAATCTCTCCTAGGACACGGTTAAACTGCGACATTTGTTCACGTAATGATGGGATGGCAATAAAATCCACAAGTCTATTCAAACAAATTAGACGAAAATAGATAGCTAGATGGTCCAAAATTGTGTTTGTGCGTGAAGAATTGACTCTTTTCTGAGCCCCAAAGCTTTAATAAAGAACAAAAAACAAAAAGGATGGAGAATTTATAGTTAGGTATATTTGCATTTTAATGAGGGAGCAGTTGTTTGCATGCACGGTCTCTGGCCATTAATAAATTGGGCGACCATATCCACCACCATATCACTCATAAATATTTGTGTTTTAAAAATATTTAAAAAAAATACTTTTTTTGTATTTTTTAAATTATTTTAATGTATTGATATCCAAAATAATTTATATATATATAAAATCTTTGAAAAAAAGTATATTTTAGACCACACTCCAAAACAAATTTAGAGTTGATTATCATTGTGATTAGATGTTTAATTAAGGAAATTAATTAAGTTAGAAGAAGACAAGGCGGTTCCTGTTGTGGCGGGCAGGCAACTCATGGTCTATGGACCTCACATTAATTAACTTGTAAAATAAAATTAGGTGTTGCTTTGGTGTCAAAACGGTACGGATTAGGATTTAACTATACTTCATGTCTCCTAAATTGCTATACACTACGTACGTGCTTCTTACGTTTGATTCCTACTGTCATTACTTTTGCTTGGATTAAAGTAAACCTCATTTTCTTTATATATATATATTTTTTGTAAGTATGAGTAAAATACCTGTTGTCTCAGATTTTTATAAAATGAATATGTCCTGATTTGAATCCGAGATCTACAAGGTAAATCTCAAGTTCATTGACACAAGTCACTAAAAGATATTTTTTCAAACATTTTTTAAATTATCATTATCTTTTATTCAATAAATCATGTTGTTAATAAAAAGAATATATTATAGCAAAAAAAACAATATCTGACCTTTTACTCTTTACACTACGTACGTGCTTTTACGTTTGATTGAGAACTCCTACGGTCATTACTTTTGTTTGCATTCAATAAACCTCATTCTCTTTATATATTCGTTGCGGGTTCGAGTTAAACGAGTAAAATACCAGTTCTCTTAAATTCTTACAATATAAACATGTTTTGACTCGAAAAAATATCCGTCCTCTTTACTATGTCATCCATAAACGATAAAATGAAGAGATTAATTCAGCTTTCAACTTCAACCTGAGGTAGTGATGACAACTTTCACCCCCCCTACTTTCCTTTCGTTTTCACTTGCCAGGGTTGAAAAACAAGGATTTGATCATTATTGTTGAGTTTATCATCTTTCACTAACAAAGTGTCACTGTCTAATTTTACTTTGACCCAAAACTTTATCTCAAAATCTAAACGTATCACAAGCTCCTTGGTAAGCCGGTGCATGATGCAAAAGGCTAGCCTTACATGCGTTGACAGATTATAGATCCTATGAAGTTTTCACCACACCCTCGCACGCACCTTGACAGCAACTAAAGCTAGTGTTACTGGTCAAATATTCCATGTAAAACCTAATTCCAAAAAATCGACTAATTCATCTAAAACTATCAAGGAAACATTTCATCTCGCAACTATTTTTATAGACATGTATTCCTCTTAGTATTTTACCAATGTTATTATCGGCAGAATGGTTTCGATGGTAACAGTCGATGGTAAACACCAAGAGAATTACAATAAAAATCAAAAGATCTATGATGTACGATGATATGATATTGTTTCTGATAAAAATATTGATGACATGATGATATAATTGTTCTATCAGTAATTGCAGATAGTAAACACGGAGAATTATCGGTAAAATAATTAATTATGGTAGTGACCATGCTATATCTTAGACACTAAAACTTGTAATAACGAGATTCTGATGAAGCATTTGGATTCCTCGTCACTAGCATTCAAAATTTGAGCTGTCGTGTTGGAAATTTATACCCTTTTATATTGTTTGAACAAGGTATGGATATATTTACAATGAACTCACCAATACTCTACCCTCCTCTTAACTCAAAACAATCCCCAAGAAGTGATTTTTTTGCAGAAAAAGAAGAAGAAAAGGGTTCTCATTGTTAAATAAAAAAAAAAAAACTTTATTTTATATTTTGTACACTAAGCAACATTCCATTGCAGTTGGGTCCCAATGTCATTATCAACCGTGCATTTCATGAACTCAATCTTCTAAAATCATCACAATGTGATGCGATCTACCGACTTTTCTTCTTTACAATTATTTATATTACTACAAGGTTTGCTATATATATATATATATTATGAAGAACACTTATGCTATTAGCCTATTACTAGATAATGACCGTATCTCATTGGCTACATTTCTCTTCCAAAGTTGATTAACGATGCTCGGATAGCTTCATTACTCATCATTTCGTTTTTTGAAAAGTTCTTAACAAAATTAGTGCTATTATTATACAAACAAAGGCTAAATTCTATCCGTTAAGTCTGTTTTTGTCACTTGAGAAATAAGTGCTAAGTGCTTCTTGTGCTAATTATTAATATAAGGCCACATAAAGGAAGTATTTATTATAGTTGGCGTGTAAAAAGGGATTGTATAGGATCTGGTGCTGGATTCTACTAATTGACTGTTGCCTGAAAGTGACCGCTTGTAATCTTTGACGTGCAACAGCAATTTTCTATTTTTCATTGTATATATATATATATATATATATATATATATATATATATATATATATAAGTTTTGTTTTCAAGAAGCATGACGTGATGAAAAAATTTATGATCTGTGTAGTAGGATTTGAGTTTAAGTCAAGAAGAATATTTTTTGTAAGAATCTGGAATAATAAAGGTTTTACTTGTATACCTGGATCTACAAAATATATTTTACAGGGTTGAGTTTCCTTACATACAATAAAAAATGAAATGAGTTGTTTTTCTTGACACACCACCTTTGTAACTTGTTGGTGCATGGATCCTTCATACAACCATAGTTACTTAAATATTTTGGTGGTAATTATCTCCCATTCTAATTAATTTTTTGTAATGTTATTGGAAGAGAAAGTCGGTGAAAATGCTACAAATCGACGCCGTTTCACATATGCGATTGCACTTCCAATTGACCACATGGCATAATCTTTTCATTTTTGATTTGTCACATACGTTTAATTTTATATAACCTAAAGAAAGAAATGTTTTTGTGACATTTGGTATGTAAATTATGATTGCCAAATAAGTTATGAAATGGGTTAATCGGAAAGGTATCTAAACCTTTGTCATCCCTAATTAGGATGCGAGAGCTCCGATGACCACACGAGTTGGCAAGGAATTCCAGGAACAGGAATTTTAGGGTGTAATTAATTAGGGGGTTAGGTGAGTTGATTGAGTGGATCGATTCGAGGCGAGTTCGACTCAAAAGTTTAAATTTAGAAACGATGAAACCCTATAAGTTTGGCTAACATATATTTCATTACGGAAGTGTAGTATTTGTCTTAACAGATAACAGAAAGTGTGTGAATTATTGTAATGATTGGAACTATTCATGATGTCCCGGCAAGATATCTAGGTTAAGTAACCCTTGTTCGGGATTGTGGCCATGGTAATTTTATATATATTTCTTAGTTTTCTAATATAAAAAAAACATTTTAAGACTTAAAAATATATATTATTTTAATGTATTTCTAAATAAAAAAACAATAAAAAATAGCTAGCTAGGCATCATGGCCTGTGTGAACAAAGCTTGAGATTGAGCAGCCATGGTTTTTGTATATATAGCCTTGGGATGCAAGATTACAGTTGATGATAATGGTGATCAGAGCTTCTTGATGAACGTGATGATCAAGATCGATCAATATTGAGACATAACGTGATGACAAATGGCTTGGGATCTGCACGGTAGATCTCGTGTTCGAGTTAGGACGTGCACTTCTTATAAGAGCCCGGGACAACCAAAATTTTACTCGCTTATCTAGATCCACAGAATTCGCTTTCCAGAAAACAGGGTCTCTCGAATTCAAATAAAAGAAAAATGGATGGACAATTTTTGGTCATGTCAATATATTTATATTCCTGAGTATCAACGAATTAGAAGGCACCAACATGATTAAAGAGAAGAATGTGCTCATGAATAATACCAGTAATATGAGTTAATTACAACTTTATAAAATCAATAAATTACTATTCATAATCTTAGAAACTATATATTTATGTTTTTTTTTCAATCTGTTAATTTATTCCTTTTTATTTGAATAAGTTACAAATAACAAGTCTCTTGAGATATTATGAAATTACAAAGATCATTAAAAAAAATACCCCTTCTCATTTTTTGACAATGCTCACTTTGTTTCCAAAATGCTCTAAATTATTATTTAAAATGAAAATGAAAATGAATTTAAAAAATTAAGAAGTTAGAGAAAGAAATAAGAAAAATGGGACCTGGTTAATATTTTCTAGTAGATGAACAATGTTGATTTCACTAATTTATTTCAATCAGTTTTATTTTGAGTTTCTTTTTTAATATTCTTTAAAAAAAACAGAATAAAGAGAAGTAAGTGAAATAGAAGATTTTGATTAGGAAATAATTTTCTTTCTGATTAAATGGGGAATGCTTACTTAATACTAATCAATGAACTATTTAATTATTTTTATTACTACATAATACTTGTTAGACTGTATCCTGGTCTGCATGAAATTAAAGCAGTCGTCAAAACCTGAAATCATGTGAGATCAATGAAAAGAAATTAAAATCAAGCATCTATCCAGCTTCATAATTGAAGATTTGAACTTTAATAAGAAAAGTCTTGAAATATCCAGTTAGTGCCTTCTTACTACTTGGTTCGTTGATGAAATGATGTTTTATATCAGATTAGTTGTATTTGCAAACATACTTTACATTTTGACATTAATACAGGGTGTTTGACACTGCATTATAAAAATGCATCTAAAAAAAATTAATTTTTTTGGGTGTTTTTAGATCATTTTCATGTGCTGATATCAAAAATATTTTTAAAAAAATAAAAAAATATCATTTTGTTGTATTTTTAAACGAAAAAAACTTTAAAAAACAACTTCGACTACATTCTCAAACAGGACATCTAGATGGAACTTAATCTTTTAGTTGACGTGGATGTAAAATCTACAATTTTTTTTTTTAATTATGATCAATGTATTTCCACACTTTGTTTATATGTTGAGTTGTTAAACTCAAATTAATTAATTTGATGGTTTGTTCTTGGAAATTTAGATAATAATATGGACAATGTTTTCTTTTCTTTATACAAAACAAGAAGTTTACACTATAATTATTAAACATGAGTTCATTTGATGGATTGATCTAAAAAACTCGGATCCAATTCGGATAAGATTTAGAGCTATTTTTCAAGTGTCAACCATATACAAGACTCTTGACTCTCCATGTTCAGTGAGACAAATAGGTTTTATTAATGAATAACATCAATACTTAATAAATTATTTAATCCAAATACAAAGAGATTATATATATAAAATAAAACAAAAAATATATTTTATATCTAATAAATAATAAAACAAACAAATTATATTATATTGTATTATCTTAACGGTATGATACCATGTAAGTTGATTATTACATACGACAAGTCGTAGCAATTTACTGAAGTTAAAGATTAAACCCAAGTCACAAATGGCTAGCAAATCATGAGACATAGGCGGCAGAGAACTCATAATTGATTATTTCAGAACATTAAAGCAGTAATGGAATTAATTGACTTTTATTATTATTATTGTAAATCAAACGAGAGGTTGAATTATACTGATAGCACTCATGTTAGCATGGCAGCAGCATCAAGCCACTTGTGCATGTCATTCTCATGGCCGGCTATTCACCTGCTTCTATCATGGCCGGCCGGCGGCCGGCACCACTAGTGTGTATGCCTACCGATTTGACCTCGACAGAAGCTCTTCTATATATCTCACCACTTAGTTTAACCAATTTAATTCTTATGAATTAGTTGAGACAATTTTAGTGCGAAAAAGACAGCTTTGATCGATCATTCCTTTTCCTGTGGATGTAATCCTGATACCATTTGCATGAAAATGAGAGCTCTTGGCAGCTAGCTCTTCATTAACCAAAAACAAGGATACTGGGGGGAACATTTTTGTGCATTTATCAATCATCGCTCGATTGGTCTCATTTATTTAACAAATTTTTTTTTTTTTGATTCAATGAACTCTAATTCTTTAGACACTCTTTACGAGTCCGGATTAAACAAGTAAAACCTGGGTTTTCCCAAGTTTTTAAAAAGCAAGCATGATCTGACTCGGATCCAAGACTTGTAAAGCAGATCTCAAGCTTTTTACCACCGCACGATAAAGAATGAGAATTTTAGTAGTTAATCTTTTTAGGTTCGGGTTAAGTGAACAAACTTCGGTTATTCTAGGTTTTTACAAGGTGAATATATCCTAACTCAAACTGGAAATTTATAAGATAGATCTCAAATTCTTTATAGCCACGCGATAAAAAATGAGAATATTAGTGGTTAAACGAGTAAAATCTAGACTATCCCAGATTCTTATAAGGTGAGCACGACCTGACTTAAACTCGAGACCTGTAAAACAGATCTCACGCTTTTTACCACCACACGATAAACAATGAGAATCTTAGTAGTTAAATTTTGTAGGTTTGGGTTAAGTGAATAAACTTCGGTTATTCTAGGTTTTTACAAGATAAATATATCCTAACTCAAACTAAAAATTTATAAGACAGATCTCAAATTCTTTACGACCACGCGATAGAGAATGAGAATCTTAGTGGTTGATCTTATTAACAAGGGGTGTAGTTGCTTGAGCAGGCATAAAATAAAGAGTAAATCAAGAAAGTGGGGAATTTTTGGGGCGGTTTGTGGGACTAGGGGAGGCTGTGCTGTGTGCTTGCGTCCCTCGCACATCAATACACCACACAAGAATTTCAAACCCTAATAATCATATCCAATAAATGCAGCATATCATCCATCTATTTTTGTAACCTTCACGACAGGGACAACTGAGAAATAGAAGGGTTAGCTATGGTTGATAATGACTTGAGCAAACCTTCTAGAGACGAGGAAAGAGAGGCTTACAGCTTGGGTTGCTGTGATAATGACTAGACTTCGATTACAACCAAAGTTGTTTCTCTTTACTCCTTTTCCCGTCATAAAATATAAAATCTATCAGACACAGATGATTTGATGATTGCTTGATGAGTTCATTCCGTTCGTCCTTTTCTTGTTCCTGTTTGTATGCATTATCAAGTAGGGTTTTCAGTTTCGTTTTGTTTCATCCAGGATGTCGAAATATTTTGTATCAACTAAAAAATCGAGATAAAACGGTATTATTTTTATATCTTGGTTTAAATTTCAGTCCATTTTAGATTTTTTAACCAAATACCGGCCAAAACGTTCCGGTTTTGTTTCACATGTTCTGTTCCAGCAAAATAATATGTTTTTTTAAATAATAAATAATTTTACAATATCAATCATATCTCTTAATCCAACCGTTAGATTGAGATGAAATTTAAAAGTCTCTTGACATATTTATGTATATTATGTTAAAATTTCAGAGTAATTAGAAAATATAATAACCTTGCGAATGATGATATTCTCATAATATTATACATGTTCATAATTTTGTTCAGAAAAATTATTTTATTATGACTTTTTTAGATTAAATTGCACAATTCTAAATAATTTAATTTTAGATTTGAACTAATTTTTTTTTTGAATATATATATATATTCAAAATATTCTATTTCAATTGAAAAAATAAAACATCAATCGAAACAAAATTATCAAGTGCTTGTTTCCTTGTCTCTATGCTACTAATATTTTGCTCCTAGCTACGCCCAGAGAGGAGTAAATCATACTTTTATTTCAATTTAATTTAATCTACCAGGAACAATATGTCCCATGAGGAAAGGGAAAGTGATACAAGAAAAATGCATTCAGATTTAGTTTTTTTGTTTCTTTCTTGCAAGGCTCCCTCTCCTTGCTGTTTTCTTCAGTTTGAACGCTAGAGAACATCCCCCTCCTGTGTATTAAAAATTAAGGGAAAGTGCCATGGAAGAGTTCTTTATTAACCTGTATAAATAACTCTTCTTCAAACATTTACTTGTTACAATTATTGACACCCTATTTGTCATTGCTTTTCAAAAACATTTCTTGTGAGATTAAGAAATTAACATTTTTTTTTTTGGAACTCAGAATGAAATCATGCCCACCTGAACAGCTTATACATAGTCAACATATAAATGTTCAAGTCAATATTTATGTCTATAGATCTCCAACAATGGCGTGAAATAGAAAAGACAAGAAGACAAATTTGGCTTGTATTCATGATAAGTTAACAGAATCATAAACTAAAATACTATATACAGAAAAAGTTCTCCAACATTTCCTACCTATTTCTCTGCTAAATGCTGCAGACGGACAAACAATATCAAAAGCTGTGGTCTGCCTTCCACAATATAGGTATCAAATCATGATCATGGGTGTTTAGTGCCATAAAATCACAAGTCAACTACTTAGAAAAGGAATGCGAGTATAAATTAGGGAATAATATAAATCATATTAAGAGACCTCATTTAATAGCTTAAGCTTTTAAGTGAGATGGTTTCTTGACATGGTATCAGAGACCTTGTTGACCCAACGGTCACGAGTTCGAACTCACCACCCCTATTCTATTTGATGAAAAACCAAGGACAAAGTAATATAGGTATGTGCAAGTTTCAAGCCCAAAAGGCTTTCACTTGAGGCAGTGTGCTAGAGAATAATATAAATCATTAACCCAACGGTCACGAGTTCGAATCTCACCACCCCCATTCTATTTGATGAAAAAACAAACACAAGATAGTATAGGCATGTTCAAGTTTCAAGCTCAAAAGGCTTTCACTTGAGGGTGTATTAGAGAATAATATAAATTATATTATGGGACCTCACCTAATAACTTAAACTTTTAGGTGAAATTATTCCTTGACAGTATACATGTGCAAACAAATTTCATGCAAAGCTGGAAAATATATCATTAGCATATTAACTTGTGGAAATCTCACTTTGCAGCATTCCATACAAATTATAATCAAGAACATTACGTTTTCTTTATGTTATCAGCAGATATGTTTCGATTCACTCCAACATCACATGGAGAGTCACCAAAGCATCCATAATTCTTGTGACCTAATCAAGTAAATGTGAACGTTAATTAGTGAAAGAGTTACTACTAATAATAAATAAACTCAAGCATGGTAATACCAAAAACTATGTCAAAGAGAAGAAAAACTCCTTTTCTAATATTTTCATAACCAGCACTATAACCTTCGACCTTATATCAGCTTTTTACAGGTTTATTTCCTGAAATTAAACATACCAGATGATTGTAAAATTGATCAACAAGAAAAAAGGCAATATCAACAACAAATAACTTAATCCACAGCAAGGTATGGGCCTCCCCATAGATCGAACACTCCCTAGACTTACAAATGATATTGCAGAAAGGTTTCACTTTCTTAAATAATGAACCTCTCAAAAACAATTATGTTTTATCCCAGAACATCACTTGATCACTTAATCATAGAGATTAAATCCAAAACTCTGAAATAGAAGTTTTTTCTTTCACTAAAAGGAACAGACAAGGAGTACTCAAAATGAAGAAAAATATATACAAATATTACTCCTCCATTGACCTGGTTCTAAGCAACACAGCTAGTCCAAAAGCATATTCGATATAGAATCAACATCATGCTTTTACATTTGCAAAGGTTTTCTCTGTCCAAATACATATTTGCCAAAACTAATCCATGTAACTACAACTTCAAGAGAATATCAAGCTGATCACCTTTTTCTGCAAAAAGGTACATGGCAATTATGAGTTTGCCAGTAATAAGGTGAGCACATGTATCATTTGTTTGGTCCAGTCAGATTGAACTAATCTATGAGCAGAAAGTGGGAACAATCCCATGAAAAAAGATAACATCTTGTCATCCCCATTTTGTTCAGGAGTTGGGTAAATGAACTCAAAGTTCAGCACCACATTCACATGCGTGACTCCAGGTCATTAACAAGTTTTTAACCTTCTGATCAAGCAATAGGATTTCCCATGAAACTAAGTTGCATCTATTTTGTGAAACCAAATCCAAGATCAAGTCCATTGAGCACATCTCTTTTGCTTATGGTCCGCCAACATGATAAAAAGTGAAAGAGAGAATGAAAGTCATTGGTTTCAATTTTGAACATTCATCAAACTCACAAAAATATAGCAGCCTAGCAATTACAGTAAACAGGAATGCAGCCAAAAGAGTTACTTAAAATGCAGAAGCCAGTTCTTGACTCATTACCATTGATGCGAGCACTAGGATAGATTCTAATAAAAAGAAAAACAACTGGCACAAGTGCAAGGCAGAAATGCTAACTGTACATCCAAACTGCAAAACCCACAATTCTCTAAATTTCCTTTCCCATGCACCCTTGTGACATGAGAAACACAGCTGAAAACGAAGATTTAAAGAGAAATACGATGAATTTTTATAACAGTATAAGCATTGGAGGTCAGCAACAAGATCAGGAGCATGAAGCATTCTTAGGGAAAAAGGATGATGGCAGAATCACCAGAGACTTTGCGACCTACAATAATTGCAAGGAAAAAACTCTAATCCATAATTGTTTTGTAAGGATCACAAAGACAACCTAAATACAACTAGACTAGAATGTTAGAATACTCGTAAGAAAAAAACATGAAAATAAAAGTAAGTTGTCAAATATAAGAGGATAATCAGTTAAAATACGATAAAGATTGCATTATAGGTAAAATCAAGCATCTCTTCAAATTGCTCTGCTTCATTTGCTGATCAGGCTTCGGCAACAATAACAGGTGAGACAGATCCTAAAAACAGTTCAGTATCTTCCTCCAACTCAGCTTCTTTGGAATTTTACATCAGAAACACCACTCAAACACCACATCAACCTACATCCAAACAGAACAATCTTGCAATTATATGTCACCAGAGATAGTAAAAATGCAGAGACCTAAACATGTTATGCAAACACATCAAAGGGTCTTACAGAAGAAAGTATCTACAAAAGAAACCATTTCATGAAAAACCTAAGTTCAGCTTGTGCTTCTGTTAGTTTTGCTGTAGCAGCAAGTAACTCAGCCGATGGCATTTCAAAGCCAATCGCCCTGTAGTTAAATAAAAGAAAACCAACATAACACAACAATTTATGTCGCCTGTTATTTAAGAAAAAAAATCTAGACAAAAAAATCTCTAGAACCAACATCCCATCTTATGAAAGGCAAGAAAAATATTTGTAACTACTTCAAAACAACATAAACATTTTTCTTTCGCCATGATTAAGGACCCCATGTTAAGATATTTTTGTTAAAGAGGATTCTCAGATACTATAATACCAGCTTGCAACCCCTGAGCCTCTTGAGAACCTCCCTCAACAAAACAAGACTAGAGGAATCTGTTCCAACTAAATAAGGAAATGAAAAAATAACAAATCCTGTTGGTTAGGATCATTCACCTCTTTCATTAGTATAAAAATGAGATAGACATAGCAAAATCTTGGACCTAAGAGTAAGGGATAGAAATTCGATCACCTTCTTCTAGGAGCAGAAGCAACATTTCTTGAAGATGGCATTGCCACAATATTGTCAATAGTTTCTTGTTTATGTCCCGTGTCTGGTGTTATAAAATCCACATCATTAGACGGAATAGAATGATCGATCTGCTTCTCTTTAAACTCTGCCCAAGCTTGAATCAAGGGTCCAACAACAACCAAAGTAGGATGAACATTTGGAGGCAGCAAAAATACCCTGTCCCCATTTTCCTTGATATTTAACGAAATAAAAGTTTATTCAAATGCTTGATCAAGGACCTTTCAGATATCCCTTTTATGCAACAACTTGTCCATCATAAATCATTTGCAGAGTTTCATAAGAAGTTCCCCTAACTCGTAATTTCAGGAGAAAAAAAAAGAAGAAGCATTCTTCACTACTAATTACTATTAATCAACGTGGTTTTTATTTTACAAAAAACGCTACATTTTCTGTTTTATAACATAACTCGATGATAAAAGATTCATATATATATATATAGACTAGTCCCATAATTAAACCACAGAGATAACTAAAAAAACAGAGATTTTACAAATAAAATATCAGACTTGCCTGTTTCAAGTCACAGCCAGCATTAAGACATGCAGCCAGCATCTCTTGGGGTAACCCTCTCAGTCTCCCTATCCATGGAACCAGAATCGTGACCGTACGCTGATGATCCGGACTCTCTTCTCTATCTGTCTTTTCTCCTTCTCTCCCCTTCTTTTTTCTCGTTTCCTCCTCTTTTCTCTCCTCGAGATCCCATCACTTCTCCGCTTGTTTCTCCGCTTCCACTCAATGGAAGAGACGGTGTCTACGCCGGACGAGGAGCAGCTTGAGGGGACTTCGGGGGTGTCTTCTCGGTGCTTCTTCTTCGTTTTGCCCCCTCCCCCTGTTTTTCATTTTTCACCATCAAATAAGTTAAGAGAGAGTTTTGTTATACGAAGCCCATCAAGAGAAACTCATTCCCTTGGGCTTTTGAGCCCAAGTACCTTTTCAAATTCTTTTTGAACCACCCAAAATCAAATTTAATTAATTTAACTTTCAGGGTTTAATATAATTAATATTTTTGCATTGCATTTTTATCAAAAGTGATATGAAAAACATTAAATTTAATTCTGAGGATGATTTTTCCTCACAAAATTTTAAAATCCAATCAGTACGAACCAAGTTTAGATATATCACATGTTTTAATAATGAACACTAAATATAATTATTGAGGAAGAATTACTAATTAATTTTAATAATAATTATTCAGCCTATACAGTCTGAATTTTAGCCAAACATTCACATTCAAATATTATCGACCTCAAGAACTTCATCAGGTGAGGCATTCTGTTTCTGAATCGATGCCTGGATTTTCAGCTCAAATGGTGTTCCTCGTTTCATGGAAGAAAAGAGAGAGAACCAAAAATGGATTCATTTCCTGTCTCATTCTTAGAACTGTTGATTGAATTAGCTAAAATCTGACACCAGCTTTTCCATTTCTGCGTATCAAGTTTGTCAATTCTGTTTTGATTGTTTCTTCTTTTTTGGTTTCATATTATTTCGAGGTTATACTGTTTATATATAATTAAATATATCAAAAATTAGTTCAATTCTAAAAGTAAAATTATTTAGAATTGTGCAATTTAATCTAAAAATGACACAATAAAATGATTTTTCTTAACAAAATTATGAACATGTATAATATTACGAGAATGTCATCATCAAACCCTAAACATAATATATATATAAATATATCAAGAGACTCCTCGTAAAATTTCATCTCAATCTAACGGTCGGATTAAGAGATATGATTGTTATTGTAAAATTATACATTATTTAAAATATAAAAAAACACTATTTGGCCGAAACGGAACAGGCGGAACGAAACCGGAACGTTTTGGCCGAAAAATGTGGAATAGACAGGAATTTAAACCGAGATAAAAAAACAATGTCTTTTTGTTTTTTTTTTTAACTGGTACGAAATATTTCGACTGTTTCAGCCGAAACGAAACGAAACGAAACTGTAACCTTGTTTTTGCACTGTTAATTCCATGTTATGAAAACCTGAGGAGCCATGGAAACAAACCCAGGTGCCCTTGAATTTTACAGCAACCATGTATAGTTTCTGGAGAGCAGGACATTCATGTTAGCAGTGACTGGAGTGGCAACGATGAGCACTCCCACAAATCAGCCTATGTTCATGAAGAGAAGTTTGGCTGGTGAAAGAGCTCCAATGGCAATAAACTCACCTCAAGATGGCAACCTTCCAATGGCAATAAACTCACAAGAAAGGTGCCGTTGAGCTTATCATGGAAACAAATCAAGGCAATAAACTCACCTCGAGATGTTAACTCTTCCAATGGCAATAAATTCACAAGGTGTGCGGTTTCTTAAGGAACCATTTCACCTAAATGTTTAAGTTGTTAGGTGAGACTCCATAATATTATTTATATTATTCTCTAACACACTCTCTCAAGAAAGTCTTTTAGACTTAAAACTTGCATAAACCCACACTATATTGTGCTTGATTTACCATGTGCTTGATTTTTATCAAATAGATTGGGGGCGTGAAGATTTGAACTCATGACCATTGGGTCAATAAAGCTCTAATATCATATTAAAGAACCATCTCACCTACAAGTTTAAGTTGTTAGGTGAGGCTCCAGAATATGATTTATATTATTCTCTAACACACTTTTTCAAGAAAGTTTTTTAGGCTTGAAACTTGCACAAACACATACTATCTTATGCTTGATTTACCCTATGCTTGATTTTTATCAAATGGATTGGGGGTGTTGAGATTTGAACTCGTGACTGTTGGGTCAATAAAGCTCTAATACCATATCAATGAACCATCTCACCTAAAAAGCTTAAACGATTAACCTACGAACTTAAACTGTTAAGCGAGTTTTATAATATAATTTATATTATTCTCTAAAACCGTTGAGCTTATCATGGAAACAAATCAAGGCAATAAACTCACCTCAAGATTGTAACTCCTCCGATGGCAATAAACTCACAAGGAATTGCCGTTACAGAAGAGCATATCATGGAAACAGATCAACTCGGATCAGGCTAGTTAACATTAAAATCAGTCTGCGCAAATCAATACAACTGTTATGATAAATACTAGCTCTGTTCTTGTACTATAAGAAATATTGCTGTCCTCTTCATAATCGATCGATCCTTGTAATCACCCCTGTCTTTCAAATTTCTTTAATTCAAATCCCTTTTGAATGTTGATTCTATTATTTCCTAGCTGGTAAATCCATGTGTGCCTAATAAGGGAGTAAAATCAAGCTAAGCTTGAAGATTTTTAAGGACTCATTGAGAGGAATTGTTGCAGAATTGGAAGACAAAACAATATATTTTTTCTTGATATAAATAATTACCATATTCTCTCTTCATATATCCATGATTGATATAAATGATAGATTTACAGAACAACATGGGATCTTTGTCTAGGGATTGCCCCTTCTTGGAAAACTAAAGATACATATCAATAAAGGACTGGACTAGAAATCCTTTACTGTGTTCTCCGAGCTTTATTCTTCTGCTATCCTTAATAAACACGTAACCTGTGCTTAACACAACTGATTATAGAGTAGTGGACTGGAAAAACTGGCAACAGAAGATACCAGAAACCAGATTTACAGAACAACATGGGATCTTTGTCTAAGGATTGACCCTTCTTGGAAAACTAAAGATACATATCAATAAAGGACTGGACTAGAAATCCTTTACTGTGTTCTCCAAGCTTTATTCTTCTGCTATCCTTAATAAACACGAAACCTGTGATTATCATAGGAATTGACTAGCCAGGCCTGAAAGAATATGAATCGATTCAAGGGCACTTGTGTCTGCCTCCATGGGTGGTCATTTTGGCATAGCAAGGGCAGGTATCTTCGTTCCCAGAAGTTCCAGGTGGAACGCAGTTGCACCTCTGACAGCATGTGTTGCAAGCCCTTATGCACATTTTGTGCCTTGATGCCTTGCTGCACCTGTATTCACACTTGGACTTGCAATCTGGATCGTTTCAAAAGACATTTTAAATGATCACTCATATCTTTTTTTTTGTGTTCAAGGTTGTGTAAATTGATTTTAGTTCAATTACTTAATGACTGATCCAAATTCCAAGGACTCGAAGTCTGAAATTTGAATTAAGTTTGTGCTATGTCTGCTAACAATAATCCATGGAATATGGTCCCCAAAAGGCATGCAGTGATGACAAAGGGTTTGAGATCTGCACAGCAGGTCTCGAGTTCGAGTCAAGACGTGCACTTTTTGTATGAGCCTGGAACAGCCGGAGTTTTACTCGCTCAACCCGGCCCACAAAGTGCGCTTTCCAGGGATGAGGTTTTCTCGAATCCAAAAAAAAATATCATGGAATATGACTTGTTCTTAATTTAGTGCCAAAATGGTATTTCTTCAGCTTTCAGATGCGTTAAAGAGAAAAGGAAAAGGAAATATATGATGATGATGCATCACAAATCATACATGATTTTGGTCATCCCACTATTCAGGCTTGTTAGGTAGTTCAGTTTTCTGATGCTACAAAACTGTGAGCACAGAACCTGATCAAACCATTCATAAATTCCATATTGTCTAAAAAGGATTCGTAGCAAAATTTCCCTTTTTTCTTAATGAGAGAAACAAGATAAATATTCATTGTCAAATTGATAAGATAATAAATGAATGACTCCAATTATAAAAAAAAAAAAAAAAGATCTTACTTATTTTCCCAGCTTCAACAGTATGGATCTGGAGCTGAAATGTCAAGTAAAAAAGAAACTTCAGAAACAAATGGTCACCAAGATTATGAAATTTTCAAACAAAAAATAATCGGTTTTTGAAACACAGTGTCAAACACCCCTAGAAAAAGGGTCAGGGATCCTAGTCCAAAGCACCAGTCATATCCATTGCCCTACAAAGTACTCATTTAAGGACCATTATATATCTTCAGACTGTTCCTCTCAGGACTGCGTTTTTAATGAAATTAAAGCTGAATATATATAATGGTCTTTTTATTCCAATTTTGGAAGAATATTTGATTAGACAAAGCAAGCACTAGCTCAAGAAAATGGGGCTGAGGTGACCATGGATAACTATCGAATCAAAGGAAAATGAGATACGATGAGAGAAAAATCACGAGAACTGATAATGTTCAAAATCGAACAGAATGGAAGAGCATTTACCTCGTACATTAGGGCCAGGCAAAGTATTGCCAGGATAAATGTTGTCTTGGGACTGACCATTTCCAACTTTCTCAGGACAGGAAAACGCTTCAGAATAGAGAGAGTAGAGACACAGAAAAGGCTGGTTGAGGCTGCGGTACTAGGAACCTGAATTATGGTAGTATTTATAATGGAGAAGTTGCCTTTTACGTTCTTGCATCGTGATTAGTGTGATCTCCAGCAAACTTCCCTGTTCTGTGGTGCTAATGTAATGACCAAGTAAACATCTCAGATGTTGAAATTCGTTGGTATACAGTGTATATTTGACAAGTTTTCAATACCGTTTTGGTTGGTATTTTGATTTTTTAATTTGAACAGAATGTTTCAAAGCTTTTCGGCATACCATTTTAGGATTATACTATTTATGTATATATGTATATATAATTAAATATATTAATTCATAAAAAAATATTAGGTCAAGTCCAAAAATAAAATTATTTAGAATTGTGCAATTTAATCTAAAAAAGATACAATAAAATGATTTTTCTGAACAAAATTTTAAACATGTATAATATTACGAGAATATCATCATCAATCTCGCAAGGTCATTACACTCTCTGATTGCTCTGAAATTTTAACATTATATATATAAATATGTCAAGAGACTCCTTGTAAAATTACATCTCAATCTAACGGTCGAATTAAGAGATATGATTGATATTATAAAATCATTCATTATTTTTATAAAAAAACACTATTTGGCCAAAACAAAACAAGCGGAATGAAACCAGAAAGTTTCGGCTGGTATTTGGCCAAAAAATTCATAATGGGATGTAATTTAAATCGAGATAAAAATAATATTGTTTTGTCTCGTTTTTTTAACTGATACAAAATATTTCGGCCAAAACAAAAAGAAACTGACAATCATGATATTTGATGCCGTCAACCTGTTTAATTTAACCAGTGAGTGTTTGTTTTTGTATTATAAGTTATATTTTATAGTGTTTTTTGAATTATTTTTTTTCAAATACATGTACATACGTATATAAGCATGCACGTTGCCGTTGTCTTGAGGGCAATGAGTTGCCATTGCTTGTTTGTCTTCTTTTGCCGGCAACAAGTAGATGCAATGTGTGATAAATGAACCCATCAAGTTGGATCGCTGCATGCAACCTCAACTGAGTTCACCACTCTTTCTGCTCGTGATAATCTTCATCGATAATGCCAACTGATGTAGAAATACAACCCTAACAGGAAGAAATACTGTTTTATGTCCATTCTGAGCGAGCTGTCTACTCAGGGGCATGGTAAACTTTATAGTTTTAGCAAGGGCTTTAGTCTATTTAGGGTTCTTTTTAGGTTGCAATTTGCTGCTCATGGTTGGATGGTCCGTGTTGCTTTCTAACAATTAAGGGAGATACAGCTTTGCATTGGCTGGAAAGTTTTAGGATATTAATGGGCACAGAAGTGGGTGAATTATAGGGATTAGGAGTTGCAAATACTTTGTCCTCCTGTTTGCTGAAAATCTCAAGGGAAATAGGATCCTACGAGCTTATGTAAATCTCGTGGGGCTGGGTTTGAAATGTGTGTTCAGCTTATTAAAGAAACAAAAAACACTGGAATATGCTCCATTTGCTTAGGTTATCTTGCTGTTCCAGGCTTGAAGCCCAGGTGTGTCGGGATTTCCTGCTATTGAATGAAAACACGGGAAAAAACTATCTTATCTAAAAGTTTAAGCTATTATGTGAGGTTTCAGAATATATTTATATTATTCTCTAACGCATCCCTTCAAGTGAAAGTTTTTTAGGCTCAAAACTTGCACAGAGACCCACCTTATGCTTGATTTTTATAAAAAAAATGAGGGTAGTGAGATTCGAGCTTGTGACCGCTCAGTTAATAATACTTTAATACTATATTAAAGAATCATCTCACCTAAAAGCTTATGATGATAGATGAGACCCCAAAATATGATTTATATTATCCTCTAATAATAGAAATCAACGATTGGATTGTGGTATCTGTATCAATGGTTATGAACATGTATGATATCTTGAAGGGTTTTTTTTTTTTTCATCTAAATGACTACAGCAAATTCACCTGTTATAAGACATTCAAAGACTGTATTCCCAGTGTGAATTGATATACATTAACCTGTAATACATCAAGAATGTGTATTCAACGTGACATACATAAAAAAATTTACAGAACATTACTGATAACCTTGTTTTGGTATGCAAAAAATGATTGAAATTTCGACTCTAAAACCGTGCCCAGCACCTCGTGCATTGTGCGATACAATCTCCCTTGCAATCAACATTATATCCCAAAGCTTTTGGATTTCGAAGAAGAAGCTTTTGTAGAGATTTCCCTTTTATTCCCCAATCCTTCTCCAGGATCTTCACATTAGTTTTCAAATCGTGTTCAAGGCTACAGCCAAGGACTTCGGGGAACTTTTTGAGCAACTTAAAGAGGTCATCATCAGAAAGACCAAGGCTCCTCAGATAATCCAACGTTTCACAAACAATTTCAAATTTGGGGACTTCTTGTTTTCGTTGCTCACCCCAGTAAGGAGAATGCACATTACCAAATGCTTTTCCAAGTATCTTGTCTTTCTCCTCAGCATTGAAATTAAATGCTGACAGAGCTTCTCTGCATGCTTCCCATGTCTTCCTGTCTTCATTACTCCAAGTTGTGTTGTCAACTTGCGTGGTAGATCGGATTGCCCACTTCTTTCGAGAAAAATGGAAGGTACAGTATCCTCGGGTTACATTCGATGGAAGAGCTAAGGAGTTCACGTTCAGAGACGCGGCAGCATTAGGAGCAGCTGTTACAAGATCAGGCTGCAATCAGAAGTTAGAATTATCCATTTTATTGGCTGAAAAATATACTACGCGTTAAAAAAGACATGACACTGCCTTCAGGAAATAACATTTCCATTTCAAAATCAAGTCTCCAATCAATTGCAGTGGAAGACCTATATGGCAACCCATGTAAGAGGATAGATGACAGCAGAATTCTCAGAAACAAATTAGAACTATTTAGCAAACACAATTGATTTGAAATATCAATACATTGCAAATATCTGGAACGAATTAATTTCTCCAAAAAATTGGCCACGCAAAAAATGCAAATACAGTTTCTAGGCTTAATCTGTGTGATCTGTAAGATTAGGCATGGACGTTCTACATGTTTGGTGCTTCATGAGAAAAATCATTCTTGAAAGTGTTTTTTTTCTTTTCAAAAACCACATCGGACATGAGCACTATGCCACTACCTTAATGTCATCTAACCTATGACACTTTCAAGCCAAAACAATGTATGCGTGAGCACAAGCATGCTCATGTGTCTTTATACCAAGAACACCAAGAGTTTTGGTCCTTGTCATGTTTATTTTCATGGCCTTGATTTGATTCCACTGGACAGAAATCAGCTTAGCCAATTAGTTCAAGGGCATCATGGTGAATGGCACAGCTAATCTAAAACTTCAGCGTCTAGTAGTTGTAGGAGACCACCAGTTATCATGGCAATATGACCTCTAGGGCAACTTTGGATGCAAAAAAATTTATGGATGGTTCTTGGTTCTTAGATATACATATTAAAGTATTTTCTACTGTTCCTCTTTCAAACTTTAATTTTAAAATTCTACACTTAAAGTTACTAGGGTCAACTAGTGGAATGAGATGTACTCAACCAATGTCTCCCAGAGCAGGAATGTCATTCAAATATCAAGATGTTACAAGTACTGTCCAGCGATTAGTTTGCTCTCACACTCTTGTTCTTAACAAATCAAAACACAATATTCCTAATCATGTTTTTAGTCTCATATGCAATTTACAAGCTGATTTGCTTCACAAGGCAGTTGAAAATTGCGTAAAGGGGAATCAATTTAGGAATGAGACACAAAATGGTACTTACAGTAACACGGCTTGAGCGTGCTGCAGTATCAAAGGTTAAGAAAGGGGAAGCCAATGATCTTCCTAGCATCCCTGCACTGTCAAACAACAAGATAAGAGGAGTACTTAGTTAGACAAATGGAAAAGGAGACGAATTGAAATAAGCAACAAAGTTTTATGAAAAGAAGAGAAAGGCAAGAGTAAAAACTATTATGACTGCTATATTACTATTAACGTTACTGTGGTTTTTATGTTATGATTATTAGTTTCATTGTATTATAATTATCATTAAAAATTCTCCCCTAATAGAAGTAGAACTTCTAATTTCCTTAGCTCAACAAAGCATTAATAGCAGCCATAGCATAAAGACATATTATCATTTAACATTGGCAAGCATGTCCTTTTGCATTACATCTGCGTAGCATCCATCCCATTATCAATTGTTCGACTGATTATTAATCCAAGTAGTGCGACTATGGTTAAATAAATTATGTTGAGATACCTGGCATATATTTGATGGATGCTCTGTTTATTTCTAACATCAGCCACAACATTTCTGACAGGAGAACTAGGACTGAAATAAGCTACACAGATCATAGTAAAACAAAAATGGCCTCCCTTCACTCCTATAAGATTTTTTTCTTTCGGAAGAATTTGAAGCTACTTTATTCAATTTACTAGAAATAACAAGCCTGCAGGAGACCACTCATTGAGTCATTCCTATGTAAAAACAGTTCTTTTAATCTCACAGCACAACCAAATGAAAACTATTGATAATGGATCAGCCAGAGCACAGGATCATATCAGAAAATCATGAAAACTTCCTTTCAAGGAAGAGATTTCAGTCATAAGTTACATGAGAAACTTCTTTCCAGGAAGAAATTTAATTCCAAGTTGGATATTTTACAGAGAAAATAGAGAAATAAACATCCATGTATTTGCAGTCTCCAAGGTAGCAAATACCCATCAAACAAATTCTACATATATACATACATTTTGCATTCACAGAAACAACAAGAGACACCATTTAACAGCCAAAGAAAATAAAAAATAAATAAATCATACACCATACTAATGAAAATTGTCCATCTTTATTTCTAACATAAAGCTCCAATCTTGCACACAATTACATAAATCCTAGACTGTTTTATATCAATTCATTATTTTATAAGTTCAAAAAATATAATGAAAAAAACAGAAATATTAGAGAGATAACCAAGTTAAGCTAAGCTGAGCAGAAAGGGAAAAAAAAAAGAAAAAAAATCAACATTTGAACTTGTATGGTAATCGTCAGGTAGTAGAGAATAATTCACAAGCAAGATGATAAGTACCTGAATGAAGGAAAGACTGTTCAATTTCTTGACACCCAGACAGAGGTGTTTCTGGTGGTTCGGCCACGGATATGAGGAGGCAACACCCAAGGAAACCCCGTCCTTACGTTATACCCATCAGCTATTTCATGTTGTTTGTGTTTGTTTTTTGAATTATTTTTTATTTTTTTATATTATCATATAATAATAATAATAATAATAATAATAATGTTTCCCAAACACTACCGAACTCTTGGTTTGCTCTTTTCTTTTCTTTTTTTCTCAGTTGAGTGAATTGACCTGCTAGGGAATTTTTCATATTAGTTTTTAGAACAGATTTGTGTGGCGGGCTGGGAAAAAAATTATATAAAAAAAATTAGTAGGTAAGAAAGTTAAAATTTGTTTAATTGGTAAATTAAATAATATAAAAAAACAATGCAGAATAATAATAAACCAAAGACAAAAGAAAGGTAAGAAAAATAAGAAAACACTTTATTCGGATTATCAAACAATTCAATGATATAAAGTAATATATATAAAGAATTATGAAAAGATTTATTAAATAAGGCTAGCTGAAATACTCTGCAGAAGTGGATTTTAATTTGTTGCAAGATTAAGATGAAGAAAATTGAATTGATTCAGGGAGAAAAATCGGGATTTTAAAAGAGCGAAATAATTTTTGAAATATAATAGATTGACATTTCATAAGGGTTATTGGGTGATGTAATAAATATGAGGGTAGATTTATATTTTTTTCATTTAAATTTAAAAATTGTGTGAACCTAGTTAGTGTTTTTTTAAATGAAGACAAAATAAAATAAAACAAAAAAACACTAACTAAATTATGAGAGGGTCATGTTTACAAAACCTAATGTTGAAGATCTAAGTCTTGTTTGAAGAGGAGAATATTCACCCCTTTTCTTCTTTTTTGGTTATTAAAAAATCCAAAAATTAAATAAAATAAGGAGCAAAAAAGTAACTTAATTGCAGTCATGCCCGAATTAATGACACATTTTAAAAAAAAATATTAAGAAAATAAAAAAATCAACAAAAGAAAACAAAGTTGTAAAATACAAAGATATTTTCTGGTCAATCTCAATTCACAAAGATATTTATAGTGTAGATCAAGGTCGTGAGATAAGTTTAATATGATTTTTTGTGATTTTAGACTTTTCTGAAATTTCTTTTGAGTTTATCAATTGGGTTTTTTTAGATTTTAGCTATATTTATTAGGAATTTAAAAAAAAAAATAAGTTGAAGACAAATTTATAAAAGAAAAAAAAATGTGTTAATCATATGATGTGCATATGATTATTAATTCAATGAGATGGACTTGGTAACAAGTATATTATATTAGAGAATAACAATGAATTATCATGGGGAGCACTTTCACCCCCTTCGGGGCCCACCCGGTGCGAACGTGGATTAGTCTGGGTCAGCGCTTGGGACACCGCGTGGTTTATACCAAAAAAAAAGAGAATAACAATGAATTATCATCGATTATTTATTTTAATTAAAAAATACAATTAATCTAAGGCTTCTTAATTTAATCCAAACACTTCATGAGTTTAAATTAAACTTTGGAGTAAAAGATTTCTTAAACAATTATTCACATAAAATAAAAAGGAAATTAAGGGACTCTTAAATATTTACCTTTAATAGAGATAAAGAAAAGGAGATCAAACTTTATTAAATCTCATCTCAATTTATTGATATATATATATATATATATATATATAACACCAAAATCAACAATAACAATGACAATGGTGTTTATTGTTATTTAATTTGCAGAAACCTCCTTTGTTTTCGTCGCAATTTTCCATGCAATATTGACAACCTTTTTGTTTTTAAAATAAAAAATTTGAAATGACATTAAAAATAAAAAAATATTAAAAATTAGACAATCAAAAGAACAAGTTGAAACAAAAAGGAGTATTTTAACGGGAAAACCTAGAAGAACGATGTTTTTTTTTTTAATTTTGGCTTCTGATTTCTCCCTCTTCAGGCCATAGATTTCACATCTATTTATAGCTAGAGGAAAAGGGTAATCTATTCTATAATGGGGTAAAATTTTAGTCCTTGGTTCAAAGTAGAACCATCCTAATCATTGGCTCAAACTAAGTTTCATGAACTGTCGAATTTGACATCTACAACAGGCTACCCGAGTTGTTATTTTAGGGTTGAACTAACACGCGTTTGGTGTCAATCAATCAAAACTAATCATACGCTAGTATGATCAAGAATCGAAGGATCATTTTCACGTAAGGTTTGTCAAATTTGATGAAGGGTAAATGTATTAAATATATCTGCAAAGATGGTACCAAAACATGGTTTTTTCAGCGAAAAATTAGGGAAGGAAATGAATGCTGACCATACGACACATAGTTTGACCCTCATTTTTTCTACCAAAGTTTAATTTGGTCATTCATCTTATGATGAATTTGATTTCATTGTATCCCCCAATTTCAATCAATTGGCTTGGTAAAAAAATTACATTTTATCTCTGAAAATTTTGATCTTATCAATTTAACCCAAATTAGGCTTTCAAACTTAATTTTTCATTGATTAGGCCCTTAATAAAATTAATTTGATAAATTTAAAATATAATTAAGTCTTTACACTTAATTAAATCCTTCAATTGAACCCTAAATTAATTCCCAAACATAATTATACTATAAATTGGTCCGTGATTAAATAAAATTGGCCTATAAAAATATAAGTATATCTTTCAACTTAAGTTTTACGCAAATCTATCCAAAAATAAATTATTTTATCCTTGAATCTGCATTTTCTTTTATTTTTTGGCATAAAAGAGATACAATCAGGCTTTTGTAAACGTCCAAAATTTTCACCTTGATTTTTCTATTGATTTCAAGCCCTTTTATTTTTGTTATTTTTATTTTATTTTGAGTAGATTTTGGAGAATAACTCAGAAATGTGTTATGATAGGTCTTAAAAATTCCAAAAATCGATTCAAAAACTAAAAATCAACATGAATTCAAAAACATTTCTAAGTTTAGATCTACTATCTTAGGGAAATTTAAGAGTAAATAACACATAGGATAAACTTCCTTCATCAAAACGGAATATATTTACTCTAAAATTGAGTTTTTTTTTTTTTTTTTTTTTTTTTTTTTTTTTTTTTTTATGGTTGGAATTGGTGTTAACAAATATGCTCTCTTTATACCACCGAAATTCAATAACTTTCTCTCTTCTCTCTCAAACCAGAGACTAAATTTTAAGAAAAACTAGGTTTGGACAAAAATTGAATTTTTGAAATGTAATAGGACCAAAAGTTTATAATTTTAAAAGCTATAGGACTAAAGTGAACTCTTCATGCCATTTTTGAACTACAACCCATTTTAATTAATGTTATTTAAATCTTACCCTTGCTTAATGATTTTGAGCAATTCGGCTTCAATTTGGGCCTAAAAAAATGATGCAATCGATTAAGAAAACAAGACTCGAGAACTAAAATGAGAAAAAATAAGAAAGAAGAAATTGCCATAGTGAGTCCATGGTGAAGTTTGAGAGAGTGAACAATATTTTAGGCTCCAATAATTTCCACACAAATTAGAGTTTCTTATATTTTTTGCATTTAGGATTGGAAGATATACTATTTTTTTTTTGTTTAATAAAGTATAACATCTAAAATTTAAGAATTATAGATAGGTTAGATGTCTAAATAGCTTTTGTACTAGATTATTGGCCGTTCTATTATATGGGTTAAATTCATTCTTTTTTTAATCTAAAAAAAATCAAGTGTTGTTAACGTGTTTTCTAGTAGTAAAAAGATTTAAATCATGTAATGGTTGATCCAATATGACTCAATCAACTTTATAAGTCCAAAGACAACTCGGATAACTGTTAAAAATATAGTTTCATTAAAAATAAATTTCAAGACATAATTTATTTCAAAAAATTATTAAGACAAAAATATATTGGATCAACCCATGTTAATTTGGATTAGCTTACAAAATCCAAGACTCAAGTCATAAGATCGAGATGACTTTATTTGAAGTAAATCAAAATAAATTATAAAGCTCAATTACATATCAACCTAATATTGAAAGTTAAAATTGAGAAAAAAAATTAATTTAAAAATACTCCTGAATTTTTTTTTTAGTCAACCTTATTTAACCCACCTAACCTTTCACTTAAGTCATGTGACTAAAATAATCTTACAAAAAGAAAATATGAAGTCTAATTAAAAAATTACTTATAATTAATTGAATGTTGAATGATCAATTTAGAAAACAATCAATTTAAAATAAAGATAAAAAATAACTTAAATCAACTCATGTTAACCGATAAACTCATGAATAGAGTAATGTGTTCAAGATAAACTATTATAAAATAAAAATAATTATTATAAAATTTAATTCAAAATTAATCAAAATATTTTATTAAAGAAAAAACTCGAGTTAATCCTGCAAATGGTGTTTGTTAATTTTAAATTTTCTCTCGATTGCTTTTGAAGCTTAGATCACAACATCCAAATAAAATTGAAACATCCCAAAATCTCCCTCACTTTTTCTTAAATTTACCAAACCATACCCCTCAAATCTGTCTCTCTCTAAATCTACAATCAGATACAGCTAAAGAAATTTGAGTGAACATTGTTGTTATTATTGTTAGTAATTTGCAAATGTTTTGAAAAATGGCGCAGTACAGGCATTACTCAAACGGTACGTCGGATCACGTATCCATCGGGGTTCGTGGGTCGTCGTCTAGCTCGCAGCAGCACAAGTTGGGTCGGATTAGAAGATTAGGTTACCGATCCGACAAGAATAGTCGGGGCGGGTTATCGCTGGTCGGTGCGGTCATTGTGTTTTTGTGCCTTGTCCTTGTTGTTACTGTTTTAGCTTACTATTTCCTCTCCACCGATAATAGCAGTAGTAATAAAGGTTTGTTTTAATTTGTTTTTGTTTTGTTTGTGTTCTGAGAATATGTGAGAACGGAGAGCTTATTTATTGATTTTGGAGTGAATCAGAGCTTGGTCTGATTTTAATTGAATTACATATTGTAGTTAGTTAGTTAGCTGCTACTCAAAAGAGAGAGATTTAGTGCAGCGATCATTTTTATTTTATTTTTTCATTAAATTTGTTTGTGCTGGGAAAGTGTGGAAAATGAGAGAAAGTGAAATTGGAAGCACAGTGAGTAATGCGTAGTAAACTGAGAGCTGATTTTGATTTACTGTAGTTACATTGTATTTAAAGGTTCTTGAATTTAGCTCAATTTATCTTTCAATGTATTTTTAATGTTGCTTAATTTGCAATTGAACTATGATTAGTGAAAATTGAAAGGTGGAAAACTATTATTGGTGCATACTTACATGAAGTTTTTTGAGTGTAGATGGTTTTTAATTGTTATTTGGATTTTGAAAGTGAATCTTGTTAAGGATGTAATTTTAGGAAATGTTTTCGGTGCAGATGTAAATGACAATCGTGTTGAGGACGATGAGATAAAAAATAATGATTTTCTTGCAAATGTTACACGTACTGATAGTATTAAAGTTCTTGGGTTTGGGCATGGTTCGGTGGGACATGAAAGGGATTCTAGGTATTGGGATAGGGATGATAGGAGAAGGGATGAAGATTACAATGAGGATGATGTTGATAATGATAGCAAGCTTTCCAGGGGTGGTGAATCTAGTGAGAAGGGTCATAATTCAGTGAAAGTGAAGAAGGACAAGGAGGAGGCACCAAGAGTTGAAGATAGAAAGGGAGCGGGGTTGTATAATGAAGATGGGCGCAAAGAGTTGAAGAAGTATGAAAAAGAGTATGAGGCTTCTTTGAAGAACACAGGAAAATTGAGAAAAGAAAATGAGATAAAAAATCCGTTACTTGAAGATGAGGATGATGTGGATCAGAATGGAGCAGCTGGTAGTGAGAATGAGTATGATGATGGTATAGATTCTCATGATCGCCATATGGAGGAATATAGTGGTGATTCTGAACCTAACAAGGAGGACCGCTCCGAAACAACAGTTCATATCAAAGATAATAGAGCATCATCTAATTTCCTTGATGCTGAAACCAGGGATCAAAATATTGCCAAGGACAATCAGGAAGATTCCATGAGTTTGTTAGAGAAGGGTTCTTTGAATTCCCAAAATTCAGATGATGGTGACACTGATTCTAGAAATGTCCATAACATTGGTGGTCATTCTACAAGTAAATCCCGGTCAGATTCAAAGAAAAAATCAAAGCGCCACAAATTTTCTGGTAATTTCTATATTTTTCTTTTTTATGTTTGCACACAAAGGCATAAGTGTTACATATTGAAAACTTGATATCAAGAGAACTTTTAATATTGCCTTGTGCATTTTGCTCCATGTATCTTGTTTCTGGATGGTGATGCTAACCTTAAAAAGGGACAAAATAGTATATAAATTCATTTCTTTGCATACTGTCAAGAATGTTTAACCCCTTTTTACAAGTTAGCCTTCTGTTCAGGCATGTCTGTGGCCAGGCAATTAGAGTTTGTCAAGGATAATTCTTTAATTGGTAATACAGAATAGGTCTCTGCCCAATTTTAGGAAAATTTTCTTTTGTCTGATAGGATTGGTTTGTTTGCACTGAACATTTAGTTTTACTAGCTTGAGTGTTCACAAATTAATCATCAAAATGGGCTTTTTACATGCTAGTTTAAATATATGTGCACGGTATATGTTCTTTTATGTGTTTTGTTCCTGCTGTTTATTTGGACAATTGGTTATTTGGCCGCTTGGTTCGACCAATGCTATAGTCTTGGAGTGTTCAGCTGAATATGCTTAAGCCCCTTATCTCAGTACAGAAATATGATTCCTGGGTTAAAACGGCTGTAATGGTGATGTTGGAAATAGATTTATTGGAGATGTCTTTCAGAATTAGATCAGGATCTGCTTAATGAAACTAAGCAAAGCAGAATTTTGAAAATTGATAAAAAGAATGGCAAGCCAGAGATGTTTGAAAATGGGTTGGTAAAAGGAAAGTGGACTAGAGTTTTCTGGAAGGCAACTTGTCATGAGGTTATGGTCTGAACAGATTTTTTTTTTATCTACATATTGAGAGATAAATCCAAATAGAATGTCAAGAGCCCCAAAAATGTGGTATCTTGAGATCAGATTAAAGTAGAGGAAATTTCTTTTCTTGTGCTTTTTTTTCCCGGTAAGAAAATTTTGTCTTTTGATTGACTAAATCCAGGTGGTCTGATGGGTTTTTTGTCTGTCTATGTTTGAATAACAATTTGGGCTTGTTTTGATTGGAAAATTTTTGCTTGTCATGCTTGAATTATTCAGGTTCCTCTTGTGGGATGAAAGTTCTAAATTCTACAACAAGGCTTGTGGAGCCTTTTGAAAGTCGTAAGTTTGCAAGATTTTCCTTACAGTATACTGAAATAGAGAACAAGCCTGATGGACAAGAGCAATGGGAGCCCAGATTTGCTGGGCATCAGAGCTTGCATGAACGGGAAGAATCTTTTTTGGCACATGATCAAAAAATAAACTGTGGTTTTGTCAAAGGTTCCGAAGGATCTTCAAGTACAGGATTTGATTTGACAGAAGATGATGCAAGTTATATAAGTAGATGCCATATTGCCGTGATCTCTTGCATCTTTGGGAATTCAGATCGTTTAAGGTCACCAGCAAATAAAATGGTACTTGGACTTTTCATTTATAAATTTAAGTATACATAAATATTTTGTTGCATATCTCTGGCCCTAATCAGTTTCTCCATTATCACTTGTTAAGTTTGTTATGGGGGATTGATGACATTGATAATTGTGTGTGTACTGAGTTGTAAATTGAACAAAGATATAGTTCAGTGATTGCAAATATACATGGTCTCCCTTCTTAAGGTTTTAAAGAGAGAAAAATATACTTGCTCAGTACCAACTAGATGATTGCTAATAAATGTATTTCTGTTTTCATGCCATCTGCTAAAACCATAAGCAAGTCTTGACTCTGAATTTTAAATGTATGTCATTGATTTTTTTATTTTTATGTTTTTGTAATAAAACAAATTGTATGAGAAGTGGAACACGATTAAATGTTGGAGAATAAGACATCCACTGATTAGAGAGTAGAGATCTAAGGCAATTAAAATTGTCCCTTCCAGTCTTTTGGACTTGTGATGAGAAATTCCTAGTAAGGCCTCCACAATAGTTTGCTGTAAACAATTAGGGAGCAGGGAAAAAAACAACTATTTGTTCAAGGGAAATATAAATTAGCCTGTTTTATATGCTGTCTTCTGGCCATAAAAAAAAAAAAAAAATGAGGCTTTTCTATAAGCCTTGGACAAGATGTACCATTTAGTCCCCATAGGGCATCTTAATTAAATATCATATGAAGAAGGGGGGGAATATTGATTTCTTGTGCTTTGTTAGCTTCATATATCCATGATCTAGTTACGAGACAGAAGTTAACTAAGTTTTCACTTCTTAGTTCAACTGTTTGCTACCTATTAGCTCTCTGTCTTTCAGTCTCTCTTTCTCTTAGAAATGTGTGGCATACCATGGTATTTCATGAATGAATATTCAACTAAGATTCCTTTTTTTTTTTCCTTTTATTGGACTTTGGCTCTTATTTTCCTTGCTCTTGATGAGCCTCTTATGCGATCCTCCATACACTTTTTTCTCTCTCTGAGATGCTTACAAAGTAGAATCATCATGTGCGACGCTTTCTATCATTACGGAGACCAGATTTAATCACTATCTTGTGACGCGTGTTGTGGAACCCAATTCTGATAATAAATTCTTATCCTTCTTTTAGGTCACTCGTTTATCAAGGAAAAATGTCTGCTTTGTAATGTTCATGGATGAAGTTACTTTGCAAACACTTATTTCAGAAGGCCACATTCCAGATACAGCAGGTTTTGTAGGTTTATGGAAGATTGTGGTGGTGAAGAATCTACCATATAATGATATGCGGAGAGTGGGTAAAGTGCCAAAATTGCTGCCACACAGGCTTTTCCCTTCTGCAAGGTGAGAATCAGAATTGAACTGTTGCTTTAGTAATGTAATTAACTTTTAAATGCCCTGTGATTGCTGTTTGTGCTGTGGAGTCAGTGGACTGAATTTAATGACTGCTAAAGGGAGAGAAGAACAAAATAGAATTGGAATAGTACAATACCGTGTCCTTCAAAGAATAAGTTACAATTTGTGAGAAACTGATTGCATGTTTGATCACCTAATATAGTTAAGCTGTCCCTCTGATGGATACCTCAATAAATAAGATGGAGGGGTTTATAGTTAAGTGGTCTTTTGTATCACACCCCTTATTATACGTGGCTCATTTTTTATTTTATTTTTATTTTGATGAATCATATAAATTGTATTGAGTAGCATGATCTGGCAAAAGATCAGTGAGGTAGAAGATACACAAGGCCATTCATTTCTTGCTTTAGAAATATATCCAGTATTGTCATCGAGGGACCTCTAGCAACCATGGTTCCAACACTGGTTCCAGAAGAAGCAGCATAATCCTCTTTGAACTCTGATTTATGACATTTAAATCATCATGTCTGAAAAATCTAAATTGGTATTTCTATACTATCCAGTACACTATTTCAGTGCCATGTTATGGTGTTTTTTGCACATGGAATGATTCACACCAAAACAACTGTCCAGGATCCTCACAGATTTTGGATCATCATTCTGGTGATCACTGCTTAAACAGCTGTAACATTGAAAGTAACAAGTGAACTAATAATTGTGTCTTATAATCTGCATATAAATGTTTTCCAGGTATTCAATCTGGTTGGATAGCAAATTACGTCTTCAAGTTGATCCTCTTCTAGTTCTTGAGTATTTTTTGTGGAGAAAAGGTTATGAATATGCCATTTCTAATCACTATGATCGCCATTGTGTATGGGAAGAGGTTGCTCAAAACAAAAAACTGAACAAGTATAATCACACTGTTATAGACCAGCAATTTTCTTCTTATCAGGCCGATGGGCTAAAACGATTCAATGTCTCTGATCCAAACAAGCTTCTTCCCAGCAGTAAGATTCTGTCTCATAGTTTTCAGGTTGTATAATTCACTCATGATCCTTATTTACTGTTTTTTTTTTTTAACAAGACGTTTTGTACTGCCTATAGATGTACCTGAAGGGTCTTTAATTGTGAGAGCGCACACTCCAATGTCAAACCTATTCTCCTGTCTCTGGTTCAATGAGGTTGATCGCTTTACTCCTCGTGATCAGCTGAGTTTCGCTTTTACATACCAGAAATTCAGAAGAATGAATCCTGGCAAACCATTTTATCTTAATATGTTCAAGGTGAAGAAGTGTATCTTTTTCCTCGAATTTATCTCCGCTAAAGTGAATGAAATCCTTAAATAGCAGTAAATTTTCCAGATAAAGCAATTAGTCATAAGCTAATTTTCTCCCCATGATTTACAATTCTAAGAAATATAGAAACCACTTTTTTTTTATCATGATTTTTCTATATTGCAGGATTGCGAGAGGAGAGCCATAGCGAAGTTATTTCGTCACAGATCAGATGAGAAGCGAAGTACTCTTCATCAGGAAGCAACAGAATGAAACACATTGAATTTATCTTTCTCCAGATGACCATGTCTGTAAATTAATTTTTGCTACGCTCAGATTGGGATCCTGACGGTGGTAATGCCCCATTATATTGCAGTAAAAGTGATGGTCGGCTATCATGCTGTTCTGAATTGGCAATTAAGATGCGAGGAAAGTACAAAGCAGAAGAAATGTTTTAATGGCGATATTTTTGGGGTAAGTAATACTACTGCAGTCTCACTCTGACTTCAATTAAATACATCTCTGTGGAAAAGTAATTTGTGATCTAGTTTGTCTTCACTGTACCGATTCAATTCTCCATTTATTGCTTCATTTCAAGGCCAGCAATGTACCCATTGCCTTCTGTACTATTAAATTCGCTAGAGCTACACTTTATCCTTCATTGATTTAGAAAAATTATTTGATTTTGGGTATCAAAATTGGTTATTGTCTGTAACAAATTTTGATGTATAAGAGGCTTGAACGATACATATTCTTCTTTTATAGAAATTGCTGTTTGATAACTCAAATTTACTTGCCTTACATTCCTCACCCAAGATGAACTATTTATACATTAATATTGCCTAGGCTTACTTGGTAGGGTAAAATGATTTATGTTTAATTCCCTGAAAAAGGTTTATATATATATATATATATATATATATATAGACTTTACAATGTTTAAATAAATATGATTTTAGAAAGAGAGTATAGTAATATTCTAGAGATAGATGTTTTAAAAATATATATGCAGTAGAGAATAATTGTTGTGAATGTCCCATGTATTTATAGCCCATAGATCTTGTGTATTTATCTAGGCTGTTGTCCCATTAACTTAAATTATAAATTGTTGGCTCACCAAATTCACCATCAAGTATGATAGAAGAAGAAAAATTTATAACCATTTAATCAACACTTTAAGCTTAGTAAGTACATTGAGATAAATGATAAAAATAAAATAAAAAAATCTTCAAATTAACTCGAACTAGTGTTATGTACACATGAAGAACCGATGAGGCCATGACTGGATATCCAATCACAATAAAATGAAGAGCAGGCATGACAAAAGTGTAATGCCGTTGGATTTTTCGAAAGATACCAACAAGACACCATTTCTAAAACTTTATAAAAGCAGGGACGATGTAATTTATTCCACCAATAATGCCATCAAAACAATAGACAAACAGCAAAAGCAGATAATCCTGAAAACAAATCTTGGAGGCTAGCTTGGAAGATCAACAAATCATGCATCCATTATTGACAAGCTTATTATCAACTTGTTGGATTTATATAGTTTTAAAATGAGTAAAGAAGTGTGTTATAGATAATAATGTTTACAAGGGGCGTGACATGATGGCAGAGGGCGTGTGATCTGCGCAACATATCTCGAGTTCGAGTCAGGATGTGCATCTCTTGTAAGAGTCTGATACAACTAGAAATCTTGTCCACTTATACGAGTCTAAAAGTGCGCTTTTCGGAAGATGGGTTTTCTCGTATAAAAAAATAATTATAGATAATAATATTAATCTTATCTTGATATATTATATAATTACTGTTTAATTTTTTAGCTTATTATCAACTTGTTGGATATATATGGTATTAAAATGTGAAAAGAAGTGATAGATAATAATATTAATCTTATCTTGAGATATTATATAATCATTGTTTAATTTTTTAAGATGAGATGGTTTTTTTTATATGATATTAAAGTTTTATTGATCATCTAATTATAAATTTGAATTTTATCCAAGTCTTATTGTTTTTATTTTATTTGACAAAATTACACACAAAATAATAACAAGTTTATGCAAAACTTAAACTTTTATATTAAATCTTGTTAAATTTAATATGTTAAATTTTGGGATGGGATGGTTCTTCTATATTAACTAACTAACTCATGTTAAAGCTTAGCTCTCTTCTTTGAGTGTGTTTGGTATTACGATTGCTTTTGTAGTTGAGGTTTTAAAAAAACAGTTTCATGAAAAGCACTTTTAGTTGCGATTCATAACTGAAATTGAAATGCACACACACACACACACACGTATATATATATATATATATATATATATATATATATATATATATATATATATATATATATATATATATATAATTAAAATATAATTAATTATATTTTAATATTGTAGATTTAATTATCATAATGATAAAATATAATTAATAATTCAAGTAAATTAAACACTTGTTTTTATTCTCCCATCAAACTACTTGCAATTCCATCACGAACTAAATCCATTCGTGAAGGTCTCTGCGATCCCTTGCTATTTTGATCGAAGAACAACATCTGGTGCTATATCATCAGGATCCATACCGAATTTCAGGATCTTTATCTACATGTTGTAGAGATATAATTTCAAGGTCAAATCCAGTTACAAGCTTTTCATCCATAATCAATCGGAAAACAATAAAGATATAAAATCATAATCACGCGTCTTTCCCTTTCATCAGGGTTGATCTCTATCTATCTAAATATTATTTTTTTTAAATATGATTTTTATATTTTTAAAAAACAAATCGGGTTGGGTCTGACCCAACTAAATAGGTCAGCCCAACCAAGTTGGGCCAAAAGGCCCAACTCTGTTGGACTTGGGATGGGCCGAGAGCAGGTCCAGCCCAAGAGGTAAAACGGTGCATTGCACTTTTCACGTCTTCTCTAAACATGAACAGTGCAGCGTGAAGCAACATGAATTAATTTACTTGAACAATAGCAGGGTGGTCGGCGGTGACAAGAGGCTTAACGGTCGATACCTACGAGTAGAGGAGGCTGAGGTGGTACTTCCTGTAGTGATGACATCCAAAAATGGTGGCCGAGAGAGGCTACGAAAGGTTGTTATTGCTGCTGTTGGAGGTCATAGCAGAGTTTGCGGTGATTCTCTGGTACACCGTGAGGATGCAAGTAAGGAGAAGCTTGGTTTTCTGACTGTACACCATGAGGAGAAGCTATCTTTCATAGAGGTTTGGCAATGAGAGAGAAAGACTAGTAGTGAGAAAGAGACCGCGAATGTGCCGCGTGAGAAATATCCTCAAACCACTTCTCCAAAACTGATGTTTGAGCTCAATTTTTGGTGGGTCCATGGCAATTAAAATTGTGTTGAACTATAACCAAACAGCTGAAATTGTGTTTTCCTTAAAGTGCAGTTTGGACCGCATTACCAAACGGCCACTTCACTTCTTCTAAACCATGTAATCAGGTTTTATATATTCCCGAGGCTTTATTAGCACAGGAAAGATGCTCACATGTCAAAGGAAATAATAAAGTGATCCCAAATCTTTGAAAGCAAAATCTTTCTTCAACAGAGAAACAACTTGTGTAATAGCTGGAAAATGAGAGTCATTTAAGATAATATTGTCTACATAGATTAGCAAGTAAATGATGATGAAGTCATTTTAATAAATGTAGAGAGAATTATCTACTTGACTGCCTTTAAACAGGCACTAAAGGGGCGGTGGTACCCATACATTAATAGGAGAGGTGGATTGAGCAGAAAACATGGCATGAGGCTGCGGGAATAATTAAGTGGGTGTTTGTTTTTGCGGTACGAACAGAGTTTGAAAAAAAAAATTCTATTTTAGTGTTGACTAAAAGTTAAAACCCAGAAATTTTGTATGGTCCCATAGGAAAAAACAAACAAACCTACGATGGAAGAAAAACAGTTAACTGTTTTTCGAAAGGATTTGCATCCACTGTACCGTTCCCTACAAAGACTATCAAATTTTGCTTAAAACAAAGATTCTAACCGGAGAGTGTGGGTCATGGTATCTATAAAAAATGGATCAAAAGAAAAACAATCTTAACTTTTTATATTATTTAACTTTTCTATTTTTTCAAGGAAAAAATCCTAACTATTTTTTTAGTTTAGAGATTTTATTATTTTTATTTTTCATATTATATTTTTAATTTCTTATTTGAATGGAATTATTTTTTTTTATTTTCTTATTTTATATTAAACTTCAAACTCAACCATAATTTTAACAAAACACTTAAATTTCAATTATGAACCGCAACTTAAAGTGTTTTTTTATGAAACTATTTTTTAAAACTTCAACCACAACAAAAATCGCAATATCAAACTCACCTTGTTGGTCCTGAAAAGAAACATTGAACAGATGATAGCATTTTCTTGCGGTCAAACCTATTATCATGGAGATTGATCATGAGTATCAATTGTCTAATTTTTTTTTTATGGAAGGAAAAAATCAGGAAAATATTTTTTTTTATTTATGAAACAAATAAAACTAAAAAATATGACTCAAATGAACTATCCTTTAACATATATATAAACATGTTTAGTCAACGGCTGGTAATTCTGTTATTATACTCTCAAACTTGCATAGGAAGAGCAAGAATACTTGGAAACAGACAACACCTTGCTTCTCAAGCCACATGGAAAGCAACAGCCAGTTGACTAATCAACATTCTTCAGCTTGTGATATTTGGAGTCTCATTGAATTATACAATTAATAAGTGTATTCAAACGTGCATCTTAGCTGAACTTTCCCTTCTGCACAAGCAAAAGGCTTCGTCAATCACCAAATTCTCGACCAAAAACCTCAGGCACAAGACTGTTTCTTCCTATTTTAATTTTTAATGTAATTTGCATAAATGCTTTTGATGAACATATGGGGGAAAAAAAATAATATACTCATGTCAGAATTCTTCTAGCTTGAAGCAACCAAACCCAGAATCATATTCCTTCCTTTCACCACCTCCTGAAACAGCTCATCGACAGCAGAATCAAATATTCCGAGGCCTTCCTTCAGAGCCAAGGAACTATTCTGCAGTGAATCGATTGTTTTTTTCAACTTCTCTTTGTTCAGAGGCACACCACCATTCAGGATCTCACCTCTAAGTTCCTCGACTGCAGTCTCTACCATTTTTGTCTCGGCTAAAACTGGCCTCGAGTTGTCGTCGACGCCTTTTCGCTCCTCGAAGAAGCGACGAACAAGCTTCCTCAGTGCAGATGAGAATAAGTTTAGTTGAGGAAAATCTCTATAAACCTCCTCATCCACTTCTATTGAAACTGGATAGAATATTGCACAAAACAAGAGCAGACATAGTATATTCATGGTTCTTCTTACAACATGTGCTGCACGAAATATATCATCCTTGGTCTTTGTTTTCGGTCTTCCAGTCCTGTATAGATTCACATTTTTCCAGTTCTCAATGCCATACAGCTTCAGCCATTCTCTTTCTAATTTCTCAATTTCAGCCATATTCATGGCAGAACCTGAATACCCTTCATCAGAAATGTGTTTAACAGCAACATCAACTAGTAGACAGTACCTGTCCATCGTAGAATTGGCTGACCGCATAAAGTTACAGAAATCCAGGATATGTAAAGAATATTTCATGTACTCATCCATGTACTTCCCCCCATCCCAGAACATGGGTACCTCAGACTCCTGGAACATATCAAGAAACTGAAAGTGCATCTTCCTGAGGAGATTTGTGGCTTCTGAACACCATCTAAGGGATAAAGAGTGTTTGGTCAATGAGGATTCTAGGTCCTTGATATCTTGAAGAAGAGAGGAAAAGGAATTCATTGCTTCTTCAATGTGGATAGAAGATGGTTCTTTTTCTCTGAGAAAAAATTGAGAAAAGCATGCAGCATGCAGCACCCTTTTCATCATTTAAGACAAAAACTGGTGTAACAAAACTGTTTCAAGGTGGTCTGGTCTTTATACAAGTTTGGATCATTCCGGAGGAAGATTCAGAGACGCAAGCAACAAATGGAGCGAAGGATATAACAGTTCAGAACAGTATTTTTCAATAGATATAAGGGCCAAGTAGGAATTGATTATTACATTTCAATCTACTTTATTCACTAATCAAATGACAGAGACCTTTTCCACTTCAAGGAAAAAGCAGAATTCTTTTTACTTATAAACAGCATCTACATTGGCTGAGAAAAGAAAAAATAATTAAATTAGAAACTGATTTCTATATATTTGCCTACCATTTTATAATATTTCTGACCCGCTCTCTCTATCACTGCTTCGTCACCTTAAGCTGGAAAGTAGAGTAAAGTTGAGCCCTATTGGTGGAATATTTTAGCTTTGTAATGATATAAACGATATGCTATTTTCCCCTCAAGTGGAGAAGAATATGCCTAAAGCTTAAAGTTATTCCCCAGAAAGCAATCTATGCTTCGTTTCCACATTTGGCATACAGAAGACATACAGAAGGTGCTACGACATCCGGTTAAAATAATTGCACTATATTAAAAAAAAAAAAAAAAAAAAAACTCTCCAAAATAGCTTTTACCATTGGAGTACACATCAGCCAAAAAATCATATATACACTATTCAAAAAGCCATTTTAGAGATTTGGCTCTCCAAAATAGTTTTTGCCATTAGACTTGCTCTTACCATCAACAAAGCGATGATGCCTTGCTTCCTGTCAATGATCAATATAACAATACTATGGCTGTCAACAACGTGACAGGATTCAAATTCAAGTTATTAGCAATAAAAGATTCAGCAGCTTTTTACTAAATGGGAAATCCAAAAGCTTTTGGAATTCCATAATATTCACTGGCCATTAAATTTGTTACAAAAAGATTTTCCTCAAGTACTCTGAAACAACACGGGGCCAGTGACATACCATATCAAATAGATCTTTATTTGATCAGGCTTCTGAACAGGTCCTTTTAACAAATACATGGGAAGCAAATCAAGAAAGGCGTTTGAGACAGTGCATCAGTATATCTGTTTGTTCCGGCTTCCCAACAGATACTCGAATGAAACCCTTCAGTTCTTTCTTATTGTAGTGACGGACCATCACTCCCATACTAGCAAGATCATCCTGCAATACAGGTAAAATGTCAGCATGAAATGTTCACCGCGCACAGAGGAGGGCCTTTAGCATATTGATAAACAAAATCAAACAATTGATTCATGAAAATACTTGCAACGATAACCAAAACTCATATATTAAGACTATTGAAGCTTAAATCTTCATGTTATAAGAGCAAAATCTGACAAGATAACTAAATTACAGTTACAATATGGAGAGGAATTTCCTTCTAATGGGGAATTCTTACAAGTAGGGAATGAACACAAGTAGGAAATTAAGTGCTTATCTGGAGTGTGGTGGAGGTTGCTTTTCAAAATGATTTTTTGTTTGGAAATGTATTAAAATAATATAAGTACATCAAAATGATCTGAAACACCAAAAAAAAAAAAAAAATAAAGCAAACCAAAATTCTTTTTTTTTTTTCAAAAACACTTTTGAAACGTACTCCCAAACACCCCCTTGGTCAAGTGTGGAATTCTTTTATTTGACTTGAAGTTGAGGTTTCTTTGTGCCACCTGGGTAAAGGACACTTATTCTCAAATCACACAAAGGAATTCCACAATTGATGCAATTCCTTACTTGGGACAATCCTCTACATCACAACTGATGCAATTCCTTACTTGAGACAATCCTCTACTAGAGGGCATCCTGGCTTGATGCACTTCCCTACTTAAAACTCTTAAAATGAATTCCCTACTTTAAGGGAAAACCCTAAACAAAAAACATAAAATAGTTCCAGAAACGTTTCTACAACTCGAGCCATGGACAGCTAGAATTGAAATAAGATATACTATATAAATTACCAATATCTAAACTTGGTCCGTTCATTCAAGTGAAACCAATAAAATAAATAAATTTGTCCACACAAGATACTCAATTGTATAAGATGTCTGTGTCCTAGTCAACAACCTAATTTGAAAGCTCATCACTACCCTTCACATTGCTGATTAATTCAAATCTGACAACTTAGTGGAAAAAAATTACGGAAAAGGCAACCAAAAAGTCAAAGCTAAACATTATACAATGAATTGCAAATTCACAATGTGAACAATTGACACACAGTACCAACACATACCTTGAGCTTCTGAGCATCCATTCCAGATTTAACCTCACAAAGAACGAAATTAGAATGACTTGGAAATGGTGTGAGAAATGGCACTTCCTGCAGAAACTTAAAAAGTCTTTCCCTCTCTTCTACCAAAGCATTTTTGACATTCTGTAGAGATTGGCACTAGTGTTACATATTGCGCTCATGCACAAAAAAGCAAACATAAACTTTATGTGTACCTATTTAAAGAATTCTATTAATAATGCATCACATAAAAAAATGTAAAGAAAATTCAACCTCAAGGTATGTAGGGTTCTGCAATGCTGCACATGCAGCAACTTCAGCAGCAACAGAAACATTATAAGGTTGCTTAGCTCTCCAAAGATACTCGATGATGCTCAAGGGAAATGCTCCATAACCAACACGGAGTCCTGCTAAACCTGCAATGGCATTCATTTACAAGGTGAGCATGTGATGTTTTTGAACTTCACCCATCCATCAACCAACCCAAAAGAAATTAAAAAGATGTGACAGAACACAAAAACTTATAGAAAGACACTTTATTGCCAAGGAAAAGAAACTTTTATGGATAAAACAAACTCATATTTCCGACCAAAAGCAACATAGTATGGAAAAGCACACAGTCTAAAGCCAGGTATGATGTTATTACATATTACATATTGTGCCAATGAGTCATAGCTCAACTGGCATGTTTCAACCCTAACCCCTCCTTGGCTCTGGTTTAGTGTCCTTGAAAACCCAAAACACATACATGCACACACACAAAGAAGTTAATAATTACGCTGAAGGTAAATTCCTCTCATGTATTTCCACAGAACCAGAATAACATTCAATTTTCACTGTGTTGCAGATAAATTTCCTTTCTTCAAGGCTTCAAGTCATATTGCATTTTTCATTGACACAAAGCATGTAATGCAGAATAACCTTCTATTTCACTATGGTGCAGCACAGATGACTACTATTGTTAAAGTGCCCTCCTTTTCAAGAGAGGATCTGTTCTCCAAGACCTTGAGTGCATTACATCTAGTGTGTCAATAAGCTCAAAACATCATCCAAGTGAAAAATGTAAGTGTGTGTATTTATTAGGTTATGCAAAATTACACATTTATATTGCACATATTTAAGATCCTTTTACTGAAAAGTGGTAGAAGATTCAACTCTTGACTGAAAATTCTATCATGCAAGCTATGGAGCATGTGCAAAGTCCCAAATGAACAGATAAAATGCATGGGATTGGGATCCCATGTACCATGGCAAATAACCTTGCTGACAATGAAATATTATTCAATCATGATAGTCAGGTTTCCTGATTTGAAAATGAATAAAGTAAAAATGTTCCTGTTCTTATCAAAGCAACTACAAAACCAAGGTGACAGGTTGTTGCACGAATTAAAAAAATAACATACAAAAGTTTTTCTCTTGATATTTGCATCACAAAATAAGACAAAAGAGGTCATCTCCTTTCATTATACCCAACTTTCCCTAAACCTTATGGCGTACTGCAACTACTACAATCATTAAGAGTTATTGTTTGTGAATTGAAAAGGCAAATCACCACGAAAAACTTTTCCATTGATGGATTCAATAATCAATAGCATTGCAAGTGTTATCTACACTAAATTGCAAGTTTGTACACATCATTGACTTTCCCATGAACAAACCTGCTCTTTTGCTAAATGTCCGCAGAACAATTAAATTATCATGTTTCTTCACCCACTTCATCCTAGATTCCTGTCCTGAAAATTCAATGTATGCTTCATCCAGCACCACCAAAATCGGAAGCTCAAGGATTTTCAGAAGATCTTCATCATTTATTATGCTGTATTGCAATTAATAGCATAAAGATAAGCAACAAAAGAATCTAGAATTTCAAAACACAGTACAGTTTCAGAATTCTAGGTTTGAAAATTTCAAAGATACATTGCACAGCCTAACCAAATAAGAAAAGTATAAAATAAAATAAAATTAAAACTGAAAGACTGCGTGTACAAATGAAAATTGGACATGTCCACAAGAAAATTATGGGTATACATCACAATCAAGTAGAGAAATCATGATTGTTTAGAATTTTTCTCAAACTTCATGAAAGCTATATCAGGCTGCCCCAACACTTAAGTTAGCATCCATGTCAAATGACTCACAACAGACTAAAAATTTTGCGTGTATTTACTTCTTTTAGACAGAAAATCTCTCACAATAAAATTTCAAAAAATCACATTAATCATCTGCCTTGCAGAGGCTCTGGGAACTTCTTTAATAGCCAAAACTTACAGAGTTGAATCCTTTACTATAACCTTACTTTTGAAAAGCTAAAATTCATCAACAAATTTCACAACATATGGATTATTGAGAAGGTGATCACTTGATTACAAAAATGCAAATGCCAATCATCAGGCCAGTTTCCAGATATGAGCTGGGAAATCAAGATCACGTTAAATTGCCACATAATGCACGGTAAAAAGAAACATTTAGAAATCACCTCCCATCTGGATTGTTTGGTGATGTTAAGAATATGCATTTGGGTCTCTCCTGTCTAACAGCATCAACAATGAGTTCTACATTCAAGCTAAAGTCTGGTTTCCTCAAAACTGAAAAGTAAGATGAAATATAATGAGCATATATGTATATATAAAAGGAACTCAATTACTGAAATGCATAAATGCAAATTCTAAGGGGCTTTATATGAATTAGGGGTGAGCAAAAAAACTGGTCAACCGATTAAACCGAAAAAACCAACTGAAAAAACCAAACTAATAAAAAAAAACGATAATAAAATTATGAAAAATGTCCAGTTCGGTTCGGTATTGGTTTTGAAAGGAAAAAACCGATTAACCCGAACCGAACCGGTTTGGTTAAACGAGTTAGTATAAAAACACACTTTCTTAGTTTTTGTCCTCTTATTTCTTTTCTTTCCTACTCCTAACTCTAACAGTAGCAGCCAGTCACCCCCTCTCCCTCACTTGGCAACCGTCCCCTCTCACTCCCTCTGCAACTGCATCCGAGCCGGACAATTTTCTCCTCTGCAACCATCCCCTCTCAACCTCAGTAAGTTTTCTCCTCTGCTGTTTGTAGTTTTTTTTAATAGCAAGCTTACAAGATAAGATAATTGTGTTCCAACTTTGTAGTTTACCCCTTCTTCTCTCTTACTTTATAAAATGGGAAGTTTTATCTCCATGATTTTGCATGGGGGAGGATCTAAGTTGTTGGTTGAAGCAGGGTAGGTAATAATTAGTATTAATAAAAGTTATTTCATCATTTTTTTCCAGCATAAATAGCATATTTGTAACAAGTTATCAATTTGCAAATTTGTCTTTTGATGTGGATATATTTCCAGTTTACTGGAGTCTTCGATGCAGAGAGCATGCAAGCTTTTGAAGAACTGAGGAGCCGTGTAAGTTCACAAATGGGAAAGGAGAACAAGACGAAAGGATCATAATGTTTCCCTTAGCCTCTCTGTTGTATATTGCGTCCTCATATTTCATGTTTCATAGAACATCAAATAGATTAGATGTTCATGTAGTGTTGTAATCAGTCCAGTTAGAGCCAACAAAGGGAAAGTCAATTTATACAAGGAAATAATTATAATTATATATAAATATAAATATAAATATAAATATCATCTTAAATCTTAGACAGACAAGAATGAAAGCAAATCATAACTGGTAGCATTGAAGTCCCACTACAAGGAAGCCCAGCCCATCAGAAAGCCCAAAACATTTCGGTTATTTCTCAATTTTTTAACATAAAACCGAACCCAACCGAACCGAAAATTGTCGGTTTTTATCAAGTTCAGTTCGGGTTTTTTTTTTAAATTATAATTTTCAGTTTGGTTACTTTTTTTGATAAAAAACAAACTGAGCTGAAAATGCTCACCCCTATTATGAATGATAAACCCAGTAAATGAATCAAATACAAAGTAGTAGAGTTCAAAGAAAAAAATGACCAAAAAAACAGTAACTAGATAAGCCTTCTTTACCCTTAGTTACAAGTGCACCATTAACTGTTGCATCAAATTCATACATTGTAAATGTTGGAGGACAGTCTACAATCTTGTCACCAGGATCCAGTGTGCATCTGCCAAATGATGAATTAACAATGGGTGGGGGGGTGGGAGAAGAGAGAAGAAAACAAAAATTGGAGCTACTGGCTGTTAAAGTGAAGAGTATATTCTATAGTATAGGGCTTCCAAAATTACCGCATAATTAGATCAATAAGCTCATCAGCACCACATCCCACTAGAATGTGATCAGATTCAAGACCAGAATCTATAGCAAGTGCCTCACGTAATCTACGGCTTTCAGGATCAGGGTATATATATGGGAATTTCAAAGTTCCCAAAGCTTCAAGTACCTATAAACAATCTGAAATTGTACTCAAGCAGAAAAGGAAATCATGCCTGTTGTTGTAACAGACTGATCTTTAATGTTTATCTAATCTAAACAAAATAAAAGCTCCACATAATCTTCAAAACTACCTAAGGTTTCATATTTTACTGTATTTAAATAATGTACAATAATTTAACTTGCCTCTGGAGGTGGACCATAAGGATTTTCATTTGCATCTAATTTAACAATATCCTCAGGTTTCCTTCCTAGGCGTGCTGACAAAATCTGTAGCAGGGGAGAAAATCAGTTAAAATGGATATTAAACCATGAGTTTGTATAAATATAAATCTAAGCGTGTTACAAATGAATTTGTTTTACTAACCATCAAAGGCAACTCATAACTCATTAACTTGCATGTTTTGCAAAATGTTAAGGAACCATCTCACATAAAAGCTCAAGTTGTTAGGTAAGATCTCAGAATATGATTTATATTATTCTCTAACACCCCCCTCAAGTGAAAGCTTTTTGGGCTTAAAACTTGCACAGGCTCATACTACCTTGTGCTTGATTTTTATCAAATAGAATGGGAGTGTTGAGATTCGAACTCGTGATCGTTGGGTCAACAAGGCTCTGATATCATGTTAAGGAACCATCTCACCTAAAAGCTAGGTAAGGCCTCAAAATATGATTTATATTATTCTCTAACACAAAAAGCTTTACCATTTCAAATGCTTTAACATTTTAACAAGATCTAGTCAAAGTTATCGCACATACAACCACCTAATCAGAACAAACAGAGAATTGGAACCAACAAAGACTAGACTTAATTGATTATGCTACCAAAGATTAGAACCGATTTTTTACCAGATCACACAGACACTTAAATGTTAGGAGAACCAATAAAACACAATGCACACAACAGATTTGGTAGAAACAAGCAAAAATTAGAAATCATAGATGAAATATTCTTGGAGAAGGATTTTTTTATTAAACACATAACTCATAATTGTTTTTATGATTAAATGGAGAAGGATTTTTTTATTAAAATATTCTTGGACGAGCGAAGTAACTTTCAGTCACTTTGAACAATATAAAGAATGATTAAGGAATCAGTATTAGAAACAAGTGTGTATCTGTTACTAATTTCATTGAGGTTTCTATAACTTTGCAACATCGATCACACACTCGAGCAATATAATTCTCAATTAAAATAAAACACCCAAATCAATATAGCCTCAGTCAACTGAAGATTTATGTACATATATAGCAAAGTCGTCGCTAATATTTTTGAGAGAAACAATAAAAAAAAAAACATTACAAAAGGCTTAGTACAACCTACCTCAAAAGGAAAAATGGATTGATAAGGCGACAATTTCCTCAAGTGGGAACGGATAAACGAGTCACCAGTCACATTCAGTTGACCCTCTTTGACATGTTCTACAGGCACAGTAGGAGTCATGGCAACAGCTCTACTCTGATGGTTGTTTCTTTGAAATGAGCAAGTGCGTATTTGAGGCACCAAAGCTTGGTGGAGATAGTTATTGGACTTGATCAAGCAAGGAGAAGAGGCAATGTTGCATATATCAAGCACACCCATGAATGTCTGCGTATAGAGAAACAGTCCCTAGTTAAAAATCTTAATGGTAAAGTTTGAAACTTTGTCAGCGCTATAGCTGATGAAGAATGCAAAACCCTAGGAGTTTGAGAGTATGAGACAGAAGTGGATACTTTTTACTTTTGTACTCAATGGCAGAAGATTCCTTTCTTATTTTATTTTTTTGTTAGGTTTAGAATTTTCAGATTCTCTTTATTTTATTTCCAAATATTTTACTCTTGAAACAATTTTTTTTTGCATCAAGCCAAATAAAAATCTTTTTATAAATATAGTAAAAGTTATTTTGTAAAATATTTTTTTGTTTGTAAATATATTAAAATAATATTTTCTTAAAAAAAATAATTTTAAATGAACACATTAAAATCATTTAACATCGTTAAAAATATTCAAAGCTAAAACAAATTAAAAACTTATAAAAAATATAATTGGATTGCAATGTCATCTATCACATAACTTAATTTTCTTTTCAAGGCCAACCTTTTTTTCACCATAGTTATTATTATGTTACATTTGTTGTCAATATCAACAAGGACACATGATGCATGATGCATGTGTTGGTTCTAATTAGTAATCAATATTTCTTAAAGATACATTTTTTATTCATTTAAAATATTTAAAGGAATTTAATGATTTTTTCATATTAATTTCAAGATTTGGATTCAAAAAATTAAGAGATTGAATCTCATTAATTTTTTTTTTTTGGTAAAGATCAGGGTGAAAGCCCTTCTAAATTAAACGAGGAATAGTAGACCCAATGAGGTCATAGTACAATAAGGGATAAATCCCAGACGGAGGGTCGGATATAGTGTCCGCCCCCCTAACCAACAAGTCCCTAGTTAGCCCAAAGTTTGCCAACCAATCAGCCACACAATTGGCTTCCCTATAAACATATAAAATAGCCACACAATTGAATCTCATTAATGATGATATCAACTCATTAAGTTTACTAGCAATTTAACATGTGACTTGATGATATCTTCATCATCATGCTAACTAGGATGATAGGTTGCTAAAAAACCATAATTGAGAAAATGAATTGTTTTTTTAATATATATATATATATATATAGATATAAACAAGAAATGGTTTGATCTTTTATTGATTGTATAAATTAAAGGATTGTAAAAATTATTCATTGTAGTTAATTGATTGGTTACACATAATACTGATTTTATTCATGTAAAACATATTTATTACTAATAAGGGTTTTTTATAATATTCAATTATATTTTATTAATAAATCAATATTTGATTAATGAATCTACAGTAAAGATAAAGTATATAGAGCAATAATATTTTGCACAAGAAACTATAAAGTTGTTTAATTATGAGATTTCTAACACATCAAAATATTGTTTCTCTATATTTTTTTGTCAATGTTCTATAAGACTAAACATTATTTGAAGATGAAGAGATTATTGCATATTATGTTTATTTTTTATGAAATGAAACAATTGCTCTTCCAAACTGAGATAAAAAGGATACATGAAACTAACATGCATGTATTTGATTAAAAAAATGTATACTGAACTAACTTGTAAAAGAGTTTTATATGAAAATATCAGTTATGTTTATGGAAAAATTATATAATAGTTATGTAAATAATTTCTAAACTTGAGATCACCGAGTTATATTATATATAGTGTTTTATTTTGATCTAGTCACAGACTACTCTGATCAGGGGTAATAAAAGAGTAGATATTGGGTATAATATAAATTATATGAAAATATTTGAGTAATCAGGAGAGTCTTTACCACCATAGATAAATTAGAAAAATATTTTATATGTTCTCAAATATTATTGATTATACAATCATTGGTTAAGTTGGAATGAGTTTTAAAAAGAGTTTTAAAAAGAGTTTCAAGATCTTATTTAGAGAATTATTGGCTATAATGTTGAGAACTAAATGATTTTATAAAGCAAACATGTTTCATGTTATAATATCTAAATTAAAATATTCTTGATGAAAAGATAATAATTACATAAAAAAACTAATCCCTTAAAGGTTAAGAAAAATCATTTATAATTTTTTTAATATTTAAATAACATAAGAGGTTACTAGACATTGTACTTGATCTTCACATATAAATAAATCAATTATTAAATTGATAATAAATTAAACTGTTTAATTTATTTAATCTTATCTTATTCAGAATTATGATTTATATCAGGACCAACTTATTAGAGAATCTAATAGGTCACATGTTGACCTTTAGATCATATAATAATATTTTTTATATTTTGATGATAATAATTACATGGAAAGTAGACTAATGATATGCTTGATTGAGATTAAATCTAGGCAGGTTTATATGAGACCATATCAACAAACATGAAGAATTGAATGAAAAAATCTATCAACAAGTCTAGGATGCAAAGTAAAATAGACCAATAAGGATGGTAGGTCCGACATTGTGCTAGACCCATGTCTATTTGTGCTCAGCATATAGCTGACCTAAGAACATTGAATTCGACATCTTGTTAGACTCGTGCCTATTTGGGCTTAGATTATAGTTGAACCCAAAAATAATAAGTTTGACAGTTCGCTAGACCTTTGTCTACTTGGACTTAACACGCAATTAAACTCAAGAATATTAAATTTAAGAACTCGTTAGACATAGATTTACTTGGACTCAACATGTAACTAAAGCAAAAAATAATGGGTTTAACGGCTCGCTAGAACTATATCCGATTAGACTTATCATATAAATAAACTCAAAGATTTTGGGTTTGACAGCTGGCTACTCGCATCCACTTAAACTTATTACATAGTTTAACCTAAAAATATTAAATATAACAATTTATCATGTCTATGTACTCTTGGGCTAGGCCCGTAGCCATGCTAAAGGGTGTTTGGGCTTAAAAACAATATATGGGCTAACATCCTGCCACGTGTAGGAATACTAGATATAAAGGCAATTCCCACCATTTTGCTATTGAATATCACCCTGCAATTGGATGTTCTAAACATGCACCAAGGCTGAAAATTAATTATTTTTTCTTCAAAATATGCTAATTCATCCGCTAGGTGAGTGAGTAGGGTTCTATGAAGTGAGTTGAGTTGTTACATCCATCGGTAATTAGTTGAGTTGGATTGCAATGTGAGCGTCTCTAATTTTCATGCTAGACTTTGTTTTTTTCTGGCTGCTACAAACATATTTATTAGCTACAACGAGTTAGGTTTCAGACTTGAAAGGGAGACATAACATTGTTGCTACTCAAAAGTAGCAAGACAAAAATAAACCTAGAAAAAGATATATCTATATATCTATATATATATATATATATATATATATATATATAGACACACACACACACTTCGTTTCTAAGCAAGTCATGCTTTTTGTCTTTCGTAAGTCGTAACTCTTGCCTTCGATGTATTTTGTGGGATTGTGTCTTGTCAAGCTGGCTTTCTTAAATAGATAGATTGATAGTTTTTTGAATTTTTTTATTAATATGATTGTTTATGCCAGTTTACGCATATCTTAATTAATTTTACGGGTCTTGAAATTCATTATTATATAAATTTTCAGTAATTATTATATTGTCAGTTATATGACTCGAATCTGTGACTATATAAAGAATAATTTTTTTAATATGAAGTTATTATCACCGAAACATATACTATAGGGTTAGTTTTTTGAATTTGGAATCGTGAGAGGTGGTGTATGTTACCGTTATATCATGCAATTGGGCCATAAATGCTAATGAGCTGTTAACATTACATACGTGAAATTGAAAATGAATACTGTATTTATATTTGTTATCTTATAAAAGCACCCCTGCCGTTTGAATTTCAAAAAAAATAATTAAATTCAATTAATATTCAGCATTTCAGAAATTTAATTTTAATTTTCCTCTCAATAAATAAGCAACCAAATTCAATTAATATTCATTATTTGACATATATAACGCTCCCCATCATTCTACTATCAGTATTATTATTATTATTATTATTATTATTATTATTATTATTATTATTATTATTTTCCTTCAACATTAATGTGCGTACCAAAATCAACGTATCTAACTAGCAATTATGTCTTTGATAATGTACTCGAAAGAGCATAAACGACATTTTAGATTCATTCCATTATCAGAAAGCGAAGTTCTACCATAATTTTATTTTATATTATGATAGAAAACAAAGGGTGAGTGATTAATTTATTTAGTAGTTAGCAAAGCAGAAACATCTTCTTGATGAGACAGATTACAGGGTTTGACACTGCGTTTCAAAAATAGTTTATTTTATTTTATTTTTAGTGTTCTTAGATTATTTTCATGTGTTGATATCAAAAATAATTTAAAAAAAAAATTAAAAATATTATTTTCATATATTTCTAAATACAAAACACTTTTAAAAACAATTTCATAACAAACAATCACTAGAAATAACTAGGTCTCTTTGCTTCTTTCATGAAGTCACGGGTCTTCCACTGCTTCCTTTAGGAGAGAGTAGGGTTAGCTGCGGCGGGGTTCTGGCCGGAGGTTGTCAGCATGTATATTCTCAGTCTTGCAATTCAAGCTACCTTTTCTATTGCCACGTACATGGTGTTCTTCCGAGATCAATTATCCAAAATTTTCTGGCTTTTAGGACTTGTACGATCGACTGATTTGGCATTGCGAATCCCGAAAAAGAACAATTGTTCATGATCTCAACTGGAAAACCACTTGTCACAGGACGTAAAATCTAGCATCGATCGTACGTTGTCAAACAAAGCCTCTACTCTACTGTTTGTCAAATACAACACACGATCGAAATTGCAGCATATTTTCAGTCGCTAGCTATATTTTGACGACAAAATATTATACAACCCTTCATATATAGCCCTATACTATTTATCTAGCTAGCTAGGGAAGAGGAGGAGCTAGAGAAGAAATTAGTGATGTTATCCATGGAGCCACACACACACAGAAGTTGAATTCAAGGTTTCTTGCTCGTCAATGGGGTTTCCATCACCGTTAAAAGTGGTATAAATCAAAAGAATAAATCAAACAGAGACCTCCGTAATCACCATGAGCCAATTTTTATAGACTTGTGTGATCTGTAATCTTTAACTGACGGCCTGTAAGAAACGTGATGCTTATTAACTGGCCTGTGAGAATTGTGAAGCAAGAAAAACCTCTTCATCACTTTCATGAACACCACCAGGCCTGGTTTCCTCGGGGAGAAGATGGCAGTACTAGGTTTGGACATTCTTAAAGCTTCGACACAGCCCATGCTAACTGTTTCAGAATCCAGTCTTGAAACACTCTGACTTCTTGTCAATCTTTCTTCAGTATTGAAATCCTCCCATAACATGTCCATCTTCTCCTCCCTATCATCATTTCGACTGCCATTTCTTCTCACCAGCTTCGATATGGCAGCTGCACCCAGCTCCTCGATGCTTGACAAGCTCTTCCTTGGCGTTAAGTATTTGCTAGGCTCGGTAGGAAAGCAATCTTTATAGGATTCTTCTTCTGGACCACTCTCCTCTCCTTCTGTGCTGCTTTCTTTTGATGTTTCTTCATGGCAAGGATCAGGTTCGGGAGATAAACACCAGAGAGGTGGGGAGTCGATGCCGCATGAGATAGGGTCTGTGAAGATGGGGAAGGTGAAGTCTTCATTAGTAGCCATGAGAGATGATGGGATGGAATGTGGAAATGGTATTAGAGAGTGGGAGATGGGGTTGGAAGTTTGGTGGGGGTGAGATTTTTGGACACATTAGTTCAACCGCTTCAACAAGTTAACGTTTCTTTTGGGGTTCTGGGTGAAGAGTCTAGGTTTTTGGGTCCCACTCAACTTTATGTTTCATGGTAGATTTGGCTCCTCATGTGTACCATACATTTGAGATGTAAAATTAATGATTTTGAGAGGAAAAAATAGATTGTTTAGTATTGTGGTAATCTACTAGGAAAACATCTCTCATGAATTCATGAGCATGATTACGGTCGGTTTAGTATTGTGATTGCTGTTATAGTTAGGGTTAAAAAAAACAGTTTTATAAAAAATATTTTTAACGACGGTTCATAACTGAAATTGAAGCTTTTAGTTAAAACTATAGTTGAGTTTAAGGTTTAATGAAAAACAGTTTTTTATATTGCTGTCAACTTGTGAAATTATTTTAAATAACATACAAACATATACACACACTCAAAAATGTTGGGTTTGACAACTCACGGCACATTGTTATGTAAGTGGTAATCTACTAGGGAAACATTTCTCATGAATTCATGGACATGACCACATCATCCGACAAGGCCAGCATTGTAAACTTTACCATAAATTTATTTATTGTTTTTCTAAGATATATTTATAACGATACCCCATTGCATTTGGTGGCAGGAAATCTTTCCGAGATGAGCAGAGGTTTTAAAAGATGGGATTCGGATTGGAACCTTACCGAGCAGCTCACGCATGCCTGATGAACATTAAATTATTCTTTTTCTTTTAAATTTATACAGCCTTAATGAGCTATCAGCATCCATTAATTTTATGTTGATAATATAGTTGACGGGTTCAAAAAATGTTATCCCGGAAAAGATCATAGAAGCGTCCAAAAAATGGTGACGGCATCACATCTACCGCCGGATTGTTAGGAGGGATTGGAGCTGAGTTTTCCACGCCGGTGGGGATGACTCAAGAGCTTCGAAAGCGATGGTATGGCAACATTTGAGATCTATCACAGCAGTACTAAGCAAGCAAGCCAAATATTATCTTTTACCATATAAATAGATCACTTGACACAGCAATCTATACAAAAAGACAACACTGCAAACAAAAAATAAAAAGTGTATATTCTACCTATTCCAATCAGGGTTGTTTGTTTCGTTTCGTTTTGTTTAGATCAAAATATTTTGTACTAGTTAAAAAAACGAGATAAAACAACGTCGTTTTTATCTCGGTTTAAATTTCATCCTGGTTCGGATTTTTCCGTTAAATACCGGCCGAAACGTTCCGATTTTGTTCGGCCTGTTCCATTTGGGTCAAATAGTGTTTTTTTTTTAAAAAAATAATGAATAATTTTATAATATCAATCATATCTCTTAATCTGACCGTTAGATTGAGATGAAATTTTACAAGAGTCTCTTGACATGTTTATATATACTATGTTAAAATCTCAGAGCAATCACAGAATATAATGATCTTGCAAGATTGATGATGATATTCTCGTAATATTATACTTGCTCATAATTTTGTTCAGAAAAATAATTTTATTATGTTTCTTTTAGATTAAATTGCACTAAATAATATTATTTTTTAATTTAAACTAATTTTTTTTGAATTAATACACACACACATATAAACAGTACAATCCTAAAATGATACACTGAAACGCTCTAAAATCAAAACATACACACATAAACAATCCATTCCTGAAATAACACACCAAAACACTTTAAAATCAAAACATTTAATTCTAACTGAAAAAACTAAACATAACCGAAACGGTATTGACAAACTTCATTCAAGTCGAATACTCTGAACATCAGCCAAGTGTCTTCAATTCGAATACTCTAAACATAAGCCAAGTGTCTTAAAAGTCTACGATGAGTAAGTTTACTCCATCATTAATCAATTCGAATACTCTAAACATCAGCCAACTGTCTTAAAAGTCTACGATGAGCAAGCTTACTCCATCAGTAGTTGCATGACAACAAATGACAGTTTAATCATGAGCTAATCTTCTTTTTTTGGTACAGATCACGAGCTAATCTAAGGCAGGCCGGCCGGACAATAATTTATGTGACATTTGTAACTTTTTAATGCAAGCACTCTCTACCCTACGTATACGCATGCTATGACTACCCTTCGATTACTATTAGTCTATTACCCGCACTTAAAAGTCAACTCGAAGGTCACTGTCTAGCATGGATCCCATGCGCAATAGAACAGTCATTGCAAGGATCAGGAGGTGTTAGAATAAAACAATAGAAGCAATAAATCAAGAGTTCACTTGGTTAAAGTGTGGAAAATACTCAAAATGGTTGAGAATTAGAATTTGCAGGACTTCTCAGAATGTTACACCAGTACATAGCAATTACAAACTGAGTGAAAGAAACCATGGTTTTACCTTCAAAATGTTCCAGTATATCTCGTCCGATCTCCTCTGATATCATAGTTGTTTACAAAATATCCAAGGTTAACTGCATTTCCTCGTATCTTGTTGGTATTTTTTTTTTTGGATTCAAGGAAACCCCCTGAAAAGCCCACAAAATTGTAGGCCCAAGTGAGCAAGTTAAACCCCAATTGTCCCAGACTCTTACAAAAGATACACGTCCTGACTCGAACTCAAGACCTCTTGTACAGATCTCAAGCCCTTTGTCGTCGTGACTTGTTGGTAATGTTCAATATGAAGAACAAAATGCTCAAAATTACAACCCCCGAGGTAGGAAAAGAGGAAGGGGGAAGCTAAATGTCTACATGGCAGCAGCTGAAAGAGATCATGTCATTTTTATCCAAGAAAGAACTCCTGCCATCTTTGCCCATGTAACGGACAAGCCCAGCACGCTATGATAATATACAGGTCTCTGGCTGAAAGTCCTATTATGCCTCAAAACAGAAGGCAAGATCTTGAATGGCAGTTAAACAATGAATCAAAGAATACAACTATTTTGGTCTTAGAGAGTCTAGTCGTCGAAGAGGGACTCCTTCATGATCAAGAACACCATCTTCTTCATCATGCTTAGGAAGGCGCGATGATAGAGATTGTGAAGAGCCTATAAATGAAGTAGAGTTTATGTGGAGCTACAATCTTAAACTGGAGAAGAAGATTAAACCATTGAGGAAAAGTACTGGAAACCTACCTTCAATCATGTCCTTTGTTTTATGAAGAAGAAAAGTCCCAGAAAGGATTGTTACAAACCCACATACTTCTGTAACAATTTGAGTAGCGTTCTGTCCGTCCCAATCCTGAATTTAAAAATGTATTTCATCAGCATACTGTGCAACAAATACTATAAAAACCATTAAAAGTTTAATACTTTAATTATTATAGTAATATTAATGACTGTGGACTACAAACAAGAACTAAAATCATCAGAAATAATTATCTAGTTTTCTTTCACTTTTACATCTCTTTTCTGTAAATAAAAACAGTTTGTTAAAGGAGAGTTCCAAATAGAAAAGGAAAGGGAATTAAAAAAAAGAAAGAGAAAGAGAAACTCATAATTGATGTAACAACAATTTTTAAGCTCCTTATCCAGTCATAAGAAATTTTATAGCTATACTGCAACCATCCACTTCAATCAACTCAAAATAGATAGAAAATGAATTGTTATGTTTGTATTTTGACAGCATCAAAGCAACCTGTTTGTAGTAATCCTTCATTATCATTTGAAATGGTTCAGTTTCTACAGTCATCATCACTTCAATTATATTTTTATATATCAAAACTTACATATGTACCTCTGGTTAAGAAAAAGGTTACCTTAAACATGATTACACTGGCCAAAATTGTTAATGTAGTAAACATAACATAGTATATGGGAGATACAACTGCTGTGTTGAATGTATCAAGAGCCTGCAATTCAAAGAGATCATAAAAATTATCTATCAAAAGCCATCCATAGCCATTGTCCAGTTATCTTCCCACTGAAGCAAGTCATGCGAGGGAGAAAAAGAAGCACTCCTTCAGAATTTGGCATAAAATGGCCAATCTCAGGATTCAAACTTGCAACTTTATGGTTATGAGCCCATGATCTTGTCTTGCACCAAACAATAGACTCTTAATAAAAAACGCAATCATGAAGAAGAAATAAAAAAACTAAAGGGGAGTTTCTATATTAGTTTCCACACAATCAGCATTTCAATGCAAGAGGTGTTTATTCTCTTAAAATTACAAGGGAGACGCTCCTAAGTTAATGCATTACCTTGTTTAAGTAATTGATTTGAGTGATTACACAGGCAAGGACAACCAAGGTAAATGTCCATGTTTGGGGGTATAGTAACTGATTCATTCCTGAGAACGTCAGCTTCAGAGCAATTCCAAGTGCTTTGACACTCATGACCTGTTACTAGCAAGCAGGAAAGATAATTTTTAAAACAGTAGAATTACACCTGTACATAAGTGCACACAAATGAATAAATAAATGAATAGATAGACATAACAAAGTTAATGAAAAGTCAGATTCGAGACTAGGATAACAACCAACACATACCGATAGTGAGCCCATAAGCGAACAGACTGAAATATAGACCATAACATGAGTCTGCCCATAGTACGGTATAACACGGATGATAATTACTATAACTGCTGCTATGACAATAGCAGCATACAAGAGAAAAGCTGCAGGGGACATCACAATGCAGGAATTACAGCAATATGAGACAAAAGAGGAAACAAAATACAGCATCAAGAATTTCTAAGCCATCTCACAAAAAAAATTCCTCAGAAATATATACCTGGCTCTGTTGCAAGGTCCCACACTTCCTTCACAGACTCAATTTCACGTTCTTGAGGCGCATGCAGAACAATTGTTGTTGAACCCACAACGCAAAGAACACAACCAAGAATCCCAAAAATGTGTAACTTTTCCTGTAACATAACATGTGCAAGAACAGCACTGCAAGACAAGAATGGAAATTAGTGTCGCATTTGGACAGAGTGGCAACTCCTTTTTCATATTCTTACCTGTCTCCACCGATGTCCACATGCGACACTTGGCATTATAAAATAATCCAATATATGAAAGACACAAGTGAATGTTCCCTTGCCTGATAATGATACTGAGTGCACCAAGAGGAGTGACTAGAATAGCTGGTGCAAATGCATAGGCTGCAAAATTAGCGATTTCCCCAACTATCACTGCCACAATGACAATTATCCATCTTAGAATGCATACAATGCGAACTGCACTCAAACCTCCAACATGCTTCATATTTTTAAACAAACAAGAGTAGCTGGTATAGAAAGAGAAAAAACAAATCCCATTAATAAAAAAGATCCAAACAACTGAGTTGAAAAAAGTGCAAGGTACATGAAATAAAAGTTTACATAATTCTTTGAGGTATATGAAAAAGACTATGCAATTTTGGCACTCTTCAAGATCTTTAGCTAATCAGAAGAGTATATTAAATTTATATAGACTATTTATTTTGTTGTGAAAAAATATGGACCGTTCATTTAAATAGTAAAAAAAAAAATAGATTACTTATTTTGTACCACACAATGCATGGGCAATGATATCAACTATAGTATCTCTCATTGGTATGAATTATCAGCCATTAGAAAATAAGGACACTTACTTGTTATCATGCCAATCCACCAGAGTGGTTCATAGATGTAAGCATAACCCCCAGCACCTACAAAAAAAGGTCTGCAAATTCAGACAAGGTAAAAACATGAAGCTTTATTATCAGACAGAAATCAAGCCATTAGTACAACTGCATGCAAAAAATAAAATAATATTAGCATTTTAAGCATGTATTGAGTATTAAACTCAAAAAATTTCACATTCCACAAGTTGTGCTCCTACTTCTATAGAGAAAGGGAAAAAAGATATTTGCATAAATTACAATTTCATGAATTGAAAATTGTCAAAAAAGTTAAAATTTTACATTTTATATATTATTCTTATACATTGTAGATCACACCATCACTTAATAGAATACAAGGTCTTAAAAAACCGTAAAGAGTACAAATAATTCATGGACAAGGCATTGAGAGCTGAATGATATTCTGCAAGCCTAGGACAAAATTGTGAAACTCTTGTATTCAGTCATATGACACCAAACAATTATTTGGAAGAAACAAACAAACAACAATTTAGCATCAACAAGATAACACAAAGACTTCATACAAAGTGGTATGGAAATTGATAAGTGGTGCTATATTGTCATGATAACACTAAATGATCTGTCAAACATGAAAAATAACCTTTCACATCAACTGATATTAAGTATTTGTACATATTTGTTTGTATAGCATTGCTCTGTAGAAGTGCATAGCATATCAGAACCAGAACAACAATTTAGCATCAACAAGATAATTCTTTAAAGAGCACTCAAAAGTACTACTTCAGAACCTAAGAAGTCCACAAATCGAAACTATACATGCAATTCAAAGAAGGTGTCCTTGATCTGTCAAAAGAAAGCAACAGCTTTGGAGAGCCACTTTATCCTTCCAGATACTCTCACATTTCTCATCAGCCTTCTCAAAAGAGTGGACTCCAATATCCTAAAACTATCCAATAAATAAGTATATCTTCACCCCACTCTAGACTCGAAACAAATTTAGGATATCAAGAAAACTGCTGCAAAGTCCAATTTCAATCTTTCAAAGCCCTTATAAGACTTAGGGCCTATCTTTTGCTACCCTTATAGGACTTGGGGACTAACCACAGCTAACATTGGCCTTTCTATCTAACCCTCAATTGCCACCACCTTGTTTTTCTTTTTCAGAAATGAAGAAAACAGTTGCTAACGCTTTTGTGCACACCATGCATCATACAAGTAAGAATACAGCTATCCTCTCCAATATATAACGCAACAAAGTTAAAGAGTACATGTCTTTCACTTCTGAAGTTATTCCACAGCTTTGTCCTGTGAAATCCATAACTATATTGCCAACCATTGCAAGAGAGAAATTATAGTCTATATTTGGATAACAGGTTTATCATCATCTCCTGACAAATGTTTATCACATTAAAGATGTTTTTTTTTCTCTTTAGCAGGAATTGCTTAGATAGTGTGTAGCATTCAAATGCCACTAATGGTGACTAGATGGGAATTTGTAGGCAAGCAGAAGAGAATGCAATTAAACATTCAACAACAAGCAGAAGAGGAGTGGGACAGGAACGCACATTTAGATGAAAAGTCCCAAAATACCAAAACAACAATGCCAAGTACGAATGATAGTACAAAGAAAAGAATCATAAATTAGTAGAATGACATTCAGTTGCTGTCCTTATACTCAAAGCTGCACCAGAAAAATACAAATGGATTTGATATGAAAAGTCATCCATAAATTGAAAACCCATCAACAAATTAATGGAAACCCAAGTTAATATCTCTAAATTAAACACATTTCCATTCCCAACAAGGAATGCTTATAAAATCTAACTAAAAACACATGTTGCACAATTATTTTCATAAGTGTCATGTCTCATGCACTTAAAACTTCAACCATTAACAAATAGAGCCGTCAAAGGAAAAGAAACACCACCCAAATCAGTGTACATCCAATAATGGAAATGATGAGGTTAAATGCAAATTCAAGTAGTTGAGAACCCCTTCAGATACACTATTCTTGACCTGGATGTGTACTGCATCAAATATCTGAAAGTCCAATGGACTTCAATCTATCAATCCAATACCATAAATCCATCAAAGCTTTTTCAAAGTCCCAAAATACCACCAAGATGAGAGAGAAACTTAGGTTTTAGCAATAGTCAGATCAAAAGGTTTAAGAAAATGCACAAACCCAGATGTCTTCGCCAGCTTAGTACATATGATGCATTCAAGAATCACAAGCCAACATAGAATCTGAAAAAAAAATCCTGAAAAGAACTCGAAATAGAAACTTCGCAGTTCACAAATCATATGAGGGAGTAAACGAATGATCACTTGGAACAACACCTCCAAATGTCCATCTCTCCCCAAGTAGACCTCAAAAAATACAATGGAATCGAACTAAACAGGTTTTAAAGGCAATGTTCCTGGAAACAGCTATGAAACCCCAAATAGTGGAAAGAATTAGTGAGCATAGCTCCGATGCTAGCAACAAGGTGGTGAACTATGATCAGCTGATTAGCCATGGTTTTTACTCGTACACCCGCAACATGTAAATTTTATTGATTCTAGCAGTATACGTAACAAAACATAAACAAGCCTCCATTAAAACATCATCAAGAATCCTATCTACAAAAATTTAACCCACCTTGAAGTTTGAACCCCCCCCCCCCCCCCCCCCCCCCCCCCCCAAAAAAAAAAAAAAGAAAAAGAAAAGCTTATAATACTTGCAATGAAGCATACAAAACAAAGTCTACTCAAGACAAAATCCCCAATTGGAAAAATTCAAAACCATACCACGGTTACCACCGACCATACCACCGAAGACCAACCCATTTCATACCCAAAAACAAGTTAAAAAAGGGCAACCCAACCCAAAACAAAAATTAGCGCCAATTCCAGCACAAAATCACAATTAAACAAAAACCCACCAAAGTGAACAGATAACCAGTGAGACCCCACAAAAATGCAATCCATTTCAAGGCCGGAAATATAAAAACCAACTAAAAGAATAACAAAAAGATGAAAACTTTACCTGCCCTAAGACCAGAAGCGCCAGCTTTCTTCAACCCTTTTTTCTTAACAATAAAACTGGCTCCTATAAAGAAACTTGAAGACAATGCCAACACCAATCCCTTTATGTTATCTGTTGATATTCCTTTATCTGCTTCAGCCATAACTTGACAGTACCTTCACAACCACAACAGCAACAACAGTGTCTCACCTCAGAATGCAATATTTCCATTCCACATGATTCATCAAGTCTTCTTCATGATCATATAGGCATCAGAATCAGATTGTTTAGCGCAAATGTCAAGCGGAAAGAGAGATTGTTGGGATTGGTGTGTATAATAATGCAAGTAAGGTTTTTGTTTGTTTAGTTAAGGATTTAGATCGATCTGATAGATTTTGTTCTTGTTGGACAAGAGACAGAGAGGCTGCGACAAAAACTCAGCTTTCTTTTCTTTTTCGTTTTTTAGTCAAAAAAATATGTTTTTTGTTAATTATCCAATCGACGACGACGCTTCAATACAATTACTACTCGACCCGTCGTTCGGACACTGTAGTGTATGCCTGACAACAATGACAGTGTGTCAGTTGCTACTCGGTCAACGATTACGATGGTCATTTATACAAGCGGTCCTTAATGTGTGAAATTATTTACAATGCAAGTATTTACGAAAAAAAAAAAATATATATATATATATATATTATTATTTTTTATTTTATTTTAGAGCAACTATTGAATTGTGTTTCTGGGACTTGGGAGTGGTAACTTTTCAAGTTTTATTCCTAATTATATTTTTTAACTTTACTAGATTGTAATTATTTTTTTTTCAGGAAAAAAAAATCAATACTCAACCTATATTGATGTTGTTTGGTGTTGCGGTTCAACATGTGGTTGCATTGAACCGCAAAACCAAACACAACAATTACCAAACGGGATCCTAATTTTTTACTATGGATCCCACCTAAAAACCTGCGGTTGCACCGTATTTTGAAAAGCATTTGTAAGATGCTTTTCATAGCACGCCACACTACCATCCAAAGCACAACCTGCCTATGGTCATAACAGATAAACACTCTGCTTTCATAATTCTACACTCCTCTTTCCGTCGGTATTAGTCGGTGACCCTTTCATCATAGTCGCTCATGTTACTAATCACATAAACAGTAATTTCATGAATTAATTCACGATGAACGCAGCGCACTGTTTTGCGTTTTTTTTTAATCTTAACTCTTGGGCTAGGCTGGGTCCAAATCCAAAAGAGTTGAGCATTTTGGCCTAGTTTGATTTTATATATATATATATATATATAGAGAGAGAGAGAGAGAGAGAGAGAGAGAGAGAGAGAGAGAGAGATTAGTCCTAATGAAAGGAAAATGTACGTGATTTCGTTTCACTCCACAACCCTGTTATTTTTTGATTGATTATGAATCAGAAACTTGCAACTGTATTTGACCTTAGAATTATATCTCTATAACTGGATCACAAATGTTGTTACTAATAATATTATTACTAGATGTTGTTCATTCATCAAATAGCAAGGGATCGCAGAGGCATTAACGTATCGATTTAGTTCGTGATGAAATTGCAAGTAGTTTGATGAGAGAATAATACGTTCCAAAAAAAAAGAATGTTCGCTTTTAATATTAACTAAAATGATGAATAATATAATATTTCTCTTTTATATACAAGTATTTTTGGCAATATAAATATTTAAAAGAATATTTTATTTTTTCATATTTTGGTTGATGTCATAATTTTTAATTATAAATATAATGTATTAGATTTTTTTTTGGCCCAGTTTGATTTTATATATATAAAGATTAGTCCTAATGAAAGGAAAAGGCACGTGACTTCGTTTCACTCCACAACCCTGTTGTTTTTCGATTGATTATGAATAAAAAACTTGCAACTGTATTTGACCTTAGAATTATATCCTTATAACTGAATCGCAAATGTTGTTACTAATAATATTATTACCAGATGTTGTTCATCCATCAAATAGCAAGGGATCGCAGAGGCATTAACGTATCGATTTAGTTCGTGATGAAATTGCAAGTAGTTTGATGAGAGAATAATACTTTCCAAAAAAAAAAGAATTTTTGCTTTTAATATTAACTAAAATGATGAACAATATAATATTTCTCTTTTATATACAAGTATTTTTGGCAATATAAATATTTAAAAGAAGTATTTTATTTTTTCATATTTTGGTTGATGTCATAATTTTTAATTATAAATATAATGTATTAGATTTTTTTTTATCTGGATTGAATAAATATACCCTTTTCAAGATTTTGTTTGAATAAAATACACGTAATAGCTAGTAGTTAAACTATCATAGTCACCTAAACTATGGTTTCTGTTTTAAAAATATGACAAATTCATATATATTAGAGAATAAAATAAATTATATCTTGGAATCTCACCTAACACCTTAAATTTTTAGGTGAGATGATTCCTTAACATGGTATCACAATCTTGTTGACATAACAGTCACGAGTTTGAATTTCACCATCCTCATTCTATTTGATAAAAATCAAACACAAGATAGAGTAGGTATGTGTGCAAGTTTCAAGTCCAAAGAGTTTTTACTTGAGGAGACGTGTTAGATAATAATATAAATTATATATTGGGTCTCACCTAACAACTTATATATATATATATATATATATATATATATATATATATATATATATATATATTAACTAAAAAATATAAGTCATGACGTTTTTACTGTGCAAAATGCTATTGTTCACCCAAACTCAATTCACTATTCATTTGCTACAATGTAATGACCATTTACCCCCAGGTCCAAAACTTTTAGCCCCCAGGACCAGAGGTATTTTTGAATTTTCCATGGGACACAGATGATATTTTCGGATTTGTTGCACAGTGTAACGACGCAAAATAGCCCCTGAAAAAGACAAAATAATTTACCTGGATACAGGGGTGTTCTCGGTTTTCCAAATATTTTGAACAGTGAATAGACCGAAATAACCCCCAAACAAGACAAAAATGAGCATTGTAGCTAGGGTAGAGCTGTATTTTCCGCACTGGTTATCTCGCAATTCTGGCTGGGTGCAGGGGTGCTAAAGTTATTAGCTAATATTTTATTATTATTTTCTCAAACACTGCAGGGCGCGTCGTACGGACACGCCCGCGGTGTTCAACGTGGACACGCCTCTATGGCGGCGACTGCCGGGTACTCAGGTGGCCAAAACTTCACCTTCCTCGTGTCTCCTGGTTCACCTCCTTGTTCTCTATCCAACGGTGTCGCGCGTGTTCGTCTCCGGTGTACGGTTAATCGCAGGCGAACTATTTTGGATGTTTTTTCTGTTTTCTCTCTCCTTCTGGCGCAACTTACGCCTTGGTCCTTAATTGATTGCTAATTTTGGTCCCTCAGATTTTGATTTCGTTTTTATTCTTGATTTCCTTAATTGAAAGTTTGATTGTTTTCAATTGTGCCCTTCAATTAAAACTAATTATAAATTTTGGTTTTCATTTCAGTCCTTATACTTTTGATTTTTTATTCCTATAATTTTCGGTACACAGATTTTCATTTCTTTTAATTGTGTCCCCCAATTGAAATTGATCATATATGCTACTTTTTATTTTAGTCCTCATTCTTTTAATTTTTTAACAAAATTAAACAACAATTACCTTTAAAAATGTCATTATTTGTTTCGGTCCCAAAGTGTTTATTTATTTCAAATTTATCGTTAAATTGATATATATATATATATATATATATATATATTGTTTTAATTTTTTTTAATTGTGTCATTCAATTGAAATTGGTAATATATGCTACTCTTCATTTCGGTCATTACTCTTTTAATTTTTTTAACAAAATTACACTGCATTTTTTTTTAAATAGCTTTATTTGTTTTGGTCCCAATATTTTAATTTATTTTAATTTTATCCTTTGATTAGGATTAATTATATTTTTTTATTTTCGGTTCTTATTCTTTGAATTTCTTATTTAATATTAATTCCTTTGATTTCTTTTTGTCATTCTTAGACAATGTTTATTTTTTATCCGTATTTATGCATTTATGATTTTAGTTTTGTTTTTAATTTTTATTGGGGTTTTATTTTTTATCGGTTCAATCCTGAAATTTTAATTTATGTTGGTGATCATTATAAATTTAATATTGCTCCCTTTTTTCCTTTGTTCGTTATTTTTGTGTTTTTTGTTATTTTTATTTGTTCTTTAGATCAGATGATTTTTATGATTTTATTACTTGTGCAATAATAATGATAATTTTAGTGATTATATTTTAATTTTTTATTTGTAAAAATGTTTTGCTTTTTTTTAGTTTTTCGGAACAATTGAATGATTTTAATTGTTTGAGCAATAATGCTAATAATAATTTTAACTATTATAGCAATGATAACGACGATGATATAGGGATGAATTTTCAATTTATGCTTTGTCTTTTTGTGGATAGAAAATTAACTACTCATTTTTGTTATTTGATTATTACAAGTATTTTCACAATTTATATTTTGTTTTTGTGTTTGATTTAACTTTAAATTATAAAATGAGCTAATCTTAATACATTGAATTCAATAATCCGGACATTTGAAACTTTTTGTTTTTTTAATGATGATGATAATTTTACGTTGGTTATTTCATTGAAACCTGCTAAACAGATAAATTTATATCGATTTAAAATTCATATATTTTATAGAAAACTTGCACTTGACACGAATTTTGCATTAAATATATTAAAATTTTGTATTTTTATTTTGTATTTTAAATTAATTTTTTTAATGATTTTATATCTTTTTCATATGTTAATATTAAAAATAATTTAAAAAATAAATAAATATACATTATTTTAATATATTTATTAATGAAAAACACTTTCAAAAATAACTTCAACTGTTCTACCAAACAATCGGTCGTCACACATTCAAAAGGAATGCTTCCATCATTGACTCAATATGGAGAACCTGTTTTATATTGTGGTAGAGGTAACTTTAACTTTTCAAAGTCTTTTTTTTCTAAAATATATTAAAATATTATTTTTTTACTATAGTATATAAAAATAATTTTAAAATATAAAAAATACTAATTTTGAAGCAAAAAGGTTAACAAGGCGATGGAATTGGCTATCCCATGTGCCAAAACAGCATGTATCTTCACTTTCTTTCTCTTGGGTAGACGAAATTTTCCAAGTTGGGGTTTGAAAAATAATAATTTAAAACTTCTTTGCACTAATGATTGGCTAATGGAACATGAATTTCCACTAACTTTTTAATTTTTCCATTTCATTAGTCCAACTCTCATAATCACACGCACGCCTTCCATTGAAACCATTTCCCAAGTCACATCTAAGAAAGAAAGTTGAAGGATGACTCAAAATAAGTAAATCAAGCACTTAATCAAATTGATTTTTTGTAATACAATAAGAAAAAAAATCTAGAAAGAATCATGGGAACCACTAATTTTTAAGAGACTTGTTGATCCATTTGTTTAGCGGTGTTTAAAAGTATGGTATTGTTAATACCACTCCGTTTTGGTTTTTCTATTGGAACAGAACATTTCGATTTCAAAATGTTTCGGGGTTGGACTGTTCATATATAATTAATTATATATATATATATATGAAAAAATTAAAATGTTAATTTAACAAGTATAATTTAAATTCAAGATAAATTAACTTTAAATTATACAATACAAACACTAAGTCAAACAAACATAATCTCAAAATTAAAAACATCTCTAAAATTCCAAAATATTATGATAGTAAAATATTCTAAAATAAAAGAAATATTATGATTTTGAGCCGGAACGGTACCGAGGCGTTCCGGCTGGAAATTAGTCGGAATTAAAACCGAGATGAAAACGACACCGTTTCATCTCGGTTTTTTTAATGGCGCGGAACGTTTCGGCCAGAACGGAACGAAATTAACAAGCCTGGACTAACAAGTTTTCAAATGACGTGATGATAAAATATTTATGATTTGTATAATATATTTCAAGTTCAAGTTAGTGAGCGTATCTTTTGTGAAAATTTGAGATAACCAAGGTTTTATTTGCTTATCTTGGTACATAAAATGTATTTTCCAGAAAATGAAGCTTCCTCGCATCCAAAAAAAGTATGGTAGCAATTGTTTTTCAAAGTGTTTTTTCATTTAAAAATAAATCAAAATAATTTATTTTATTTTTTAAATAATTATTATTAATATCAACACATTAAATGACTTGAAAACACTAGAAACAAAAAATATTTTTAAAACACAAAAACAAACTGGTTATTAGTTCAATCACTTTGAACTCGTTAATTGACATTTTTTTATAATTATCTTGCAACAAATTAAGATAAAATCATATTATAAATTAAAGTTTTTCTTGAATATAATAAATTGGTGAAATTAACATATAATGTTTTAAAAAAAATTATGATTTGTACACCCTTTATTTCAGTGAACAACACTTCTTTATTTGACAGTATGGGATTCAAGTTGTAACGTAGATTATTTATTATTTCAGTTTAAATCTAATTAAGGGCAGGAAGAAATTTCAAAGGTACCTGTTAAATTAAGATGTGATTGAAGTTGTTTTTAAAACTGTTTTTTTTTTTTTTAAATATATTAAAATAAAGTTTTTTTAAATTATTTTTGATATAAACACATGAAAATAATCTAAAAATATAAAAAATAAATTTAAAATAAAAAATAAATTTAATATTTTTTAAAAACACTTTTAAAATACAGAAACAAGCGAAACTTAACAGCAATTACGTAGGAAAAGAAGAAAGAAAGAAAGAAAAGTCTTCCAAACGCGTTTCTGAGGCCAGGCTGCTTTCAACATTCATTCGGGGCTCCACACCAAAGACTTGCCAAGAAGGGTTTTGTTTTTCATTCACACTTCACTCTCCCATGTCCACACTTCCGCCGTGTCTTACACTATATTTTTTTTTTAAAAAATTATTTTTTATTTTCATAAACTAATATTAGAAATAATTTTTAATAAAAAAAATCATCTTAATATATTTTTAAATAAAAAATATTTTTAAAAATAAACTCGATCATATTTCAAAGCAGTCATGAAGCTCTATCACAAAAATTCATGACTTGTCCTAAATGTCAAATTCTAGCAAACAAATAAAGAAAAAAAAAATACTCCCCTCCCCCCTCCTTAACCATTCAAAGAAGTAGGAACCATTCAAGGTGTGATTACACCAATGAAATGCTAGTGACGGGGTAAGTGTGTGTTTGAAAATGTGGTTTAGAGTAACTTTTAAAAATATATATTTTTTTTATTTTTAACTTTTATGTATTAAAATCATATAAAACACACAAAAAAAAAATTATATATAAAAAAGAAGAAGTTACATTTGTTTTTTCAATAATCTTTCCCACACAAAGAAGTAGCAACCATTCAAGGTGTGATCACACCAATGAAATTCTAGCTACTGTGTTAAGTGCGTGTTTGTAAATGTGGTTCTAGAGCACTTTTAAAGAATACATTTTTATTTTTATTTTTAACTTTTACATATTAAAATGATTTAAAACTCGCACAAACAAATTTTATATATGAAAAAGAAGAAATTACATTTGTTTTTTCAATCAAGGTAGTCAAAATCGCGAGTCAACTCGCAAAATCGTACGATTTTGTGAGTTGGCTCCGAAAACCTGGTTGGACCGGAAAGAAAAATCGAAACCGGTCAAACTCGGTCAAACTCGTAGAAAAATCGTTCAAAATCGTAGAAAAATCGTAAAAAATCGTAGAAAAATCGTAGAATAATAATAATAATAAAAAATAATAATATTTAATTATATTTAAATTCATTTTTTAAATTTAAATATAATTAAAAATAATAATTTTTGTACGGACATTTTATGATTTTTCTACGATTTTACGATCCGATCTTACGATCCGATTTTTCGGAGCCCTTTCCGATCCGTGTCAAAATCTCGATTTTGACTGCCTTGTTTTCAATAATCTTTCCCATAAAACACAAAGCACTTAGCTTTGAAATTGAAACACCTGCAAGGCCACAGTCCCTCCCTCCCTCCCTCCCTGCCTTCTTCAATGTCTTAAAAATCATTTTTTTCTTCTTTTCTCTTCTTTGGTGCCTGCGATTTCTTTTTATTCCGCCCCTCTTAATCTGAAACTGAACCCAACAAGAATATATATAAAAAGATACTGCACGCTTGAACATCTAGAGACAGAAAATAAAGAATAATACAAAAAAAATCTTGGATAATTCAGCTAAGATGACAACTAGGTATGTGCAGCAAAGAACCTCTCTTTTCTTGTCTTTTTTGTTCTTGTTATTCCCTTCTGTGTTCACTCAATTATCTCCAAACCAAACCAGGATTATGATCAATCTTTCTAAGCTCCTTAACTTTTCTGATTCATCATGGGATGCTACTAGAGACCCATGTTCTTGGAAGGCAGTTGCATGTAGCTCTGGTAACTCATCAGTAACTAGTCTTTTTCTATCTAAGTTAGGTCTCTCCAACTCTAATTTCTTGCCTGATGTTTGCAAGATTGAAACTTTACAGTCCCTTGATCTTTCTAACAACCGTTTGAGCTTAATCCCAGATGATTTCGTCAATGGTTGTGGAAGGATTGATGGGCTAAAGTTGTTGAATTTTAGCCAAAATAAATTAGCTGGTTCTTTGCCTACTTTTAATGGTTTTGTTGGGTTAGAATCTTTGGACTTGTCTTTCAATTCCTTGTCTGGTAATGTTAGTCAACAGTTAGATGGATTGCTTGCGCTCAAAATCTTGAATCTTAGTTTCAATAAGTTCAGTGGTCCTCTTCCTGTAAACCTTGGAAAGTACTTGCTGTTGGAGAAGCTACAGCTCTCTATGAATCAATTCCAAGGTGCAATCCCTCAAGATATTGCGAATTGTCAGAACTTGAACTTACTTGATTTAAGTGGAAATGTTCTTGACGGGTCTATTCCTGCTAGGATTGGAAATCTCACAAAGTTGAAGTTCTTGGTTTTGTCTTCAAATAATTTGATTGGAGATATCCCAGCAAACATTTCAAATATTCCAACCTTGTTTCGATTTGCAGCAAATCAAAACCAGTTTGATGGTAGAATTTCCAGTGGAATTACAAGATATCTTAGCTTGTTAGATCTTAGTTACAATCAATTGAGAGGGCCTATTCCAGCAGACATTTTGTCACAGTCGAATTTGCAACTTGTGGATTTGTCTTACAATCAGTTAGATGGTTCAATACCTTCGAGTATATCTGCAAGTTTGCTTAGATTGAGATTGGGAAGAAACAATTTCAATGGCTCGATACCTTCTTCATTTGGGAAACTTGAGAAGTTGACTTACTTGGAGCTGGATGAAAATAGCTTTACCGGTGTAATACCTCCTGAGTTAGGTTCTTGCCATAGTTTGGCACTGTTGAATTTGGCACAGAATGGCCTTACAGGTTCTGTACCTACAGTATTGGGCAATCTCAACGCTCTTCAAGTTTTGAAGCTTCAGCATAACAGGTTGGATGGAGAAATCCCTTCAGAGATCACTCGATTACAGAAGTTATTAACCTTGAACATCAGCTGGAATTCGCTTACTGGTTCAATACCTTCTTCAATTTCAAACTTGCAAAGCCTTGCTCACTTGAACTTGCAATGCAACAATCTTCAGGGTTCAATTCCTGTCACTGTTAATAGCATGAACTCTCTGTTAGAACTCCAACTCGGACAAAATAAACTAAATGGAACGATTCCGTTGATGCCAGTCAGATTGCAGATTTCCTTGAATCTCAGCAGCAACCTCTTTCAAGGAGCTATTCCAGGTGCCCTTTCCCGACTGAAGGACTTGGAAGTTTTGGATCTCTCAAACAACAATTTCTCGGGTGATATTCCCAACTCTCTTACTGGAATGGAATCCCTAAACCAGTTGATACTCACAAACAATCAGCTTTCTGGAGTCATCCCAGGGTTCAGACCATATGTGTCTTTAAGTGCAGGAGGAAATGCAGGACTTATAAACTCGAGTGCAACAAAAACTCCCCAAGAACCCCCAAAGAAGGGGAAATCAGTTGCTGTAACAGTCGTGCTTGCAGTTGTTGCTGCTGTTCTTTCTGCTGGAGTTGTCTCAATTATAGTTGTATCATTATTCAGACGCTTTCTCAAGGTTAACAATCACCAGTCACAATCAGGGGAAGAGCTTCCACCTCCTCAAGTGATCGAAGGCAATCTGTTGACTACAAATGGAATTCACAGGTCTAACATCGACTTCACCAAAGCCATGGAAATAGCTGCTAATCCGTTGAACATTGAGTTAAAGACTAGGTTTTCAACATACTATAAGGCCACCATGCCATCTGGAGCAAGCTACTTTGTCAAGAAGCTCAACTGGAGCGACAAGATATTCCAATTGGGTAGCCACCATAAATTCGGACAAGAGCTGGAAGTTTTAGGGAAACTGAGCAATACCAATGTCATGACTCCTTTGGCCTATGTATTGAGCACGGACAGTGCTTATCTCTTCTATGAATACGCTGAAAAAGGCACCCTTTTTGATGTTCTTCATGGTAAACTGGGAGATGCTTTGGACTGGGCAAGCCGTTACAGTATAGCAGTTGGAGTTGCTCAGGGCCTTACCTTTCTTCACGGATGCACCTCTGGTCCGATTCTCCTCCTCGACCTTTCCAGCCAAAACATTTTGCTCAAGTCCCTGAAGGAGCCTGTCGTAGGAGACATTGAGCTCCACAAAGTAATTGATCCAACAAAGAGCACTGGCAGCCTTTCAACAATCGCTGGCTCTGTCGGCTATATTCCACCAGGTAAACAACCCTTTACGTTCAATGTCCAGCAAGTGTCAGATTTCAATTTGTATGAAGTGGTTGTGACCAAAATTCATGAATTTTTCCCATGAACATGGTTATTGAATGACTTATTGTAAATAGTTTCACACTGTTTAATGAATCCTTCTTTGTCAGATTCCTGAGTTTCTGATATTGACTTGATGAATGATTGTGGTTCTTGCAGAGTATGCGTACACAATGAGGGTGACAATGGCTGGGAATGTATATAGTTTCGGGGTCGTTCTGCTGGAGCTGCTGACAGGAAAGCCAGCAGTCAGTGAGGGAACTGAATTAGCCAAGTGGGTCTTAAGTAAATCAGCACAGAAAGACAGGCGGGATCACATCCTTGATTCTAACATCAGCAGGACTTCACCTGCTGTCAGAGGCCAGATGCTTGCGGTCCTTAAGATTGCCCTTAGTTGCGTTAGTGTTTCCACTGAAGCAAGGCCAAAGATGAAGAGTGTGTTAAGGATGATCCTCACTGCATGATGAGGCCTAGCTCAGAGCACAACTCTCCTAGAGGTAGCAGTTCTATATTTTCGGAAGATTATAGTTTTCAAGTTTTTATTTCAAATCTGTAGATAGAAGAAGAAAGGTTTCTTGCTGCACAAAATGAGGCAGCTGCTGCAAGCCAACCGGCATGTATAATCTGCAATTGCTATTTATACCAGGGTTTTCAGTTTCGTTTCGACCAAAACAGTCGAAACGTTTCGTACCAGTTAAAAAAACAAGATAAAAATATTTCAGTTTAAATTCTGGTCCATTTCGGATTTTTCGGCCAAATACCGGCCGAAATGTTCTGATTTTGTTCTGTCCGTTTCGTTTCGGCCAAATATTGTTTTTATTTAAATAATGAATAATTTTACAATATCAATCATATCTCTTAATCTGACCGTTAGATTGAGATGAAATTTGATGAGGAGTCTCTTAACATATTTATATATATCATGTTAAAATTTTAGAGCAATCAGAAAAAATAATGTTCTGGCTAGATTGATGATGATATTCTTGTAATATTGTACATGTTTATTATTTTGTTCAGAAAAATTATTTTATTGTGTTTTTTAAAATTAAATTATACAATTCTAAATAATTTTATTTTAGATTTAAACTAATTTTTTCTTGAATTAATATATACACACATAAAAAATCAAATTAAAAAAACACATTTCATTCCATTTAAAAAAACACATTTCACAATGAAAGAATTTCTGGTAATGTATCTATCCATCTCTCTTTTTGCCATCATTTGGTAGCTCGCGTATTGTCAAGCTCTCGTGGGTCCAATGAGAGATTTAAAGCGTTCTTCCAAAGTTATTTTTTACGTTGTATCATCATTATTTTTTATTTATTTATAACAGAGGTGTCCGGGTCAGCTTATACGTACCATAACTAATTCCCGGATTCACTGAACATCCTGCAAACCCAGTGAGCATATAAGGCACCGCAGGGATAACAGGCGTGCATGGTGGAACTTGAATCCTGGTACAGAGGAAGAAAACAAATCCTTTCAACCACTTGGCCAAGACCCACTTGCACGTTGTATCATCTTTGCTTGTTAGGGAGTAGAAGTCCTATTAATTAAAAATGCTAAAAAGGGATCAGCTATTTTATAGCTAATATATATAATGTCTTTGTCCTTTTTAATACAGCTGCTAAATCATGCTTTTAGGAGTATTTTTTTTCCCATGGTTTTAATGGGGCTTGCTGAGTTATTTGGGGGTGGATTGGTCTACAAATCTTATTTTGCAAAGTAAAATGATTTTTTAACTTTTTAAAGATTTTTTTTACTTGGGTATTTTTGTTTTTTTTAAGTTTAATTCATTTTTTTCCGTAAAGCATGTTGATTCTAATTCAAGAATCTAATGTAATTTTTCTTTTGATTAGTATTTATTTTATTTCAAATAACTTATAAAATTATCATTATTTTATATAATTTCATCCTCCGTTGATCGTTATCATTTATCAAAAATTTTCCTCATTTTTGTAATTGATTTTTTTTTTTATTTAAGATGGTTTTAATTTTATTTTTAATTTCACCATCCTTGATTATTTTTTCCCTATCAAATTTAAACCTTGTTTTTTTATTGTTACATTTGACCTTAAAAACCATTTTAATATTTTTTTTTTGCAATTTATTCTTCAACATTAAATTTATTTTCTGTTGAGCTTCTTAATTGAGTTTGAATTTAAAATTTAATGGGTTAGAGTAATTCAAATTTAAAGATTTGTTTGAGTTTTTTTTTTATCCTTGAATATTTATAGTTTGTTTTCTACATATTTTTTCAATCATTTTTTAGAATAACACAATATTTTTGCTTAAATCAAACTTTTTTTTTAAAAAAATATTTCTAATTAAATTAAATTAATTTATTTCACACTTCAACATTACCATTCTTAATCTTGCTTTTTTAAAAGATTTTTTTTTTAATTAAACGGAGGCTGGCATTTCTAACCTTCAACAGTTGGGGCAACTGCTGTTTACTTGTGAAACTGTGCAAGGGAAGGAGAAAGACAATCATCAGAATTGATTCTGAATGCTTCTTCCTGGTCACCACATAGAAATCTTCTTCAAATAAAACCATCAATCCATCTGTTATTTTTTTTGATAAAAAGCAAAAACATCCGGCCTTCACCACAACATTAAAGTAAAAAAAATAAAAATAAAACTTGTGATATCTGAAACCCAGATAAATATTGCTCCTCAAAATTCTGCTCCTGTTCTACATAGAACTTTGGACAGAGATAACAGCTCCTACATTTCTCTTTTTCAGTAAACTCCATGAATATCAAGGAATGATTACCAGAGGAGGATGAACTTTGAATGAAATCTTCAGGAAGGAAAGATATGTGATGGAATTTTAATTAGAAGGTAAGGTCTTTAGGATCCTCAATAATCTTTGCCAGTGTTTGCAAGAAAGCGGCCAGATCAGCACCATAGATTACACGATGATCGGCTGTAACATTTACCTGTAGATGTTGCATTTCCAGTACAAGAAATATGAATCAAACTAATTGTCATAGATAAATAACCCTCTCAGAAAATCTGAATATAGCGTGCTCGTTACCTGCATCTGGCTCTTCATACCAATCCGGCCATCCTTGGTAGCGACAACAGTTGGCTGTGATGCTCCGACAGCCATGATTGCTCCCTGCATCAGCCATCGAGATCAATAAACGCAAACCACATATCAATCACTAATAACGAGCGCACTATCTGTACTGGCCTGTCATAGAGGATCCAGCAGATATGTTGCTTTCTATATTCAAGCGGAAACACTTACAGTTCCAGGAGGCAGAATGGCATCAAATCGATCAACACCGAACATTCCCAGGTTAGACAGTGTGAAAGTACCTGCAAATTAGCAAACAAGAACAACGAAATGAGATAGAGAAATATCGCGGTAACGGTATGTTTAACCCAATTGAAAACAGACCAGCAACCAGAGAACAGCCATGCCTATGAATCACTGAGAAAAGCATATGAGAAACACATGGTAACTTCATCACATCAAGGTTCTGAACTACAGAAGTAAAGAAATATGACTAAAGAATAAGCTAGCACAAAACAGAAACCACATTATCAGAGATGGCAACAAATCCTATCGACTAGGACAGAAATGGATGGTCACCCTAGAATTAAAATATCCAGAAACCCTTTCAGTTTGTAATGGCTTTATATACAATAATGGTTTTGTGAGCAGAAACAATCCATCAAACAAAGGATCTCGCACCAGAATTACAAATTAAAACTTTGAGCATCAGAAAACACTTAATAATAATAATAAATCAATCAATAAATAAGAGTACTCCACCATAATGGTACAAAAAAAAGCAATGACAACCATGGGATTATAGCTAATATCACCATTTACAAACCTAGCAAAAGAGAAGGAACTACCATCTCAGTCCTATGAAACTACATTGTTGCTAAGCCTTGTTTGTTTGCTGAAAAATGCTTTCCTGGAAAGCACTTTCCTTACTTTCTCATGTTTGGCTACACTAGAAAACGGATCAACGAAACTCACTTTCCAGTCAAAGGAAACATAAGCTTTAGATGGAGGACAGAGTTTTCCGGTTTAAAAGATTAGAAAACACTTTTCATGAAAAACAAAAACTAAAGTGGTACACTACATTATTCTTATATATAAATAAAAAATGATTTAATAATAAAATGCTTTAAAATATAATATTATATAGGAAATAAAATATTAGGATATATTAATATACAATATAAAAGTATATTAATTTGATATGTTAGTGATATAATACTTTAATTTAGATAATATTGCTAGAAATACATTCAAATACAAAACATGTTTTATTACACAATAACCATACATTTTAAATCATATAAACTATGTTTAAAATTAGGATACCATAGAAGAAGAAAAATTTCAATGTTTTACAAACACCAAAAAATGATTATACGTCTATAATATTATATTTAAAATATTTATATTATATGTAAAGTTATATTTTTTTTAAATAAACTACATATAAATATATGGTATATTAAATTATTTTTTCCCACAATTACACTTTTTATATCTCATTTTTTTTCTTGTAAGTAGTTAAATAACTACATTTAATGTTCTTTATATGTTGGAGAAATTTGGAAAAACAAGTATTTATAAGTGATTTTCCAACTCATTTTTCATGGCATAGTCAAACACTAGAGTGTTCTCAAACTTATTTTCCATGATACTGCCAAACACCATAAAATAATCCATTTCCCATGGAAACCACTTTCTAAAAGGAAACTACTGTACGTAAAGTAGATGCTTTAAATAAAATGATCAGCAATCCAACAAACGAAGGATCTTGCACAAGAAATACAAATTAATAATTCAAGGATCAAATAATGACTAAACAGTACTCCACCACAATGGGGAAAACACGAGATTGAGAACCACAGAACTATAAACAATATCAACAATTGTTAAACTAGCAAAAGCAACCCTTCTCAACTTTGTGAAAGGCAGTGAAGAAACTACCATCCAATCCTACAAAACTAAGTTGTTGCTTACATGCATAAAGTAGCTCTACTGATGCTTTACTTCAAACTACCATTCCATTCCATCCATTTTGAAGTTATAATAATCCATTTAGAAAAACCACGGCAAACATTCCTTACTAAAGTCCACAACCTGATAAAGAGTTAAGATTCATGTCCAGGAAATCAGCAACACATTGATAAGCTATTGACGTACATTATGCAACAAAACAATTGTTGTAGCAATTTGGATGGCATGGCTAGAACATGAATCACCAAGCATTCCAGATAAACATATTCATATGGTTAAAATAAGAATTGAGAGTAAGTAGTAAGAGTACCTGTGTTGTATTCTTGAGGTTGCAGTTGCTTTGCTCGGGCCTTATCAACTAACTCCTTCCATTTTCTTGACAAAGAGTAAATGTCAACCTGATACACGAATTAAAATAAAGTACTAAAAATGAACAAGGATTTATCACCCAGAATATTTATAGAACAACCCAAAGCAGAATAACAAGAACCTTATCAGCATCTTGAAGAACAGGTGTAATCAAGCCACCATCAATAGCCACAGCGACTGCAATGTTGATGCTACTATTATATGTAAAGCTATTACCATCACGGCAACTAGAGTTTATTGCTGGATGCTTAACCAAAGCCAGTGCGGTCGCCTTTGCAAGTAATGCTGTCATTGTCACTCCCTTGGACTTGATCTAGAAATGCACAGAAAAGGAAGCAACACAGACTGGATGAATCACCAGACAAATGAATTCAGTGCAAGAAAATCAAAACATGCCCTATAGATCCCCAGCTTAAATTGATGAAAAATCATTGAACCTAAATTGTTGAGCACTCATAACTTCACCATTTTTAACCATGTTGATAACTTTCTGGAAAGCATCAAGTAAACACGAATTTACTTGAACAGCATATTTGAAGGGAGATCACAACAAAACCTTTCTCTATACAGGGTATCGATTTATGATCTCCTCAAGCATCATTCTAAAAAAAGAAATAATTAAATGCAAATGCGGTAAGCTGTTTCAGGATCCTAAACTATAAAAATCACAAACAATTTACCAATCTAGAAGCAAAACATGATAAAAAAATCAAACAAAATCAAGTATAATACACAAAGCCATGTTAAGCTGCTGATCAATGTATATAGAAAACACAATAGAGCATCATCTCATATATAGCATAAATTATCACCCATAAGCAGCGGCAACATCCAAATATCACTAAAGCACCAACAAACAAATCCCAGCTAAAACATCCTAAATTGTGATTAGAAAAGATAAAAAAAAAAAAGAGGCTCAATAACAATGCTTACCTTCTTGTAAAGAGCATCAAGTGCATCAGTAGTAATAGTATACCCAACTCTAAATGTAGGCACTGACAAACTCTCCACCATATTCCTAGATACTGCCCCTTGCATCGTAGTAAAAGGCACCACCGATCCCAACTCAATCCCGGGCGGTGCCTGCACAGCAGGTGCCGCCGAAACCTTCGCTGCTGGGGAACCCAATTCAGTAGCCACTGCAGCAACAGCCTCAACATCTTTGGCCACAATTCTGCCATTAGGCCCACTCCCTATCACTCTCCCCAAATCAACCTTCAATTCCTTCGCAAGCTTCTTGGCATATGGCGACGCCACCACCCGCTTCCCTCCCTCCGACGCCGGATGCACCGCCGATGCCATCGCCGATGGAGACTGTGGCACCACCACGACTGCCTTCTCAACAGCTTCAGAACCAGTGGTGGATTCTGAAACCGGAGCCGACGCAGGGGCTGAAGATGGAGTCGGCGAAGAAGAAGCAGCTTTAGATTTAGCCTCTTCAATTTCCTCCTGGGATTCAGCTAACAAAGCAATAGCCGATCCAACGGCAGCAACACCACCTTCCTCGACCATGATGGCAGCCAAGTAACCGTCATAGAACGTCTCAACGTCCATGTCAGCCTTGTCGGATTCAACAACAACAACACTTTCACCTTTAGAAAGCTTATCACCTTCGGATTTGACCCAAGAAACAATCTTGCCTTCAGTCATAGTAGAACTCAAAGCAGGCATGAAGATTTCGCGGATCTTGGCATGAACGCGGGTGCGGGCTCTGGAAGAGGAAATGTGGGAAGCCCAGGAAGAAAGACGGGGTTTTTGTCTAAGAGAAGAGGAGGAAGTAAGAAATGTGGTTTGGAGAAAGAGAGCCATTGTACGTGAGAGAAGTGGGAGTAGAGTGGTTTGTTTCAAATGGCTGGGTTTTGTTAAGAAAGGACGAATCTTGGAAACATCGAAAGAGGGGGCGGAGGTTTCAACTTCGACTCCAACTTCAACTACCTTACCCGTGAAACACAAGACTTCATTTTTATTTCATTTATGTTTTTTTCTTGTCCTGTGTTTGGTTACAGTAGTTTGGAAAAAACAACGACGAGTCATTTGCTAGTTGTATTTCTCATGATTGTTACTGTACGAAACATTTTACCAATTAAAAAAATTTTCATGTTGTGTTCTATCTCTGTTTAAATTTTATTTTATTTTATATTTTTTTATTAAATATCAGCCAAAACATTTTGGTTTTATTTTGCCTATTCTATTTTAGCCAAATAGTATTTTTTTTTAAATAATAAATAATTTTATAATATCAATTATATCTCTTAATCCGACTGTTAGATTAAGATAAAATTTTATGATGATTCTTTTAATATATTTATATATTATGCTGAAATTTCAAAACAATCAGAGAATATAATGACTTTGCGAGATTGATGATGATATTCTCATAATATTATACATGTTTGTAATTTTGTTCAGAAAAATCATTTTATTGCGTCTTTTTTTAGATTAAATTGGACAATTCTAAATAATTTTATTTTTGGATTTGAATTTTTTTTGAATTAATATATTTAATTATATAAACAATACAACCCCGAAACGGTACGCCGATACGCTCCAAAATTGAAATATTCCGTTCCACTTGAAAAAACAAAGCACCAATCAAAACAGAATTGACAACCTTGGTCTTTCTTTTTTCTTTTTCTCAACCAAGAATAAATGATGGAATTGATATAGAAAAAGGAGTTTTTTTTTTTTTAAAATAACACAAATAAATAAATTAAAGCAAATAACACGGCCTAGAAAATATTTAAAAAAGTGATATTGTATGATAAGTTGCATACTATATCTATAATTCACAAGTCAAATGTCATATTTGTGACTCACAAATCGCATGTGACTCACAAAAAAAAGGCAAATATGTTTTTTTTCCGACTCTTTACTCCTTACCATAATAAAACCAACTCAACAATTCATAATTTAGCATGGAACACAATTTTAAAATAAAAAAATCAACACAACTCATAATTAGTAGCAAAACACAATATAAGTCCACTTAACATTTTATTAAATTTAAACTAAACTAATAATTCTTATAACATTAAAGTATATAATATAACTACATCTAAATCACTCTACCTCGTGGGCGAGCCTTCATAGCCTCAACTCATTCAACTTAAGATAGGACAGTAATACTTGTGGAGGGATCAACACTAAAATCAACTACATCCTTTTGTTCATGAAAAGTGATATCATTGTCTATTAATATCGTTTCGAGATGTATAGCCATTCCAACTTCTTCAAGTCCACCACATCATAAATTAAATGTATTATTGATCAAGGCACACCTTATCTCAATAACTCCTACATAAAACATGTTTCTTGCTCTTTAAGCCCCCTACATTAAATAATGGATACAATACACATACCAAAGTAGCATTACTAATCTATAATAATATGAACAAGATATTTAAAAAGTATTATATAAAAAGCTATTGCATATGAATTGATTCTGTCATGGATAATAGGATTCATAATGCATCAAATTACCTGGATGTCTTGAAAAACACAACCATATAAGTATAATAAATTGGTGCATTATGGGCAAATATCTTTTCATATTGCTATCTAGATTAGTTATCAAATGTTGCTCCATAAATATCTAATCTCTCATGGCATGCTAGATATCTAGATGAGTTGCATGAACCATCAAACAATTACATCCTCACTTTCCTTAACGACTGATACTACACAACTTATCATCATAATCAATATAATTTAGGATGTGTTGAGACAATCCAAATTGTCATATTACCCGATCAATACAATGTATCTTATTGATATCAAAATAGAGCACTAAAACTTTTGTTAACAATAAATCATCCCCCTCTCAGTAAATTGGTGAAGATACTAATACAAATACTTGAAGTAAGACATCTATATTACCATCAAGACATGAAAGATATATATTAGAAATAAATATAAGACTAAGAAATAATGGCATGTAACTAATAAAAATAATTTTGTAACTCATACCTAGTGAAGTTATTATGTCCAACTCATTTAGGTAAAATTTATGGATATACGACTTAAAGTGAAATGTCTAACTCAAACCATATAATATGACAAGCCATAAAATTAGTATTATTTTGCATGTATTTTATGAATATTTTATTCAAAAATTATTATTATCAAGCTATTAAGAAGACTTGCCTCTACATCATACATATTATTCTCACAACTCTTTGGATGACCTATATGGAGATGTTCCCGAAACATTTACCTATATTCACATTGACAATTTTAAGTTAGTAGTAAAAAAGCATTACATTAACAAAGGAAATTATATATTAAAAATTATTTGAAATACTTATACATGTAGGAGTAATAGATATATGACTATATATGTATATATATATATATATATATATTATACATGATTTGTATTGATACTTTATATATATATATATGAACATGGTCACCCTTAAATTATAATTAGGAAAAGACCAAAAGTCTACAATGAGTGTTAAAAAGAATGGTGACACTACATTGCACTTAATACCTATGAATATTATACCCTTAAATATGTGCATTATATATACTCGAGTATATATAATCATATGATTCTCTATCACATCTTTAGAGGTTTTAAAAAGAGCATTCAACCATGTTATCTTGATGATATTGCCTCTTAAAGAGTGAACTATGTTTGCCTTGCTATCATGTCATTAAGTTTATCATGTCTATCTCCTCTAGTGTAAACAATGTCTGCCTCTATAAAATTTTGGTAAATTTTATAAACTTATGGATATTTATTTAGAGAGAATCATTTGTGTATGCCAAAAATTATTTAAAGAGAAAGCAAAAAAAGCCCTTCAAGGAATGGTTGGTTGGTTGCAGAGGGAGGGAGTGGGTGACTGCCAGGGTTAGAAATTTAGAAAAGAAATAAAAAAGTTTGAAACTCTCTATTTATAATAGATCTTTTAATTGAACCGGTTTTGGTTTGATGTGCAATAATCGATTTTAGGCTTACAAAACCGATATTAAACCGAACTGGATTGTTTTTCCAGAATTTTATAATCAGTGTAATCGAGTTTTTTTAATAATTATTTTTTTCGGTTTAACTAGTTACCTGATTTTTTATTCACCTCTAGTTAGTGACAGGGCGTAAACATTGGGAAAGAGAAAGGAAAGAAGAACAAAAAATGTTGCTAATGAAAAACTAAACCTTTTATCGACATGCATTATGTATACAGGGAGGAGACAAAGAGATGAAGTTGAAACTACTTGTTTGATATTATGTTTTAAAAACTTTTTTGAAATAAATGGATTTTTTTTTATTTTAAATTAATTTTTTTTAGTATTTTTAGATTATTTTCATGTGCTGATGTTAAAAATAAAAAAAAATATCATTTTAATATATTTTTTAATAAAAAACACTTTAAAAAACAATCACAACAATATTAAACAGACACAAAATCATCTTTTTGATCCCTAGAATCAGCCACATGCGATATTTAAAGACGACAGAACAACTAATACGTGTGTCGCACACATCAATTTTTTTAATTATTAAAATACTCAAATAACCCTACCCAACCAATTAATTAAAAAAAGCAATAATAAAATAACACAAATACTCTTTAACCTGGAGTTTGATTATTTGACCTCAAATGTTTTTTTTTTTTTTTTTTTTTAATTTTAATTTTAAGAGTAAGAAAGTTATCTTACTATATATTTTTAATTGAAAAATACAAAACTAGTCTTGAAGTTAAAAAAATAATTTCTTCACTTTCCAATCTAAAGTCTAAACACAAATCTCCTGGCTCCAACGACGGGTTGCTTGAAATTGTGGCCGGGTAGATGACTGGTCGCTTAGACTCCTAGGAAAAACCTCTATACAAGATAAGCTCCCTACCTGTCAACTACATAGCTAGCTCTAGTTTAGCAGTGAAACGCCAACACCAATGATGAAGATGGTAGAAATCATCATGCCCACCAACCTCCACATAAAACCCACTCTCACTTTTAACCCATCAGCTTCCATCTCAACATGGAATCGAAGAAAGAAACCAAGGGGAACAAAAACAAGGAAACTCGGTGCTGTTTTTGCTTCCATTTCAACTTCTTCTCATGACACCATTGGTGAGAGATTGTGGCCAAGGAGTGAACTTTGTGGGAATAATAAGGAGAAGAGAGCAAGCAAGAAAAGGGTATTCTTTTTGGACGTGAACCCACTTTGTTATGCAGGAAGTACACCTAGCTTGCATTCTTTTGCTCACTGGATTTCTCTTTTCTTCTCTCAAGTTAGCCTCACTGACCCTGTTATTGCTGTGAGTCTCCTTTTCTTTCTTACTTTTGATTTTATGCATATATGTTAGTAGTATATTTTTATTATCATAGCAAGTTGTGCTCGTGGATTTATCATTTTGGGATCGATTGGATTGTTTCAAAGGATTATGTGAAAGTGAGATTGTTGTTCATTGAAAGTTGCTGGATATTGTTAAAGAAAGAGGCTATCTTGCAAATTTATTGACTGATAGAGGGATATGCAGGTGACCCAGATAATCAGAATAATAAATGTTCTTGATAATATTTCTTTGAGATTTTAAAGTAACTGTATTGATTAAATATCTGGTTCGCGTTATATAAGTGTCAATTTCTTAATATTCTGGATTCATTGCTGCATATGTTAGACTTTGGAAGAAAAACAAAATTCACTGTAAATTTAAACTCATCTAGTTTCCAAGCACTGGAACGGAACGCAAAGATTTGTCTGAGTTCATAAGTGACAGGTTTGCATTAATCTGGTTGTAGGATGAAAGGTAGGTGCATCATGTTGCATAGCATGATCTACTTGGAATTCTTGCTTCTCCTTTGCAAAAGCTTGTGTTTAATAGCAAGGACTCTGTCAACATAAGCATTTGGATAAGAGATAAACAAGAATCTGTAATTTGAAATTCAAAAGTTGTATTTTAAATTTAAACTATGTAAATCCCTTGTAATCTATCTAGGTTATAGGACTGTAAATCAGTATATATATCTGCACCTATCAATTGAATAAGTACAAGTTTGATTCAATCCTTTTATGGTATCAGAGCAATAAGCCAATACAACCTAAATTTTTTTTCCAGCCATTTTCTTGTTCAAAAATGGCCACCTCTCTACGTACTGAAACCAGTAGCAATGAAACCCAACACTCCCTTATCAGCTTCAACATTGCTGCACAAATCCCCCTCAAACTCAACTCCACAAACTATCTTTCATGGAAACTACAGTTCAACACTCTGTTTATTGGCTACGATCTATTGGGATATATTGATGGTTCTACACCATGCCCACCTATCACCCTTACAACAGACAACACTACCATCCCCAACCCTGCATACACACCATGGATCCGACAAGATCAACTGATCTTAAATGCTATTATCGGGTCCATTTCACCATCAATCATACCCTTCATTGCCCAGTCCAAAACCTCTCAAGAAGCCTGGAATATTTTGTCTACAACCTATGCCACTCCATCTCGTGGCCGAATTAAACAAACCAAAACCCAACTCAAGCAGTTAACTAAAGGTTCAGCCAGTGTTACCTCCTTCTTACAGTCTGTGAAATCGAAAGCCGATGAATTGGCTCTTCTGGGAGCACCTCTTCACACTGAAGATTTAACAGACAAGATTCTTGATGGCCTTGGTGATGAGTATCGCGAACTTACTCGTGCTGTTCAAGCAAGGGATTTGCCAATTTCTTTTGAAGAACTTCATGAGAAATTACTCAACTTCAAAGCCTCTGTGCTTCCTTCACCAACAGACCCATTGCAATTCCCAGCCACTGCCAACATAGCCAACAGGAAACCAACCAATTGGCGCCCTATTAATCAGTCTGGGGCAAACAATCAACAATGGCGTCCCAATTCATCCACCCAAAGCAGGCACCCCTCTGCTCCTCCACCCAATCAGCACCCCAATCAAGGTAATCGTCCATCTCGACCATACTTAGGTCACTGTCAGATATGCAGGCTCCAAGGACATACAGCACAACGCTGTCCCTCCTTCCGTTTCATACCAATTCCAAAATCAGGCACATCTTCTGGGTCACAGTCTTCGTCTGTCACTCCATGGCAGCCGCGAGCACACTTTGCTTCAAACAACTCAAATCAGCCACCATCATGGCTTCTTGACAGTGGTGCCTCTCACCATGTTACAACTGATCTAGAGAACCTTACCATTCACTCTCCATATGGTGGTACCGACGACATCATGATCGGAGATGGCTCCGGTCTCTCCATCACTCACACTGGTTCATCATCTCTTAACACCCGAACTCACTCCTTTGCTTTAAATAATGTGCTTTGTGTTCCTGCCATGAAGAAAAATCTAATCTCAATTTCACAGTTTTGCACATCTAACCGTGTATCTATTGAGTTCTTACCTACTTGTTTTTTTGTAAAGGAAATCCAAACGGGGGCAATCCTGCTGAAGGGGAACACTAAGGATGGCGTTTACGAGTGGCCTCATTACTCACCCATGCTAGCTTTTTCATGCAATAAAACCTCTTTGTCTGATTGGCATCAACGCCTCGGGCACCCTGCTTTTCCAATTTTAAAACAGATTGTTTCACGGAACAAACTTGATTTTTCTCATCAAAATAATTTCTCTTGTAATGCTTGCTTAAGTAATAAAATTCATAAGTTGTCGTTTTCTCAATCAACGATTACTTCATCAGCACCTCTTGAAATTATATATTCTGATGTTTGGACATCACCGGTGACGTCAATAAATAATTTCAAATATTATTTAATATTTGTTGATCATTTCACCCGATATCTTTGGTTTTATCCACTTATTCATAAATCCGATGTCAAAAATATATTTATCCGTTTCAAAGCCATTGTGGAAAAACATTTTGAAAAGCCAATTAAAAAGCTTTATTCTGACAATGGCGGTGAATATATTGCCCTTGCAGATTTTCTTTCTACAAATGGCATTTCCCACTTTACATCTCCTCCACACACACCTGAACACAATGGTATGTCTGAACGGAGACACCTCCACATTGTCGAAACTGGGTTAGCGTTACTCTCTAATGCTTCCCTTCCTGTCAATTATTGGCCTTACGCCTTCGCTACGGCAGTTTATTTAATTAATCGCCTTCCAACACCCACATTAAATAATGTCTCTCCATATGAAAAGATTTTTCTCTCTTCACCAAATTATTCCAAGCTCAAAATTTTTGGTTGCCTTTGTTATCCTTGGTTGCGTCCATATACAAGAAATAAATTAGAATCCAATTCAAAACCCTGTATATTTCTTGGATATTCTTTAACACAAAGTGCATTTTACTGTCTAGATCCTTCCACATCAAAAGTTTTTACATCTCGGCATGTTAGATTTATTGAAAGCAAATTTCCTTTTAATGATCTGCACGCTTCCTCTACTTCACAGCCGTTGGATCCTATTAACACGTGGATCCCCCCACCCATTTCAATTCCACTTCACACCAGCTCAACGCCACTTGACACGTCGTCTGCAGTGACAACCCAACAGCAGCTGACCTCAGGTAATCCCTCTTCTTCATCGTCCACCACTCACACACCACCCTCTGATTTGTTACCACGACCTCATCCCGTTCCTCAAAATCCCTCCAGATTACAGCAACCAACCCATCAAATGATCACCAGAGCCAAGTCCAATATAAGAAAACCCATCACCAAATTGAACCTAAACACTCAGCTTGCCAAATTCACTGATCTTGAACCACGAACACACACCCAAGCCCTTGCTGATCCCAAATGGCGTCAAGCCATGTCTGCAGAATACGATGCTCTGGTTCTTAATGGTACATGGTCACTTGTTCCCCCAGATTCTAGTCAAAACTTGATTGGAAGCAAATGGGTTTTTCGAACAAAAAGGAAGTCAGATGGAACACTGGACAAATTCAAAGCCAGATTAGTGGCAAAGGGTTTTCACCAACGTCCAGATATTGATTATCAGGACACCTTCAGTCCCGTGATCAAACCAGTGACTGTCCGAATTGTGCTCAGTCTTGCTGTGAGCCGTGCCTGGCCCTTAAGGCAGCTTGATGTCAACAATGCCTTCCTTCAAGGCCATCTCTCTGATTCGGTGTTCATGTCTCAACCACCAGGATTTGTTGACCGTGATCATCCTTCCCATGTCTGCAAACTACACAAGGCAATCTATGGCCTCAAACAAGCCCCTCGGGCTTGGTACCAAGAGCTGCGTTCTTTTCTCCTGCAATATGGCTTCAATAACTCATATGCAGACACATCCCTCTTTGTTTTTAATTCTGATGGTAACACTATATATCTCCTTGTTTATGTTGATGACTTAATTGTCACAGGCAGCCATGATGATACTGTCAACCAATTCATTCGAATTTTGGCAGAAAGGTTCTCAATTAAAGACCTTGGGCTGCTGGATTATTTTTTGGGTGTGGAGGTTATTGCAAACAAAAGTGGTCTGCTGCTCTCCCAAAGGAGATACATACTTGATCTCCTTGCACAGACAAACATGCTAGAAGCAAAGCCAGTACAAACTCCTATGCCAACAAGTCCACCACTGGTTGCAAATTCTGGGACTTCACTTTCGGACCCTACTGAATACCGTCGGGTTGTTGGCAGCCTTCAATACCTGCTTATTACAAGACCTGACATTGCTTTTGTTGTCAACAGGCTATCTCAATACATGCATAATCCAACATCAGACCACTGGTCTTATGTGAAAAGGCTTCTGCGTTACCTTGCAGGAACAAGTAATGATAGTCTGCAAATCTACAAAGAGTCTGGTCTTGGGTTGCATGCTTTCACAGACACCTCACTCACCTTGCATGCATTTTCGGATGCTGATTGGGCAGGTGATAAAGACAATTTTTGTTCAACTGGAGCCTATGTTGTGTACCTAGGCAAAAATCCAATTTCCTGGAGTTCTAAAAAGCAAAGAACTGTTGCTAGATCCTCTACGGAGGCTGAGTACAGATCGGTTGCCAACACTGCTGCGGAGCTTAATTTTATTTGTTATCTATTAACTGATCTTGGTGTATCACTTTCCCACTGTCCTGTCATTTATTGTGACAACAATGGTGCTACACAACTCTGCTCTAATCCGGTTTTTCATTCTCGCATGAAGCATGTGGCAATTGATTTTCATTTTATCCGGGACCAAGTGCAAACAGGTGCTCTTCGGGTTGCACATGTTGCTTCTGCAGATCAACTAGCTGATGCTCTTACTAAACCGTTACCGCGACAGAGATTTCTTGAACTCAAAAACAAGATTGGACTTCTCTCCCGAGCTCCATCTTGAGGGGGCATAATAGCAAGGACTCTGTCAACATAAGCATTTGGATAAGAGATAAACAAGAATCTGTAATTTGAAATTCAAAAGTTGTATTTTAAATTTAAACTATGTAAATCCCTTGTAATCTATCTAGGTTATAGGACTGTAAATCAGTATATATATCTGCACCTATCAATTGAATAAGTACAAGTTTGATTCAATCCTTTTAGTGTTCTAGAGGGGGTTAAACAGGAGGTGCCTCAAGAATAGTGTAGGAAAGCATGAAATTACAGACCTCACTTTCTCTGTAATACAACCTAATGGCTGCGACATACTGGATGACTTTGTTGGGAGGGAATGACTTGTTACATTTCCAAATGTATGTATAAGCTAGGTGCCTTCATACCGATTAAACATTTCGTGCATTTATCCATATGTGGTCCCAAATTGTGAATTTGTTGAAATTTATTCTTTTGAGACTGCTTCTCTTACTTGATATATTCTCATTGGAAGGTATCAAAAAATAATTTATCATGATAACTTTCTCTTGGTTAGCTTGCTTGCTCTTAGAAATAGTTGTTATGTGATGGTTTACAGGTTCTTGATGGAGAAGGAGGAAGTGAGCATCGTAGACTGTTGTTACCATCATATAAAGCACATAGGAGGAAATTCTCAAGAAAATCATCAGCTCCACAAAAATATCCTTCTGAAAGGTCTCATGTTGTCACGGATATTCTTACAAAATGCAATGTTCCAGTAGGTGAACCTTGGTTAACTGTTTCTAGTATTCTATAATTAAAGTTACCTACTTTCAGATATTTAAAATTAGTTGTATGCTTACAGATTACATACTGCATGATTGTTGCACTGTTGTCTTCTAAAGTAATGCTCAGAGAAATTGAGCTGGTTTATGTGTAGTATCATTTACATTTTATGCATGTCTGGAGTTAACATCCTAGAATGGCCGACTCAATATATTTCAGAATTTAAGATATAAAATTATAAAAATCCTCCGTTCCTATAAACAAATACATGTGAATAGGTTGGGTTTCAATCACCATCATGAGAAACTCACGTTCAAGTATGAAAAGATTACCATCCTCGCACAAAAAAATTACTTTTGAGAACAAAATGGTTGATTGTAGCTGTCTGAGAGATCACCTTTCTGTAAAAATTGACAACATGAGATTTGTGCAGGTTGTAAAAATTGAAGGTCATGAAGCAGATGATGTTGTTGCGACACTTGCAGGACAAGTTCTACAAAACAGATATAAAGTGGTTATTGCCTCTCCTGATAAAGATTTCAAGCAGCTTATATCTGAAGATGTACAGATTGTTTTGCCTATTGCAGAGTTAAATAGATGGTCCTTTTACACAATAAAGCACTACATCTCTCAGTATAATTGTGATCCGTGCTCTGATCTGAGCCTTAGTAAGTGTGAGAAATTTTTTCTGTTTTCTTTTAATTTTTTATAATAAATTTTTTTATGAGATTTGCTTTATGTTCAACATGTATCTTGTATAGCTCAATGAACTTTTATGTGCATATGCTGTTCAATAAAGGTTTTGCAACTTTATAGCACTCACTCATTGCCTAATGATTTAGCACAGTTAATCTTTTTGACCAGCAAGATGATATTAATTGAAGAGAGTAGGATAAGGATCCTTCCTCGACTGTAGGAAAGAGTTGATGAAATATAGGAAAGTTTCAAGTGTTGCACTTTAGTGGGGGATTACGTCCTTAACACAAGTTGCTCCACTCTATTTTTCAGCAGCTAGTGCAACCTACTTCTACTTTTCTACATGAGCTGCCCATAACTTTTCTAATTGGTATTAATTTTGTAGGATGCATTATGGGTGATGAGGTTGATGGTGTACCTGGGATACAAAATGTGGTTCCTGGATTTGGTCGAAAGACTGCTCTAAAGCTTTTGAAAAAGCATGGTTCATTACAAAATTTACTAGATGCAGCAGCAGTACGAACTGTGGGTAAACAATATGCTCAAGATGCCTTAACAAAGCATGCTGATTACCTGCGAAGGAATTATGAAATTCTTGCACTGAGGAGGTAGTTTGTTTCTTTTATATATCCATAAATTTATTTTCATACACATTATCCTAGTTCTTGGTGTTTCTTGCTGCATCGTCATTGCAACAATAAAAGAACAAATTCAGGTTCCCTTCTTTCCCATTGCATCATTGTCTATTGTATTTAGCTGTTGATGACCATGGATCACACTTACATACAGGGACGTTGATGTTCAGCTAAAAGAGGAATGGTTGGTTGAAAGAGACAGATGCAATGATTTAATTATTTTATCCAACTTCTTCAAGTTGTTGGAACAAAGCAAAAGACCTACCTACCGAAGGGGTTCACATTCTAAAATTGATCAAGCCCCCCATTGGTAAGCTTTGAGGTTAGAATACGATGAGTTGAGGATCATCTCTCCAGTATCACTGACAAATATTCAAGAAGACAACCATGGTATGCATGTTTTGAATGTGAAAAATCTTGAAACGGGAGAACACACAGAGATGGGAGGAAAAAAGAAGAAAAAGAATAGAACTTTCAGATGTTGCTACTAACACATATATAATACTTAAACAAATGGCTTTATGTCAGAAATCTTTTATCAGTTGGTCATAATGTCCCAGTAAAGCAAACAGTGAGCTTGAAAACGAATAGTTTAGCAAATGGTATGGTGAAGACCACGGCCCCATATGCAAGAGAGGTGCAGTGCAGGAGCATGATTATGGAGAATAGAGAAGTGGCTGTTGCATCTGTGGTTCCACACATGGCTACTCCAGCAATGTACAACCGGTTATTTTTTATTTTTATTTTTATTTTGGTGCCCTCTCCCACTTCACTGGGACACAATGTTTTTAGCTACTTGGCACACAGGAGAGGGCTAACTCAACAGGATATCAAGTTATATAGGTAAACAGCATTCTTGTACTGGAAAGACATTCTATAAGTTATGGAGTTTTCCAATGATGCAAGGCAGCTGTCTCTCTTACCAAAGACAACTCTATTGTTGTTTTGGGAAGTTAAGACCCAATTTCAGTTTATAATTCTCCAAAGAGAACTGTAATTTTTATTAATTGCAATAGTGAGTACAGATGTAATACGGGTTCTCTCTATTACTTTGTCCTTCTGAAATGATGACAATTCAATGGCTACGGCTTCTAATATTTGGCCCAGTTGATCTCTGTGCTCGTTTTTTTTAAATCCATCTTTTTGTAAGACAGCAATCGTTTTATCTTCTTCTTTGTCACAGATGAAATTTACAATTTGTTAAGTGAATATGTGCACTTTTGGGTTCAATTTCTTGAAGCTTTCTTATCAGTTCAATCTGAAAGTAGAACAAAAACAAAAATCAAAATCATGGTAAGAACAATGCCCTTTTTTTTAAGTCCTAGAAAAAGAACATAAATAAGAGGAGAAGAGAAGCTGAAATGAAAAGAAACCAAACGCGGCCTTATCTTCTTTTGTTGTCAGTTGACACACTACAAGAGAACTTTATCCTAAACCACCAACGAACTCTGTAGAGAGTACAGTACATATGTGTTAAAGAAAAACACTCAAATTCACAAAAAAGTATACAGAGGCAACACATAAATCAGGTTTTACTCCAAAGAAATCTCCCATTTACTGTGAAATCAAAGAAATATGCTTCTCCAAACCACCATCTCATCATCTCCACCTCTACAACACCTCCACCAGCATCCTCACTCTCTCTTACCATTTGGGTCTCTCAAGTTTAGGCCCCGCAAGCTCTCTCTTCAGGTACCATATTTCCAGATCGTTTTTAAACTACCCTGGTTTCTCAAAGTTGAAATGCTTTGACTTTCTTCATCTTGTTTTTTTTCCTTTTCTATTATGTCGTGGTCTTTCTTGGTAGATATAAACTGTTATTGTATGAACATGTCATGGTAATGGAGTTATTCTTTAATGTAAGTTTTAACATATGGAATTATTGAAATGAAAATAATAATACTTGGGAAATTTTTGCACATCCTTTCAGGCCCTTTTTCAGCACTTTAGTCCACCAGATTTGACAAATTTTAGGGCTGGCTACGGACTGAATGTCACTAAGTCTACTAATTTCCAGGTATGTATTCCAACAATCTCTTTGCTTCAATAGTGGCTATATTTGAATTTTCTGAGTCCAGGGTTGTCATCAAATATGAATCTCTTCATCAGAATTTCCCAAAGAAATTTACTGTCTAAATCTCCATAGTCATTTTTAACCAACACTTCTGTTTTCTCTTACAATATTTGATGATAAAGCTTATACTCTTCTTTAGGATTGAAGGTGCAATAGAGACTTTGTGAACTCGTAGTTGGTAAAGGGTGGTTAGGTTTTGAATGTATGGTCTGTTCTTGGAAAGACAGTATGGAACATCTTGGCGGATTTTGTATTTGGCCGAAATTTTATTGATATCAGTTGACTTGAATACTCGTCCACATTTTTGTTTTATTTGTGAGCTTGAATAAATAAATCTTCAAGTATTGATGTAAAGATATTAGTCAAGGTATTCTTTTGTAGTGTACTAGATTTATGCACTTGAGTTACGAATTCTTAAGGTGGCACAGAAGTGGAAACTGAAATCTGTGGATACGTTTTCCTTTGAAAATAAACCCGAGCCGAGCAAGAGCACATGTGGCTTATGCCTAAATCATTTATGACTCTTCAACTTCCCGCTATATAAACTAAAAGAAAATCTTGTATTTTCTCAATGTGAGATAGAAGGTCCTGAGTTTCACAAAAACATGCTAACCAAGGTTTCTTTTTATATGAATTTCTTATTCACCTACTATTCATTTTAATCATATTAGTGCTCCATGTCAAAGAACTCTTGTCGGAGAATAATTTCCAATAAATTTTTAACCCTAAAATTGAGTGGTCTTCACTTTTAATCTGGTCCCAAATTGTCCCATTAACCATGTTTCTTAAAATAAATTTCTAACAAAGGTTTCCTCTTTGAGCATCATGTTCATCAGCCTCCTCTTGGACTGGAGTGAATTAATTTTACTCTCCCTAGCAATAGCTCTAGTTGCCATGAATCGAGCTTGAATTTATGGTGGTATAACAGATTCAGGTTCAGAGAACACTGCAGCTTTATGCTCAATATGTATTATATGGGAAGAGCGGAAGGGAAGGGAAGATGGCTCTTTGAGAATCATGTTTATCAGCCTTCTCTTGGACTGGAGTGAATTAATTGAATGCTCCGTAGCAATAGCTCTAGTTGAGCTTGAATTTATAGCGGCGTAACAGATTCATGATCGGAGAAAACAGCAGCTTTATACTCAATATGTATTATATGGGAAGAGCGGAAGGGAAGTGCTTTAGAAGAATGACTAGAACTTTTTTTTTACTGAGAAACAGTTTTTGTTCCACTGCTGGCTTGACTGATTTGTACTTTGTATAGGTATCCGGTACATATTTTTGTATAATAGCAATTCGGTGTAGCTCTTGGGGTCTCTCATCTTCAACATATCCTGCTTTCATTTCATAAGTTACAGTCCCTTTGGTAAAGATTGTTGCCTAATCATATAATAGATGGCTATTGCAACAAATTGTGTGTGTAACCAAAATCATGGTCAACCAGTTCAATCCAAGTGTTTTGATATCAGATATATCGGTCACAGCCAAACAGTCTGTGGAGAAGCACTATTCCTTACAAGTTATGATTGTCCTCCCTTTCTTCTGTGGCTTATGCTGTGAATCTGCTGAATGATTTTCATTATCTTTCTATGCTAATTTATGCAATTTTAATAGAATATTCTTGTTTAAGGCGATGTACATTTTACAATACTGATTTCGCATTCTCTTGTGGGTGAAGGCAGATACATGGAAATGACTTACTAATGGGATCCTCTAGCTCACCAAGTACTGAGAGTATTCCCTCTTCTCCCTTTGATTTTTCATTTCATCCTGATTTTTGTGGCTAAATTAAATTTATGTGTAGCAAATGTAGGAGTTTCATCAACATCCTCAGATCCTCATTTTGTACTGCTCTTTTATAATCACTCCTTGCTTTGATTTTTATTAAGAGCTTGCTGAATACCCTTATACTTAACAGCAAGGATCCTTTTGAAACATCCTATTATTGTTGTTATGTCTTGAGCTAACTGAATAATGATCCAGATATACCCATCTTGTTTGAGACATAATCATAGTGACAAAAGATTCATTATGGGAATCAATATAAGACATGCATCTAGACATGTATGCCCGCGGCTGCGTGCACAAAATATTATTCAAGTGGTGGGCACAATTCTGAGTAATCAGGAATTGATAATATCTTCAAGATTAGGTATTCCTAATTGAAATATAATGGACACTGCTACACACACATGCTCATTCTCACGCGTGCATGCCCCATCTAGTTCTGTTCATAACTTTGGTCTTTAACACTGTTGCTTTCCAGACTGTATTTGCCATTCATATCATACAAATCTGGTTCTGCAGATTTTTATCCTTAGCTTATTCTTACCCTTCCCGTGACTGCTTCCTTCCATCCTATATCACTTTCCAATTGAAGGCATCGAAGAACATCATAAAACAATTGTTATTGTTTGGTGATTCATTTGCACATTCAACGATGCCAACTCACTGTTTAACTTTTCTTTTCTATTTCATAAGTAATAACATAGTCAAACCATGAGTTAATGAACTAGTTAAGCGTGATAATGTACTGTTATCAGCCAATTAGAAAAAATGTTTATATTAGAGTTCATCATATTTGGACTCCTCAACAAGAGCAGCATGAAGGTTTTTATTCCCTTACATTAGCCATTGGTGGGAAAAAAGGATCTCTATCTATAGGCAAATGATAGCAAAGTCTGCTGCTTCTTGGACATGCTATTTGCCTTTTGCTTGCTAACTTTCTTTTGTTTTTATCCCATCTTCTTACTATCATAACTGTAATGCAGAACCCTCGAGGAACCTTCAGAATATTGAGGACAATGAGTTCATGAAAAGAGTGATAGTTTCAGCGCTCTCATTTGGACAAATCTCATTGTTAACTTCTGTACAAGTGGCACATGCAGGAGAAAATATCAAACCAGATGCACTTTATGAGGTTGGGGAGTTGTTTGAACTGGGAATCCAGCTCTCTTACCTTCTTTTACTTTTAGCTTTGCTAGGGGTTGGAACTTTCTTTGTGATTCGTCAAGTCCTAATGCGTAGAGAGCTTGACCTTTCTGCTAAAGAATTGCAGGCAAGTCCTTCTTTGTACTATGTGCTATACTTTTCAAGTCATCTGCATTTTGTAGTGCAATACGATCTTGTTATCATTTTGTGTTTGCCCTTTTTAATTTCAGGAGCAAGTAAGAAGCGGTGATGCCACTGCAACTGGACTATTTGAACTCGGTGCAGTAATGCTTAGGAGAAAATTTTACCCAGCTGCTACTAGATATTTGCTTCAGGCAATTGACAAGTGGGACGGTGAGGATCAAGATCTTGCCCAGGTAATTATTGCATCTTTCTTCCTGTTTTGCAAGCACCAAGTAATGCTGTTGCCTAGGGGTAATTGCATCTTGTTCGTCCTAACATGCATACGCTGTCTTAGGGAAAGGAAAAGTTCGTGTGCTTTATCATATTGGTTAGTCAAGTTCATATGTTCAGATTGTGTTCTACAAAAACATCTACAGAATGGTTTAATGTTGGTTTGTATTTTGGAAATTTACAATCATCCCAGCTTGTTACCGCAACCCTTTGACTGTATGTAACACTAACACAAGGAGAAAGTTGCTATAATCTAGTTTTGAAATTGCAAACAAAGATTAGGAGATCAGAAATAAGAACTTAATTAAGATCAGGGTTTAACTTTTGAGCAAATAAGATAAGATAGGGCGCGCTCCATTATATATCTTACACCAGTATGTTATCACTGTACACGAATGAATTTGACGACAAATTCGTTCAACCTCTCAAATGTTTGAATAGGTTTATACCAGTATGTTATCACTGTACACAGATGAATTTGACGACAAACTCGTTCAACCTCTCAAATGTTTGAATAGGTTCACACCAGTATGTTATCACTGTACACAGATGAATTTGACGACAAATTTGTTTAACCTCTCAAATGTTTGAATAGGTTTACAATGCGCTTGGTGTAAGTTATATTCTTGATGGGAAGCTTGAGAAGGGAATCAAGCAATTTGAAGCTGCTGTGAAGCTTCAACCAGGGTATGTAACAGCCTGGAACAATCTTGGTGATGCCTATGAAAAGAAGAAAGACTTGAAATCAGCTCTAATGGCATTCGAAGAAGTGCTGCTCTTTGATCCTAACAATAAGGTGGCAAGGCCAAGAAGAGATGCTTTGAAGGAGAAGGTACAAATGTACAAGGGAGTTCCAATGAAGTCTAAGGATAGATGAATTTACTGTCATAAGATTATCAAATTTTTCTTTCTAATTTTTGTAATCTTAACCAATCCTTAACTTTTGTTCCTCTAGTATTCTCTATGTTTTTTCATCTTTTTCCTAATTTATTACAAAGTCCAAACTCCAGCAACCTTTTCATGTCTGGATAAGTTGTAAGAGTTTTAGTTCAACTTTTAATGATGAAATTTCTATTGGTTTGATTTAAAAATAAATAAATAATTTTAAAATTCATATAAAAATTTCCAACTTTTTTTATTCACACTAGAATTTTTTTTTTAAAAAAAACAATAACTTAAAAAATTGATTATTTTTTCTCAATTCTATATATTAACCTGAATTTAAATGCTAAGTTCATTTGATATTTCATCTTATATGTATTTTTATAGCTAATTTGCAATTACTTTACAATAAAGTATTGTATTTTAATAACGTTCTTTGAAAAAACAAAACAATTATTTTAAAATATATTTCATCTTCGTGGACATTTCAAATTACTCAAGTTTGTTTATGAAAATGTCGATCAAGTGCACAAGTTGTTGGTCCAATTCTAACATTTAATGTATTTTAATACCTTTTTTAATACTATAAAGAAATAAGATATTGATTAAATTAAAATATTTAAATGAATAATAATTAGAGTTATAACAATAAAATGTGATAATTGACCGTATTCTAGATCCTATGATGTTAAGTTTTCTAATTGATTACCATGCTAGAGTTTGTCCCCTTAAGAACAGTTTTATAGTCCATGCCAATATTTTTTTATTTAAAATTATTGTAAGATGAATTCCCATTAAAATAAAAAATTGTTTACGAAATAGAAAAATTATTTTTTAAAAAATAAATATTTTTAATGAGAAAAATTTAATACTTTTGGGGGGAAAACTCAAAACTTTATGATTTATTTTTCTTTTTCAAATTATTAAGAAATTAAAAAAAGATCTATTTTATTATGAAAGAAAAACGAATTCCAGAAATACTTAACCACTAAATATTTCTAAGATTCAATAAATAAAAATATCAAAAATTTATTTAAATATGTAATAATATTTTTTACCTCCTAAAATTTATTTATTTTTGAAAAATATTAATGGTTTTGTATTTTCTAATTTCTTAAAAATTTCAGACTTTTAAAACTATAATTTTTGAACTTTTATTTTCTTAATTTTGTATTATAAATTTATTGATTTTTATTTCAAAAATATTATTTGACTATTTTGTTTTCAGTACTTTGAATCATTGATCATTTCACAAATTTTCACTAGTTTTATTTATTTATCTATATTAAACACATTAAAAAATTTGAAGTTTTCATATTCCTTAAACCTTTCGAAGCTTTTTACTATTTTTTTTATCTCTTAAACATTTTCAATTTTTCTTTTTTGTATTCACCTTATAATTTAAAGCAATTTAGTCCATTTGAGTTGAATTGAATAAATATTTTAAACATAGGGTTGAAATTGATCAAATATTCTTAAAATAAGCTCATTTGTCGAATTGAGACAAACTCCAAGACAATTGAAGGGTTATTTCCATAGATTATACATTAATTATTCACAAATGTCAGTGTAATTGTTCCTTATGCTTTATTTTTACTTTTGGAAATGTGTAATATAAAGTTTTTAACATATATATTTTTTGCTATTTAAGATAGAGTATAATTATTTATGTAAAATTTAAAGGCTTGACTTAAATACATTTTGTATTGTGGTACTAATTTCTTTTTAAAATATTTTTTTGCTTGAAAATATATTAAAATATTTTTTTATTTTTTAAAATTTATTTTCGATATCAGCTGTGAAAAAATTGAAAAAAAAATATTTTTTTCAAAAACATTTTTGAAAAGCAAAAACAAAAAATTCTATTATATTTATTTATTTATTTCAAATTATTTTTTTTCAAAACATTTTTCAAAAGTAAAAACTCCAAGACAATTGAAGGGTAAATTCTATTAAAAAAATATGATAGTCATAGGAAAAATATTTGATCAATTTTGAAACATCTTTGAGAGTTTTGGATAGTGTTCTGAAACCCAGGTGTTGGACATTCACCCAACACCTTCTCGTGGGTTTGAACCGAGATATTAAGCATGCTCTAGGTTTCTTTTGTGAGCTCGGGCGCATTACTCAAGCCTAACCTTAATAGGTGTTTCTTGGCAAGTTTGTATCTCCTTTCGAGTCTAAAAACATGTTCTAAGTCCTTTGTTTTTCTTTCTCATTAATATTTATGTAAGAAATATTCATATCTATTAATGCTTATTAATACTTGTGTAAGAGATATTCTTCTATATTCATGCTTATCAATGCTTGTGTAAGATATATTTGTCTCTTATAAATATTATCACTGTAAAATTACTCTTTAGTCCTTTCATAAAAAAAGGCTTCAAGAGCAATAAATACAACCTACACTACCAAGTAAGAGGTTTAAGCTTTACTACATAAAAAATATAGATTGTTCACAAGAACAACTCCATTCTAAGAATTTAATGCTCTTTAGCCTATTTATTATATTTTTTTTCTATAAATGTACTGACTTTATTAAAAGAGATTTTTTTTTTGCAAGTAGAGATATTTATTAAATATAGTTTCTTTATTATATTAGAAAAAAAGAGTTATTAAAAAAGACACTTGATCAACCTACCATAATTCAATCACTAAGAAAAACCTTATTCTACTAATATATCTAAGTTCGAAATTTAAAAAAAATATCATTTTGATTTAAAAATAAGAAGTTTGTATAGACATGAAACCCTATTTAAATTGAGTTTAAGATAAACAAGTCACCCAGACCCCCCCCCCCCCCCAACTCTTCAAGCTTTAAAAATAGAAATCAAGGGGAAGAAGAAACTTGCTTCAGGCTTTGCTCAAATAAAAGAAAATATATACCAAAGAAAGATTCTAAAATGGATTATATTATAGATCCTTGACTGTTAATTATGAAGAGAATTATCCCTTCAAATCAATTTTCAAAACATATATAACCTCCTCGAGCTGGTTTAACAGATCAAATTTGAATTCGACAAAAATATGAAGCTACATATGCATGCCACCCTCTCAAATTAATCACTAGATGTGGAGGCAGCATCAAGCATTTGGGAGGTAGCAAAGCACAAGCCTAAAATTAACTCTCCGCGAGTAAAACCTAGATTATTTCAGATTTTTATAAAGGATGTACATCTTGACTCGATTGGAGACATGTCGTGCATATCACAAACACTCTTGACTAATCACCAGCTCCTGTGATGCAATTAACTTGCATATCAAAATTGTCAATTCTATTTCAGTTGGTTTTGTGTTTTTTCAATTAGAATGGAATGTTTCGGTTTTAGAGCGTTTCGACGCTCCGTTTCAGGGTTGTACTGTTTATATTAATTAAAAAAAAGTTCAAATCCAAAAATAAAATTATATATAATTGTGCAATTTAATATAAAAAACACAATAAAATAATTTTTCTGAACAAAATTATGAGCATGTATAACATTACGAGAATGTTATCATCAATCTTGTAAAATCATTAAATTCTATGATTGCTTTGAAATTTGAACATAATACATATATATATATATGTCAAGAGACTTCTCGTAAAATTTCATCTCAATTTAACGGTTGAATCAAGAGATATGATTGATATTGTAAAATTATTCATTATTTAAAAAAACACTATTCGGACAAAACGGAACGGACAGAACAAAACCGGAACGTTTCAGACGGTATTTGACCGAAAAATCCAGAATGGGCTAGAATTTAAACTAAGGTAACAATAATGCTGTTTTGTCTCGTTTTTTTAACCGATATAAAATATTTCGATAATTTAAACCGAAACAAAACGAAACAAAACTAACAAGTATGCCTCGTATAACTGATAAGAGTACAGAAAACCTTTGCTTGCATGGAGATGCAAGAAATCATGCCCCACCGCCAGCTCGTTCCCTCCTGTCTTCCCAGGGATGATATATCTTTCTTAAACAAATCCAAAATTATTTAATATTATCATGAAGGTCTCATGATTTCAATATCCAACATGCAGTCCTGCAGAGTAAGTCTTTTTTTCTGCATTTTGATCATCTTGGAACTATAAAATTGAAGCTCGCTGCTGCAACACCAAACCTTCTCGGCAACCATGTTGAGTTCGAGTCATGCCACCACCATGATCCACTTTTTATGCTGAGTTTTTATATCTAGTTTCCATCAAGTCATTCACATAAAATATTAGATGGGGAGATCAGATCAAGCAATATCTGTTAGAGAATAATATAAATCATATTATAGAGCCTTACTTATAAGCTTAAGTTTTTAGGTGAGATAGTTTCTTAACGTGGTATCAGAGTCTTGTTGACCCAGCAGTCACGAGTTCGAATCTTACCACCCCCATTCTATTTGATAAAAACCAAGCACAAGATGATGTGGGCCTGTACAAGTTTCAAGCCCAAAAGGCTTTCACTTGAAGGGGTGTGTTAGAGAATAATATAAATCATATTATAGAACCTCACTTACAAGTTTAAATTTTTAGATGAGATGATTCCCTAACAATCTCCAGACTAATTATATATTAAAAAAAGGAATGATGGCAAAGTGGGGTTAAAAAAAAAGATAGGAAAGCTTTGCTTTGCTTTGTGGGTTAGTATTCCTTTTGCTCGAAAGAGAGCACCGACGACGGCCATCCTTTCATCGCACATTTCATTATGATGAGCCATTCAAGCTCTCCATTTTCTAACAAAGATTCTCTTTCGCCTCTCGAGATCATCAGCCAGCAGCTTTCAGCATCCACTTCTCGTCACTGCTTATGTCATTTTATGAAATCATACATGTCAATTTTGTCACATTATGCCAATTACAAGGCTATCTCTATCGTTTTGGTCCACACCTCAATAATTTTTGTAGGTACGTTGAACTAAAAAATACCGGGATTTTATTTAACAGTTTAAATTTTTAGATGAGATGCTTTACTGATATGATATCAAAACTTTTTGATCTAATGGTCATGAGTTCAGATTTCACCATCTTATTCTATTTGCTAAAAATTAAATACAAGTTAGTGTCAGCCTATGCAAGTCTTAAACCTAAAGAGTCTTCATTTGAGGAAGAAGTGTGTTAGAAATAATATAATTTATATTCTAAAGTCTCACTTAACAGGTTAAACTCTTAGGTGAGATGGTTCCTTAGCATGGAATCAGAACCTTGTTGACCAAACGGTCACGAGTTTGAATCTCACCATCCTTATTTTATTTGATGAAAAAACCAAGCACAAGGTAGTGTGAAATTTCAAACCCAAAAGGCTTTCACCTGAGGAGATGTGTTAGAGAATAATATAAATTATATTTTGGAGCCTCACCTAATAACTTAAGATTTTAGATGAGATAATTCCTTAACAGTAGTATGCTAGAGAAAAATATAAATTATATTTTAAGATTTCACCTAACATGTTAAGTTTTTAAAAGAGATGATTATTTAATAATCGTGTTATGTTTTGTTAATCAATAATTAGTGGATGTTTCAAGATTTGCCAAGGAGTAGGTGTATTAATCAATGCTTTGTAAGAAACTCATAACAACAAATTTAGGTCTCTAATTATGTTTTCATGGGTTTATTAGAAATCTTTGATTAATTAATACCCTACCAATTAATATGAGTTGCTCCTCTTATTATTATGAGGAAAAATAATATATTTAAATACATCAAACTGAGATGTTATACTTAAAGATTGATAGAGAGAAAAGAAATTAAATATATAAATAATAATCAAATCAAGATATGTTTTAGATTAAATAAATAAAAAAACTTATTTCTATTTAAAAGACAATCAGACATAGACATTCCAACCATAATGGATTGGATTAGAGCACATTTGTGGGCATTACATTGACGGTTAAAATCTCGAGGGTTGATGCGATGGGAGAAAACGTTGGTTCTAAAGATGGTTAATTTCATTTTGTTTAGTCTGAAATAATCGATATAATTTGTTCTAATTTAAAAAATAGAATAAATCAATTTTTTTTATTTTACTTGAAATCTCAGTTTATTCCGGAAATTCAATCTAAATGAAATGTTCCGGTTTTGTTCTGCTTGTTCTGTTGCAGTCACATAGTGTTTTTTTTTTATAAATAATATATAGTTTTATAATATCAATCATAATTCTTAATCTAACCGTTACATTGAGATGAAATTTTACGAGGAGTTTTTTTTGTTGATTTTTTTTTGTACTAGAATAAAGAAATCAGAGTTTAGGATTATAACTAAACTGTAGAGAAAATGTTGATTCCATAAATTTTGAATGCTAATAAGTATTGACTATTGTGAAAAATAACATTCTAAATAGGTTTATCCATGTAATTAATAAAAATAAATTAAGATTTTGAAATTTAATTAAAAAATAAACAACTTTTGATTTTAATTTGGACATACTCGCCCAAACTTCTTGATCATAGTCCATCCATGAATAATATATGATGCTAGACATTCCATGTTAGTTGCTATGTGGAATGCCACTCGTATACATCATGTTCAAGTCTTGGGACTTTCACTTAGATTTTTCTTTTCTTTTCAATAATGGATTTAACCTTCACTAACACACAACTAACCTAGAATTTAAAATTATATTTGTTGTTGGGAAAAAATAATAATTATATTGACTGATGGCAGCTAGTGGAGGCTTTGCCTTTCTTGATCTTCTGTTAATTTTATTAAAGTTTATTTTTTGTAAAAAGAAAAGTCATGCGCGAGGATGTTAACATGAGATGAAAAAAAAATGTAGTTAAAATAATAGTTTTAATGTGTTTATCTGTATTATATAGAGATAAAACCTTCAAAATACAACTAATTTCTGTAAATTTTTGAAAAAAAAAGATAGAGAAAAGAAAATATATTTGTTTTTTTATATATGTTATTTGATTTAAACTGGATAAATTCCATTCAATTTTATCTCATTAGTTAATATGTTAAAATTAAATATAAATAAATAACTTCGAGGAAACAGTAATCTCACTTACATTTTTAATTATAAATATCCAAATGTCACCTTTTGATATTATAAATATCCATAAAATAACATTAGAGAACCCACTAGAAGAATCCATCCACCCTAACTTTTATTTAATTCAATAGACTCTAGAAATCCACACTTGTAAGCATTGAGGAGGGGATATTTCTTTTCAATGTGAAATATAATGTTTTTTATTCATTTGCAAAGTACACCAATAAAAAAGATTACAAGAGAAGTAGAAGGACTTGTACGTGTATATATATATATATATATATATATATTATCACATGAGGTCTCGGCAGAGCGGTTAGGCGCGCTCCTGCCACTGCCGAGGTTGGGGGTTCGACCCTCTTCCTCGTCAGTAAAGAACCTCATGGGGAGACCTTGCCACCCCGGTCGAAGGATTAGTCTGGGCCGAAGGCCTGGGATACCTTGGTTTGACCAAAAAAAAAATATATTATCACATGAAATAACGTGGTTTAAAAATAATGATTCAATTAATTAAGTGATAAAAGTCTCGACAATAATGTTTTGGAGACAAATAGGGTTTAAAAGGATAAGCATCTACAGAATAAAAAGGCATTTTTTTTTTCTTTTTTTTTTTGTATGAAGAAAAAACCAACCAATAGCTCCTAAATTATAATTGAAAAATACAGTTGAAAACTGTTGCTATGCTATACATCATCAGGTTGACTAAGACAACAACGACAAATGTGATCTTGGAATAAGCCAGTGATGTGGTGGTATCTTTCACCAATTTTATAATCAAGTGACAAGTTTAGTGGATTGGATTATATATATATATATATATATATAAAATAATAATAATAATAATAATAATAATATGAGTGTCTGAACTAGCTTGCATGCACCTCGACTAATCCCACGAGCTCTAAAATTAACGACCATGTAAGTTTTCAATAACCATCATAGTAGTAATTACAGAGTTTTTCAGAAATACAAAATGACACTTGCTATAAAAATAATATTTAATCTAATTTGAGGGTCTGAAATTTCTATAAAAATAATATTTTTTTATTTAATCTCATTCGAGGGTTTGAATTCTTATAGGAAGCTCAATTGTGTCTTCTTGACCATTATTATAAGTTCTTATTCCTCTTTGGTATCGAATCTCTGGCCATGAATATCAACGAGGTGGGTCGCGATATGGTGGTGGAGGTGTTCTATGCTGACTTTTCTTTCTTTCTTTCTTTTTATTATTAATTTGGATATTCTTACAATGTATATCTCAATTAATCTCACAAATTTTAAAAGTAATGATTGTATAAGTCTCTAATAATTATTATATTAGCAGCCACATAGTTCGAATTTAAAATCATATTGACGTGGCGGAAAACACAAAAGAATATGACCAACGTCAATATTCTGTATAATATTCTAGGATCCCCATAAACGAGAGAAACTCTCAAGAAAGTTTGAAATTTTATTTAACAATCCAGTGCCTCGGCTAGAAGGCTTACAATTATATTTAAAGTGAAAACCCTGGTCCTAACCCTTGTTGGACAAGAAAACGAGACTAATTATTAAATTTTTTCAAAAATTGCAAAATTGAGATAATTGTTGAAATTAAAATTGCTAGAAATCCTGAGCAACCCGAAATTGACGGAAATCTATTCAGACCTGGAAAATCAAGAGTTATGGCCAAAACAAAACTTTTCTAAAATAACAAAAACGATGATTTTAGGGCTAAACGACGGAATTCATCTTAAAAAAGGTATACATCAACAACAAAAGCTGTTAACAAATGCCAGACTCGCCGAAACGCATTAACTGAGTGAGTTTCGAGTCATTCCGATTTCAATGTCTAGACTGCTGGAAAATTCATCATTTGCCCTTAAATTTTAAATGTTCCCTTCAACATGTACGCCTATACCACTTGTTATAAATAAAATAAAATAAAAAACTCTTTAATTTCAAGATATTATTACTGATCAGCTACTATATTCTATATTGTTGCTGACTTTTCATTCTTGGAAAGCTGCCAGCCATGCATGAGCATAAATGAATTGATAGTCTGACCTCCTTCCCTTATTCCTTTACGCGGTGGCGTGATAGCTTCAAAGTTTTAAAGCAAAGTGGCAGCCACTTCAAAGCTCTGTTAGCGTATTTGGGTTCCACTTATTCTGCCTCCTAGAATTGTGCAGCATAAATCACATTTTAATCTTTGCTCAAATCTTTGATTTAGGTCAAGAAAGTATATCACTTTATTTTTCATCTCTTTATCGTCTTATGGGGTTGGAATGGATTTTGATTTCATTTCATTTGCTTGTTTAGGTTATTTAGAAAGGTACGAAGCTGTTTGGGAGGGTGGTACAACCGTCGTTTTCTCTGTTTTTTTTTCATTTTAAATGATTTTTTTGTGTTTTTAAATCATTTTGATATGCTGATGTCAAAAATAATTTTTTAAAAAATAAAAAAAATATCATTTTGATGTATTTCTAAATGAAAAGTATTTTCAAAAGCAACTGCAACCGCCCTCCTAAACAGGCCCTACATCTTAGCCCCAGACGTCTTTTTCGTAGCAAGTTTGAGAAGGTATTAAAAACAGGTTTGAGAGTACGGTTGAGGTTGTTTCTGAAAGTATTTTTGTAAATAATATTATTATTTTTGATATCAGCACATAAAAATGATATAAAAATACTATTTTTTTTTTTCAAAAACGATTTTGAAATACAATGTCAAACACCCTCTAAAATAACTGGATAAGCTCTGTTTTTTTGGGAAGAGAAACCTATTGGAGAAAACCAAGCAAATCTTTCAAAATGATTTACCTTCCATCAGCAGCTTCCAATTCTAATGAAAATGTCGATGAAATATTCGTCGTGGATTTTGTATTGGAAACTCTGTTGGTAACATTCTGGTATTTTGTTGTAAAATTTACTAACAGTTTTCTCTGTCTACTTATCCGTTAGTAAACACTAATGAAAACATTCCATCAGTATATATCGATTGGATTACAGTGGGTAGAGAAGGAATAAAAAAATACTCAAAAATACTCGTAAGATGATGTGTGACTTTTATATACACTATTATCGATGAAAATTGTCCGTTGGTAATTGTTGGTAGTAAATATAGCGAGGGAATTACAATGGGATTCAAATTTACTATTTTTTTAATAAAAAAAATACTTTAATATGTTAATTTATTTTGCATATTTTTTAAGTATATTAATTTTGTTTGTGTGTTTACTTGTTTTATATTATTTTCTCATATACATTTGTTGTATGAATTTATGATTTGTACATGTTAGGGTTAGTTTTAGATTTTAAATAATTGTGTTTATTTGGTTAATGTATTTAATTAATATATAATTATTGTATATAGGTTTGATATGAGTAATAAAGGATCATTCATGGATGTATCGAGAATCACCTTAAGGGTTGCGTAAGATAAATTATTGCAATGAGGTTCAAGGTTTTATTAACTATGCAATATCTAATTCGATAAATATTAATGGAGGTGCTATTAGATGTTTATATAGAAGGTGCATAAACAAAAATTTATCGATCCAGATGTTGTCACGATGAATCTTCTATATGTTGGTATGCACATAGAGAAAAAAATATTCCTCACGAGACCATGGTAGCAAGGATGGTTGGGTTAACTTTTGGTTTCAGCAACATGCATGAACTTATAGATGTCAACAATAACTCTTATAGAAATATGATTATAGAAATGATGAGAATGAACCAGAGTGGTGCAGATTAAGTTTCAATCATAGATAAAGAACATAATGCGGACGCGACCAATTTTTTGATCTTTAAAAGACAACAAAGAGCATAATGCTTTATTTTGTTGAGTATTTTATTTAGTGGGCTATAAACTCAAGTACTTGTTCTAGTTAAGGTTTTAGTATTCTATCCCACTTTTCTAAATGTTAGAGAACTATTATAAATTGAATAAAATTTGCAAATTTGCAGACCATTTCAACCTTATTTTTTTCTTCTTTATCATTTTATTCTATTTCTTTGATTTTTCTTCTTATTAGCTTCTTCTTTTCTTTCTTATTAGGTTTTCAATCTTCTCTTGTGCCATATCACAAGGCTAATAAAAGTGACGCTTGTGTTAATTATATGGTGGTTTAATGGGGGTAAATCTTTTTTTCCTCCTTATTTTTCTCTTTATACTAATCTTGGGATTCACGCCTACTTTTTCAAAATTCAACTGTGCTCTCTAATTTGTATTTGTTTCAAATTTTGCACTCAATAATCTGAGTACTATTTGAGATGGTTTTAATGCTTCTTGAAGTTATCAATTTGATCTTTAAACATTTTATTTTATTTTAATGTAATTTCATCCCTATTATTTTGATTATTGTTTTTTTTATCCTTTTTCTTGATTTTGTTTTCAATTTTATCCCTCAACATTTTATCTCATTTATTTTTGTATTCAAATTGGCCCTTAGTCTTTTCATTATTGCTTCCTATCATTTTCTTTGATTTATTTTGTTTTTTAAATTTAGTCCCTGATTATTTTTATTTTATGTAGTTTTTATATCAGATTTGATCCTTATTGTTTTGGTTGTTATTTTTAGAAAAACTTCTATGATGATAAAATTTCCATCGTTACTTTTTTTTTTTTGTGTTTTCCCTTTTACAGGATAATCTTGGTCTCATGATTTGGGTCACTAATTCTAAGTATTAGTTGAGTTTGAGCTTCATGATTTGTTTCACTTTTCTTTTGTGGATTATCACAATTTCATATGCTAAGTAACGGGTTAATCGAGTTAGTTCAGGTAGACTCATGTTTTTCTCTCAATATTATTTTTTAAAATTGATTCGTTCAACTTCCATCCTCTAGCATGAAATTATTTGCCTTTGAACTTTGTAATTTTTACACTTTCGTTTTAGTCATGTTATCTAGGGTGCAAGTTAGTCAAGTTTATTTGAGTTTACTTGATTTTTTTTTCAAGATTGTTTTATTGATTTAGTTTTGGCCTTTTTTTAATGTTTTTTTTTTTAGTTTTTTTTTTATCCTGATCTCATATCATGAATAACATGTTAGTCAAGTTGACACAATTGTTTTCTTTGATATTTTTTTCTTATTGATTTTGTTTTCAATTTCATTATTTGATAATAGGTTTTGGGTCTTGAATTTTGTGATAATTTTTGTCTTTTTTATATGATTATCCCGATCTTATATTTCAGGTCACGTGTTAATCAAGTTAATTTAGATTGACTCGAGTTATGATCACCTAGATATCTTTCCTTTTTATGTTAGGAAAGATTGAACTAATTAGTGACATAGCCTAAACTACCTATCTAAGTTAATTTATATTCTTAGAAATGTTTTGAAAAACATAAATATAAAATAAGGAAAACAAAATAATTTGAATATTTGTTTTTGAAAAACAATTATCAAAGTTAAAACATTATTAATAGTAAATGAATTATGCTCTAGCTGATATTGAGGGTAAAGTACATATGTTAGCGACTTGTCTCATATTAACTTAATAATTTGAGAAGGAATATAATGTTTAATATATAAAAATATATCAATCTAATTACTAGAATAAAAATGTTATTTATCATGGTTTATGTTTTATTATATAAATACCATCACTTAAGGAGAAGATACATGTAATTAATTCATATGTTTAACTTTTGTAAGAACCTATACTTCCAATCGTATTATGGTATAACTAAGAATCTTAAATACTTGAAGTCGAAAACTCTATTAATTTTTTAAAAAAAAACATAAAATTAGGCTTAATTCATGCCCAAGAATATTGATCTTAAGAAAATAACAAACACAAAAACAGGAGTTAATTCATGCCTAGTATATCAAGGTGAGAGGGGGCATGCTTAATTGTAAATACCATACTTGTTAATTCCGTTTCGTTCCGGTCGGAACGTGCCGTTCCGTTCAAAAAACCGAGACAAAACAACGTCGTTTTCGTCTCGGTTTTAATTTCGGTCCGTTTCGGCCAAATTTCGGCCGGAACCCCTTGGAATCATTCCGAGCGTTCCGTTTAGGCCAAAAAATTCTTCACAAGAATTTTAATTATTTTTATTAAATTAATATTTTAATTTTATTTATTTATACATAAAATTCATTGAGCCTAAGAACAGACCTGGTGAGCATGTTTAATATTGACTTCCTGATTTATATTTATAGAAAGAACCCTTTGCCTGGAATCCTATCTAACCGATGTGGGATAGATTTGAAACTTTAAAGAAACCGACTCTAAGGCTATCCCACAATCTAGCGATGTGGGATATAATTGATTTGTCCAGCTGGACTTTAACGTTACAACTTGTAACTGTAAGCTTATATATATATATATATATAATTTTTATTTTTTATAAAATCAAAGTTGACGCAACATCATTAATATATATATATGATGTTGCGTCAACTTTGATTTTATATATATATATATATATATATATATATATATATATATATATATATATATTAATGATGTTGCGTCAACTTTGATTTTATAAAAAATAAAAATTATATATTTTTTTTGTTTTTTAATTTTTTATTTTTCACACACACACACACACACACACACACACACATATATATATATATATCAACAATACAACCCCGAAACGGTACACCAGAACGCTATGTGCCAATAGAAAAACCGGAACGACGACCGGAACAGTATTGACAACTATGGTAAATACTAATTAGATTTTGACCTCTACTATCACATTAACACAAATAATTTTTATTTTATTTTATTGTTTATAAGTATTCTATTTTTTTAAGTTCCTTCATTTTCTTTTTCATTTTATGATTTACCATATAAATTAAATTATTTAATTCATTCCAATTTGATTCTTAGAAAATATTGCAACGTCTAGATTTTTTTTATTTACTCATACTTTAAATTATCTAGTTTTATACCTATCATACACGGTGTTGATATCATACTTATAGGGTCTTTAGGAATGTGTTTTGTTGAAAAATTGATTTTTTTTTTTAAATTAAAAAAATTTAGTGTTTTAAGATCATTTTCATGTGCTAATGGCAAAAATAATTTAAAAAAAACAAAAAAAAATATTATTTTGATACATTTTTGAATAAAAAACACTTTCAAAAACAATCTTAACTACACTCCCAAACATATATTTAATGTTCATTTGAGTGTATGATTGAGATTATTTTTAAAAGTAGTTGTTATTTAGAAATTGATCAATTGTTTTTTTTTTAAATTATTTTTAAAATTAACACATCAAAATAATATAAAAACATAAAAAAAAATTAATTTTAATATATATATATATTTCTTTTTCTTTTTCAAAAACATTTTAAAAATAATTGTGAAGCATCTCCTTACAGTATAATTGCATCTCCTTATATTATAATCGGGTCCTAAAATCAACTATAGGTTTCCATAGGTGACTGCGGACACTGCTTTTTTTTTTTTTTTTTTTTTTTTTTCTGAAGTCTTCTATACTTGAAAAGAGGGAGGGAGAAAGAAAAGGGGGAACGCCAACAAAAAACTCCATGGAAGTGGTAGCTTCCTGGTAAACTCCCACTCCACCAAAAATAATGATGATGGATGGATATTAAAATCTCTCTGACCTCTTTCATTGAAGTCCTACAAAGAAAAAATAAAATAAAACACGGAAACCTAGTCAAATGCATTGCAAATGAGTGCAGATGCATCGAAGAGCCACAGGGAGAATCTTCCTTAGTTGTATGGGACCCTTCTTTATCTGTTCCAATGAGACTTCGCAAAAGTTTTGTCTTTTTTGGTCAATTTGTCCACTTACCAGCCACCACTCATCATGATTGACCCAGCCAACGGACCCGATTGAAGGGTTTCCATCAATCAAATCAGAAGTGACAAATCAACGGCCCTGATTAATGGGTTTGATTTAGTTATGGTGACACTGTATCCTTATTGCAGACTGAGACTTTTGCTGATATATTGATGCTGTTGAAGCACAGTCTTTCCTTTTCATTCTCTTTCTCGAAATAAATGGAGCAGCCAAGTTGAAGCCAAGTTGTGTCTTGAATCTGGTGAGACTCGAGTTCTATTGCTTCTCTTTGTTTTTGCTCTATTGAAAGCTTGCTGCTTTTTATGGCTTCGTACAACTATATGTTTTATGTTTTCATTTGTTTTGGTCTCAACTTACAAGCTTTTTTGATTAGTCTTGAATAAATGATTGGATGTTTTGATTTGTCTTGCTGTAATGGTTTGCTTAAGAGTTTTGGAATGGTATTTGGGGAATTGGGTAACTCATTCGATTGAAAAAAGATGGGAATTTAGGATGGATTAGGCTTTGTGATGGTATAGATTCTTGTTTAGAGCCTCTTTCTTTTTTCTTTTTTCTTTTTTTTTTAAGAAAAAATAAGAGATTGAGGATCTTTCTTCAGTAAAGATTGGATTTTTTTTATTTGTATCTGAGCTTAATAGAATTGATTATGGGTTAAATGAGGGAGAATTTGGATCTTGAGTTAGAGTGAGGGGTTTGACTTTAGATGCAAAAGGCTCGATTTTATTTTGGTCTGTGTTTTTTTTGTCTAGAAATCAATTTTCCAAGCTCAGAAATTTATTTTATTGCTCTAAAAGCTTTTTTATTTACTTGTATGAGATGTGCTTACGATTTTGATGAAGATTTCTAATTCCTCCCTAAATTTCCAGCTTTTTGTTGGCATTGATCCACATACTAGGAGGAGTACATAATGGAACCCAACGATAGGCTATCTCTAGATGCATGGGCAAATCCTTCATCCTCCTGTAATGGATTACCGAGAAAGATGTCCTTGGAAAACCCATCCTTTACCAATTTCAATTTACAGCAACAGGAGCAGAAGTGGGATGACACCTCCATTTTAAATTATGGTATTAGGATTGAGCCACCTTTCCTCGAATTCAACCAAGCATCAGAATCTGAATATTTGCTTTCTTCCACCTGCAACAATCAACCCAAAGTCCTGGATCAAGAAGATGGACTAAATAGTGAGGCACTTCAAACAAGCAAATCCCTAGACTGGGATCCAAGAACCATGCTCAATAATCTTTCTTTTCTAGAGCAAAAGATCCATCATCTCCAAGATCTGGTGCATTTAATTGTTGGCCGCAAAGGCCAGGCTTTAGGGGGACATGATCAACTTGTAACTCAGCAGCAACAGCTCATCACTGCTGATCTTACTTCAATAATTGTTCAGCTGATCTCCACTGCAGGTAGTCTTCTCCCATCTGTGAAACATAAACTTTCTACAGGCCCTCCTAATGGACAGCTTGGGGAGCTTCTTTTTCCTCCTTTAGCGGGCATGAACTGTGTTCCACAGCCGCAGCATGGCAGTGGAAGTAAAGCTGTACAGCCGCAATGTGTCACCGGAAGTAAAGTGTCTGATCAGTGCAACCAGATGGATGTCACAGGAAGTTTTGGGACTGAACAGAACCTCTCCATTGAAGAACATGAAATGAAAGAGGAAGAAGATGCTGATGAAGGAGAAAACCTTCCGCCTGGTTCCTATGATATATTACAACTAGAAAAGGAAGAAATACTTGCGCCACACACCCACTTTTGCACAATATGTGGGAAGGGGTTCAAACGGGATGCAAATTTGAGGATGCATATGAGAGGCCATGGTGACGAGTACAAAACCCCTGCCGCACTTGCAAAACCCAACAAAGAATCCAGCTCAGAACCAGTGATTATTAAGAGGTATTCCTGCCCTTTTGCTGGTTGCAAGCGAAACAAGGATCACAAGAAGTTTCAGCCGTTGAAGACTATTCTATGTGTCAAAAACCATTACAAGAGAACCCATTGCGACAAAAGCTACATTTGCAGCCGATGCAACACCAAGAAGTTCTCAGTTATGGCAGATCTCAAAACTCATGAGAAGCATTGTGGGAAGGATAAATGGCTTTGTTCCTGTGGCACAACATTCTCGAGGAAAGACAAGCTTTTTGGGCACATTGCTCTGTTCCAAGGCCATACTCCTGCTATCCCCCTCGAGGAAACTAAAGGACCTTCTCTGTCATGTGATAAAATGGATGGGAATGAAGCATCAAATAAGTCTGGAAACATAAATTTCAGCTTTGGCTCCAATGCTGGTGGTGGGGCTCAAAATATTATCGAAGTGAAGGAGGATGCTGATGATCCTGCTAGTTATTTCTCACCATTGAGCTTCGATACATGTAATTTTGGTGGATTCCATGAGTTCCCTCGACCCACATTTGATGATTCAGAAAGTTCATTCTCCTTTCTTGAAGCCCCGTGATACTATCATTGTCATATATGTAAGGTGCATGTAATTTCATGTGTTCAAATAAATGTTTGTTCTTTAGCCATTTCCTTAGAGGTAAAGTTTTAATATTCTAATTTGTCAAAGGGTCATACTACTTAAACCCCATGATAATTCAACATCAAATTTAGTTTAATATATAGAAATTTGTGATATTCTTTGATATTATAAGATACACCAGTGGTGTCTTTCTCTGTTCACTGTCATTTAACAGCATTTTGAGAGGCCCAGAAATTTTCAAATATGGTTTTTGAAGCTGAAAGCGAAACTCTTTTTGGTAAGTTTAACAGGTAGAACTGTTTTGGAAGAGGGGTAATTTCCATGCAGCATAATCGGCTGCTTCCAAGGCTTTGTCATTAGTCTACTTCGACAACTTCATTGCATAAAAAACAGATGCTCCCCCCCACCCCACCCCAGGCTTATCCATTTTTCTTGTTTCTTCTTCCAGGCCCATCACTTCAAATAATTCCTTAACAAAGTAGCTTTTTTTTTGTAAGGATTGCCAACTGGCAGTTTCACATCACAACTCGTCACACATTGTTCAGGAATCTGGGAATAAAGCCAATACATAATAAATGATGTATTGAATAAGACCAAAATATAATGAATCATGCATTGAATAAGACCAAAATATAATGAATCATGCATCAAGAACTCGCGGTTAAAATAAGTTTGAAACAAATCATGAAAACAACTTCATGAAATAATGAGAGCAACTGAGTGGCATGTTGCTGAGATGCCATTTTCCTCTCCATGATGGATGACCCCAAATCCAAGTGTTTTACTGTGAATTTTTTTAAAACGTGATGTTGAAATTCCACCAAATTACGATCATCTCTTCACAGCAAATAAATCTGCTTCATCTCAAGGGATTTCATTCAGGGGGGGAAAATATATGAACAAGATGATGTTGAAATCCACAGACGTCATACTAAAAAGAAAAAGGAGATTTTTGAGAAACTTGTCGTTCAAAAGAACTGCTATTTGTTTCTGAACAAACTAACTTGTTCTGACTGACTGATCTGTCCATACTGAGAATTATGAAGCAGAATGAGCTTCAAGCCCTTCGCACCTTCTCCTTTAGATGATTTCTTTGAAGGGCTTCGGTAATACCTGTCCTTCAAAACTAAATCGTCCGAGACAGACCAAGTAAGTCCTCTTGGAGAGCTGTCAGCCCACAAGAACCTCTCAGAGAATGGGTTCACCAGACTGTCGCGAAATTCCTTGGCTGTCTCACAGATCAATCCCTGAAACAAACACATTTTCATTTTCAAGTGTGTAAGAATACGAGGACAGAAGGAGGGAGAGTTGGAAGCAAAGTAAGGTACCTCTGCCATGGCTTTGATCTTCAGGGTAACGTCATTACTTAGAAGGATGAGCTGTCCATCTCTATTCATTTTCCTGTAGGAAAGGGCATATTCAAGGATACGGTCTTCCGCTGTTGGTGAAACAATTTCTAGTAAACTTCCATGAGCTGGAAATGGAACTGAGCTTCCTGACCCACACGGAAACCCTTCACTTCCCTGACTGAATCGTGACGGCGGAGAAGCAGGTGGGGTAGGCGCTATGTGCCTTCCCTCCTCCACTGAGCTCTGGACATGAATCCACCATGGTGTTCTCACCATACACTCTTCTATCCATTCCAACAACATTGATGCCTCCGTTTTTCTTCTAAACAAGCTACTACGACGCTTCAAACAATCTAGTTCCCTTATGACTGACGAGATAAAACATACACCGATATTTGTCAGAAAAGAAATTTAGTCAGAACAGATAGCTCTAAAATTTAGAACAGCAAGAGAGATGAAATTGAAGATTGTTCAAAAATTATTTACCCATTTTAGGAATGACCAAATGAGTCCCCTTGAGACCTTGTAACAGCTGTAATGACTTCCTTGACTCCTTGTCCACAAGAGAAGCTGTATCTGCCACCATTGTCCATCTTCTCCTTCCATCTCCAGCAAAGTTACTCTGCACATGAACTCCAGTTATTAACCTAGTTTATAGGAGCCAGACGTTAAACTTAAAATAGAAGAGAAGAACTTAAAACAGAAGAGGTTGGTCACCTTCCGCATAATTTGAGAACAATTAACAGAAATATCACTTCTTGTAGCATCACTAGGGACTGAAATGCTATTTCCTGAGAAATTCGCAAGTAAAGACTGCAATGGAACTCTTTCTGCCTTACACTCCTCGAGTAACATCTCTTGCTTGAATTTCACTTGATTCTTTGAAGCTTGTTGGAGAAATTTTAGTGGTCTCTGGTTCTCTTTGTCTGGAGAGGCGACCATCTCTTCTTCTTGTTGCTTATAGAGACTAAAAGTAATTTTTGAAGACGTTGATCTGCGTGAGTTGGAAAGTTGCGTTTCCTCTCGTTTACCCTTCTTTTTCAAGGACTTCAGCAGAAGTGTATTTGGTGAGTAATTCTCCTTGCCTGGGGTAAGGATTTCTTCTGCTGCTTCTGAACCAGGGAAAATAGTATTTGAGATTGATCTTTTCTCATTATAATCCTGATTCTCCCATTCAACATCAGCTCCTCTATTGTTTTCTCTACTCCTAATTGTTTGAAGCTGAAGAACAGCTTTGGGCTTACCTCTTCTTGACCAGATGTTATGGGAGCTCAGTTTTTTCTCTGGTCCGACATGAGAGCTCTGTAAGTTCTCCTGGTTTTCAATTGAAGCAAGTACAGATTCTGGGGTCTGGCATTTTTTGCCATCTATGATATTTGAGAGGAATCCAACAGGAAAAGATGAGCTCACAGATTCCTCTGCAAGAAGCGCCGAGCAGATGCTGGTGTATTCACTCTGTCCACGGTCATCCCTTGAAAGATCATGGCTTTCCACTTCAAGAACATCAGTAGCATCATGGTCATCAGAACATGATGAGTTCAGGTTCGCCAGCAGATTTTCAGTGAAATTCTCTCGAGTTCCTTGTTCATATGTTGGGTCTAAAGCAACAGCATGGTCATCAGAACATGCAGTGTTCAGGTTCAACAACAGATTTGCTGTGAAATTCTCTTGACTTCCTACTTTACATGATGATTCTAAATCATCAAGCTCTAGATTCTGGTTTTCTTTTCTGACCTTTTTACTGTCGTTCTCTGAAAGATCTTTTACAGGCAAACACAAGCTCACCATTTCTATCCCAAGAGAGAAGTAATTAATTGGTTCATGGCCTTTCCTCAATAAGCTTCCATTTTCTGTTGCTCCTAGCATCTCAGAGGCTGACTGAGCTTCCACCCTTGCAGTGCACAAGGGAGTTCTTGTTGAAAAGAACTCGGCAATGGATTCTCTGATCATTGAATTCCCTTTGATCTCTGTGTCTGGCAGTTCTTGTTGAAAAGAATAATATTCAGGGCTCTGGTTATGTTCATCATATTGCTGACACTTGGGGCTTAATATATCCCTCACTTGATGGTCATTTCTAAATGAGCTTTCTATATCTTCATTTGCATCATAAAACAGAGAATCCATGCTTTCATCAGGCACTAAATCAGCTGATGAGATCTCTTTCCTTGCAATTGACTCGCAAATCTCATCAGAATACAAGGAGCCTACATCCTGTAAAATTAAATCCAAAGGCTGTGTTTCTCTAATTTCTACTGATATAGAATCCATGGCCTGCACAAAAGAGACAACCAAGAAAAACGCATGAATTTTAAACACTTGCATTTTCTGCTGTATCACTTATCCACAATTTGGTCTGCATCAACCATAATTTCTCACCTGATATTTTATATCATCTTTTCCTGCCACTTCCAGTGAGCCTTTCTCTTCAACAGATTCTCTTTCAGTTGCCATTAAGTTCTCATCCTATACGATCCCAACATAAGAAGCATCCATTAAAATTCGTAAGCTTTTAAGCAAAAAATCATCAAGCAATCAGTTCTCGTTCTCAGCAGTACAAGGGATTGAAAATTAAAAACAGTCAACATACTCCATATTCATATTCTAATTATACCAATACCAGGGCATATATTCCAGTGCCTGACACATTTTCACTTCGGAAGGTTTACTTTCAGTTGCCAATAAATTCTCATCCTATACAGTCCCAACACAAAGAAGGCAAAAAAAAGGAAGAAGAAGACATAAATAGTAGCATTTCAAGAAAAATCATCATTCAACGACTAAACTACCTCAACAATCAACTCGGATTCTCATCAAACAAAGTGTAAAAACATAATTTAAAAATAACTTGCAAACATCAGGTGGACATGCTAGATATATACAAACTAAGGCATCATTCTCTCACCTGAGACATCTTCACCTCATTTTCTTCTTCAAACACTAAATTTTCCTCTCGCTTCTCTTCAATCATTGTCATATCTGATGGTGATATAAAGGGGGTTTCCATATCATATGCACGGCTCATAGGAACCCAAAGCAGCCTGTAGTACCTTGTTGAGCCACCAACCTTTATTGTATCACCTTCATTGAGCTCTACACGAAGCCCTGGCTCAATCTTCTTCCCTGAAATCCATGTCCCATGGACTATACAAGAAACAGGAACCCAATCAAAAACAAATTAAACCCAATTTGAAGGTGCATAAAATTAATATGAAAAAAGAAAGAAATATATATAAACATCAAATAAAACAAATAACAACTCAATTGTCACATACTAAACAGTAATTCAAGAAAGAAAAAGGAAGCTGAATATAAACCAAGAGCTGATATCCTATTAAGGCATAGTAATACAAGAAAACATCACCATCAAAAACCAAATTCAATGATAATAGAAAAGTAATAACGCAACTCATCAAGAAGAAGAAATCCGTAAAAAGTAAATTCAGTGACATCCACCATCAAAAATAAATGTCAAGGAACAGAAATATAACAACGCGATTTTCAAAGAATTAAAGAAAATCGAGAAAGCAACGAATAACATCAACAAACCATCACAAACAAGGAAAGCCCCCTAAAATCTACAATGAAACAAACATAAAGGAAGCAAGCTGGAATTACCAGAAGATAAATCTGTGACAAAGAGCTTCTGTGAAGAGGGTTTTGAATTGATTTGAAGGTGGAATCGGCTAATGCTAGGGTGATTTAAAACAATATTGCAATCTGGGTGTCTACCAAAAGTCAAGATTTCTTCAGTTTCTTGAATGCTCTCTTCATTTTCAATGGACGGCTCCGGAGACGTTGGTGAAGCTAATGGAGACTTGCTGACTACAAAAATGTTCTTGAGAATTGCACCGTTCCTTAGCACTGTAAAAACTGGGATCTTTCTCTCTTCTTCTTCTCCAGGCCTTTTCTCTTTGTTGTTTGCCATTTTTCTTTGGGGTTAAAGAAAAATCCCTCTTTCCTGGGTTTCTTGAGAGAGAAAGCAGAATCTTGGTTCTAGAGAAAGAGACAGAGAGGGGTTTTATATGGTCATCTTTTGGTGATGGAGAGAGCGATTTTGAATTTTTATTTTGAAAAAGGTGACCGTTAGGGTTTTTGGTGTTACTTACTGCAACGGCTATTTATCTCTTTGCCTTGCTAAATCGATAAAGATTAGTCATTGGTGGTGTATGGATGATTATTGTTTAAACAAAATTTGTCAATAGTATTTTTGTTGATATTTTGTATTTTCAATTAGAATGAAATATGTCAGTTTTAGAGTGTTTCAACTCACCGTTTTGTAATATATATATATTAATTAATTAATAAAAAAAATAGTTTAAATCTAAAAATAAATAATTTAGAATTGTGTAATTTAATCTTAAAAAAGACACAATAAAATGATTTTTCTGAACAAAATTATGAGCATATAATATTACAAGAATACTATTATTTATCTCGCAAGGCCATTACATTATTTGATTGCTCTGAAATTTTAACATAATATATATATATATATATAAATATTTCAAGAGACTCCCGTAAAATTTCATCTCATTGTAACAGTCAGATTAAGAGATGATTGATATTGTAAAATTATTTATTATTTAAAAAAAAACACTATTTTGTCAAAACAAAAGGAGCAGAATGAAACCGGAATATTTCGGCCAGTATTTAGCCAAAAATTTCATAACAAACCGGAATTTAAACCGAGGTAAAAACAACATTGTTTTGTCTTATTTTTTTAACTAGCGCAAAACATTTCGGCCGAAACAAAACGAAATAGACAACTATGATTTAAACCGATCGTGGGCAACCATATGACAATTGAAAGACAAGCAGTACTTAGTACGGGTCATGCTCTAAGAGGCTAGACGTTATGGTATTGGGGTATATAAAGTCAATTTTGATAAAATAAAAATTTAACCACCCGTTTTTTTGTTATTAAACCCAAACAGATTTGAAGAGTCAAATTAATTCAGCAAGAAAGCAAAATAGTCATGCTAGAAAGTCCCATTCATGAGGCATGTCTTAGACTGACATTCCTTGTTATGAACTGACAGTTCTCGTTGCTAGCAAGGGCCGAGCACCACAAAATCTAAGACAAGAAAATTCAGGACCCGAAATGATTTGTGAATGGCTGCAAAGCATATCAAAAGAGGTGTAGTTGGAAGTTTTCTTTACCAATTGATCCACTTGACGTAAAATGAACTAGTGTACAATGCAGGATTACACATCCCAGGTGATATTTTATACCATTCAAAACTTGAAAAAATAAATAAATTTGTGAGATAGAGTTAAAAAAAAATACATCCCCAATCAAACTTTAACCACAAAACTGCCTCAAGGGAAGAAGTGGCTCTTCAATCTCTCACACAGACCACCAGGCAGAAGAAGATCAGTCCTGCTTGTTACTTTCGCGAGCCAGCCTAGCGCGATGTCTTAGCTCAGCCCTTTTCCAACGAACGATCATGTAACACAAGGAAAAGAGGGTGTTTATCTGCAAAGACATGATAGGGTCAAAATAAATTGCAGGAAATGAAGCAGATACAAAATGCAAGCACGTTAAAAAAGGTTCCTGCAAACACTCACCAGAATAATTATTGCAATGATAAGAAGAGGCCCAGACCAGAGTACTGAAAGAAAAACTCCATGTGGATCAAAGTAGTTCTGGCTTGCAAAGCTCCTCCAGTTGTCACTCAAGACTCTGTTAAGCCTCTCTGATAAGTATACACCAGCCACTACATGATAGCAAATGACTAATATGATCAGATATCCAAGGATTTCTGCATTACGCATAGAAATTACAATAGAAGAGCACATCAGTGAGTGTTGCATAAACTCAGATTCCGGAATAGGCATTGACCTCACCGACAGCAAACAGAAATACAAGCTGATAAAACTAGCTTTAATTGTCTTTTATTGCCAGCATTAAGAGTTTAGGTGACATTAGTGAATCAATATTGAAATTACACACCTAATAAACACATGAATCTAGATTCTAGATAGCTTTCTGACTACAAAAATAGTTTTCATTTGAAGGCTCTTGAAGCCCGTAACAGTAATTTAGGCTGTCTTACTTCCAAATTGTGACATGGACAATCAGAAACAATTCATTGAAATTTCTAACATTTAGACACAAACACACACAGACACTGTTTTAATAAATTCTGGACATCCTCTTAGAACCATTTCGTAAAAGTGGCTTGTAATGATAGAGATTAATCCAAATTACAATTAAAAGTTCACTTCTATAATAAGCATCTTCACAAAGTTACATTATCATTATTAGATGGCAATAAACTGTCCCACATTACTCATGCCAATAGCACATTACTGACAAGCCATTACTATTAAGCTGCTATTCCCATGTTGCACAGCTAATACATGCAATATGCTCAACACCAGTCGATAACTTCAGAAGACAAATTAGATCATATACATTCAACTGAAGATTCATATGAGATAGTCAATATTTTTTTCTCTCACATACGTTGTTTTCTACACGCATGCACTATATTTAAGCTACATTACTAGCAAATTCCAAAATATGTCGTCATATAAGAACAAAGCAATTGCAATTGCAATTGCCATATACATCAAATCTCAAAATGTCCAACAAGACCCAAGAAAGTTTAAGCTGAATTTTCACAAAAAAAAGCTTTGATCTTGCTGGATAATCTATAAGTCTGACAACCCATCAGTGTATTCAGCCCAAATTTACAGTGAAGGAAAAAAAGTCAAAGAAACTTACAAGCTAAAAGGAACAAAGACATCTGGAAGTTAATATGTTTCCTTGAAACGATTGTTAGTATCAGCAACAACAAATGGAATCCTGTTAAACCCATTATCCAAGGTTCCTGTCCAAAACAAACCAAAACAAAAATTCAACTTCTTTTCAATATAAACCCTAATTTTTATTTTTATTTTTTTTCTTAAAAAAAAAGATGAGGCAAAAAAGGGTACCTTCCAGTCAATGGCGTGGAAGAAACCGACGAAATTATCAATGGAGGGTTTGATTCCAGATCGGAGCTCCGATGAGAGTTTCTGGACCAGATCCGCCATCTGGTCCATGTGAGCTTCCAATGCTGATTTCAGCCCTTCCATTTTTCTCTCTTTACTCTGCTAAGCCAGCACAGGATTCTAATTTTACTTCTTTTGATTTCGCCACGTCACCAAGCGTATGTGGGCCGACCAATCAAGCCTTTCCATGTGGTCCTCTCACTAGTTATAAACCAAGTGTGCTTTTGAGCTGATGACCTAAGTGACCCAGCAAACCCACTAGAAATTTGAATGACTTAGTCAAAATCATAATATTAAATTTAATGTTAAAGGATAAATTATCCTATCATCATCATCATCATCCTATCATCATCATAATTGCCACTATTATTATTATTATTATTATTATTATTATAACACACACGTTGAAAATGATATTATTTAAGTCATCATTTTTTTAAAAATATATTCAAAATGATCATTAATAAGTTGGATTTACACAAAATAAATTAATATAAGTTATTATGTCATCTTGTCGTGGGGGAAATTAAGGGCAAACCACATTGGATTTACACAAAATCATTATAATAATCTCATTAATAAGTTGATAAGATTCATATGATTAATTTGGTGTGGTTTAGCATGTTGTTAGCTTTCAAGTAAGTTCATGCACCAAAATGATAGGGAACAAGGTATGCTTGGTCATCACACCAGAACTAGCTTATATGATCATTAATGGGGGAAAAGAGGAGAATCATATTATATAAATAATTAATTAATTTCTATAATATTATTCAGTCTTGATCACGGTTGTCAATACCGTTCTGGTTGTCGTTTCGGTTTTTTTATTGATACGGAACATTTCGGTTTTGGAGCATTTCGGCGTGCCGTTTCGGGGTTATACTGTTCATATATATATATATATATATATATATATATATATATATGAAAAAAATTAAGATATTAATTTAACAAGCATAATTAAAATTCAAGATAAATTAACTTTAAATTATACAATATAAACACAAAGTCAAACAAACATAATCTCAAAATTAGAAACACAATCACAAGTTAATCAAAATAAGGAGGATTTTAAGGCCGGAACGGCACACCCGAAATGATTCCGAGACGTTTCAGCCGGAATTTGACTGGTATTTTCAGAACGGGCCGAAATTAAAACCCAAACAAAAACAACGTTGTTTTGTCTCAGTTTTTTTAATGGCACAGAACATTCCGGCCAGAACAGAATAGTATTGACAACCCTGCTCTTGATAGCATCTTTTATGGGTTGGTAAAAAAACACCATCACAAGTTTGCAGGAATGTGAAGTTTACTCCAAAATGAATTGATGACAATCATGCAGAAGGCATATCCATTTTCACCAGAGATCCTCAAAATATATATGGGTGCCCTTTTTTATGAAATTGAAGAGACAATTTTTTTCGAAGGTCCAAATCAGAACTTTCGACAAAAAAAAATCATTTTTTTTGTTTTTTTTGCTTGAGAAAGAGATCTAGAGAACAATATTTAGTGGGATAGAGGTAGTAAGATTACATTTAATTTTAATGTAATTAGAACAAATAAACATGAACTATATTATTTGATTGAAGTTACAAAAATCATGAACATGTCAGCTGAAAATCACAATAATATAGCAATTATCATACACAATGCCATGCAGAGGCAGTAATTAAACACCTATCTTGCCAGCCTAAAGAAATTGCTTTCCCATCATCTCTTTCAAAAACCTTAAACCCTCCACCACTCTCTCCATCAAATTGAAGAGGACAATAGTGGGTTCTAATTTTCAACAGAAGCTTCGCTTGTATCAAAGACTTGGAGCTAGGTCTCATGCCTGCAAATCCATGACCCTCCATCCTTCCTTTCCATGTCTCCATCTTGTCATATCTTGGACAGTTTGCGTCATATTTGTCACAGTTGAGAATGCTTTTGATCTCTTTACCAAGATGATTCTTTTCGATGCTTAATCTCTCTGAGCTTTCTTGAGGAAGAAAATCATCTAAGGAATCAAACATGGCTGCAAAATAGTGTAAAGACTCCATGAATCTTGATAGAAAGCTTCTTGAGCTTCTGCTACATTCTTGCTCCACCAAGACAACAAGGGAGGGGTTAAGTGAATGAATTGATTTCAACGTGTCAGATATCTTCAAAGAATCTTTCAAAGTATTCAAATGAAATACTAAATTCACAGCAACTGTTTCATCTTTCTTTTTCCTTAGGTTGCTGAGGTTAGACCCTCTTAACAGCCCTTGAAACTCAAACACAAGATTGCGAACCCCTTTCGCAAAGCTGACTAATCTACTCTCAGTTTCCTGCAATTCTTCTAAACTTTTTCCGAACCCAGTTATTCGCAGTGAAACTCGGTTGCCACTGCTGGCCTTTTCGGAGAGAGATTGTATCAGAGAAGGCCATTGAAAGCCATAGGAGACGTCAAAATCAATAACATGCAATGAACTGCTGTTATTCTCTTCTTCCTTCTCATAGGCCTCGAGGATAGCCTGGTTCGCAGTGAAATGAGCAAACTGGTAAAAAGGAGAGACCCTGTAGAGATCTGTGAATGCCAAGAACTCTTCTTCACTAGTTGGTTCCTTCATGATCATGTCGTAGAACGGGGATTTCTCGGTGAGGATCCTCGCAGCCAATCCATCAGCAAAGTAAGCAACAACCCTTTGCACAGAGTCGCCGATCAATGAGACACTCTGATATAATTCTGTCAGATTCTCCACGGCTGAGCCTACATTGTTCTCATCAGCTGCCGTGGCAATTACGAGAAGCAGGTGAATCAAATGAAGCCTTTTGCCAGAATCTTCAACACCTGATTTCTTCTTATGGTCTAGATTTATCATTTGCTCCCTCATTTGAAGTAGCCTGTATATCTTCCCTTCGCTACAACCCTCGTAACTATTCATCAAGGGATTGAAAACATGATCTTCCCTTGATCTCTTTCTCTTCCTTTTCATGTCACCACCATTGGAGCCTGTAACAAGTGCTAGGCTAAGATTCAAGAGCTCCTCCTCCTCTATGGCTTCCATCAATGCAAGAGAGAAATGAAGGAGACAGATATTGCAAGAAGTAAGTTTTAGGTCAAGAAATAGAAGATGATCACAGTTGAGTTTTTATCGAAGAAATGGGGCCGGCTTTGGAATAAATCATGTATATTCCATTGTGTCATTACGTGAGAATAGGACCAAAGACTAGAGAGATGAAACTTACTTGTATATATATATATATATATATATATATATATATAGATATATGTAAAATTGACGTACCAATATGCAAGGGGGGGAGGCAGAAGATGAGAGATGAGCATCTTTATTAATTATTCTCAAAGAACCAGTGTCAAAGGTCAAGAAAACATCTCGAAAGTTTTGTGTTTGTCTGATGGGATGCTTTGAAAATGCCATGGGAAATGGAGTTGGTGTTTTTTTAGGGGTCTGATTAGGTCGTCGTTCGGAAGTTGCCATAGAAGACATCAACAAGTCGACAGAAACAGCTGGGAAAATGGGAATCCAAACCTACCCTTCTCGACAACCTGTCCTATTTTTCTTTTTCCTAGATGCCGTATGAAAGTGTAGTTATTTTTCTTGCTTCAAATCTTGTCTTAGATTTCTTTTTTACTGTAGCTTGAGAGGGGAGTTGAATTTGGATATTACTTTCCAGCTGGAGAAATTCACTATGCTTTCGATGTACATTATGTATTTGCATATCTATGGTAGACAATTTTCAACTTTTAAAACCAAATAAGTAGAGAAAAAAAAATAGTATAATTAATCAAATTAACTAAAATATAAACGTTGTGGCGTTTTTTCTATAATATTTTCTATTTTTCATCTAGACACAATTCACTATGGATTACTACAATAAAATTATCATTTTGCTCCTAGGACCGGAGATATTTTAAACATTTTCAAAGAACACGAATTATATTTCTAAAGTTGTTGTAAAGTAAGACTATGAAAATAGCCATCGAAAATGAAAAAAAAAAAAAACGCCTAGAACTGGGGGTATTGAAGTACGTACTTCACCCCCAGTTTTTTCATAATCGATGGGTCCAGAGGTGTATGGGTAATTGATCAATTTTTTGTTATTATATTTTCCAGAACACTGCAGGTGCGTCATACAAACATGTCTGCAGTGTTCCACCAGCACGCGTCCTTCGAGAGCCGTATCACCAGATGCACTGTCATGTCCCATGTCTCCCAGCCTGGCACGTGGCCTCTAAATCGAGTTAAAGAATCGCCGATGGAAATTTTTCAAAAAATCTCATTCTCTCTTTTATTTTCAGCTACCAAAGTGTAGAGAATGAAAGCACTCATGAATTGCCTAGCAATATGTTATAATCTCCTAAATAATTTTTTATATAAAATAAATTAGTGATCTCAAGTCTAAGGATCACTTGAACAACCATTAGATGAGCGCTTTTATAGACATAGAAGATCTGTCTATATGAAAGTTTTTTGTAAGTTAGTTCAGTATACATATCTTAAGACAAACACCTATATATTAGTTCTAAGTATTCTTTGTAGTTTAGTTTATGAGAATAATTGTTTTATTTTATATATATATAAAAGTCTCTATGACTAGTAAATATTCATTATTTAATAGTGGATCGACATGAAATATTTTTATCCCATTAACTTTATTTTTACTCTAGATTCATAAATCAAATGTTAGATTTATTAATATAATATTATATACCATTATTTTATTATCTAGTGAAGAAACACTCAATTGACCCGGCATAGAGACATCAAGTCCAACCACAATTTCCCACGATCACTCCCCACTCCATCAAGCTTCGATGCACATGGACCAGCAGAGGTACAGTTATCATGGAAACTTCAACTTCAGCCGACAACACTTTCCAGTTTTTAAGCATGACACGGTAGCTTCGCAATGGGGTAATTAGGATTAATATTTAGGCTTGTTTTGGAGGGCAGTTGCAGTTGTTTTTGAAAGTGTTTTTTGTTTAGAAATACATCAAAATGATATTTTTTTATTTTTTTTAAATTATTTTTAACATCAACACATCAAAATAATCTAAAAATACCAAAAATATTTCATTTAAAATGATAAATAAATAAATTTTAGCCAAACGCCGGTTTAACCGCAATGCCAAACAGACATTTAAATTATTTTTAATTAATGCTGATATATGAGCAAAGAGTTGAGTAATACGTATGATAACGTAGTAATTCATCATTTTCTTGTCACTAATATATTTTGTGACTGTTAGGAGATGTAGTTGTAGTTGACATTAGCACATAAAAATTATCTAATATTCCCAAAAGAAAATAATTTAAAATTATTTTTTTAGATTTTTTCAAAAATACTTTTAAAATTCGTGACAAGCAGAAACCTAGTGGCTTGTAGCTTATTTATGGCATTCAAGGTGCGGCTTCTTGTTTCCTTAATGAATAAATATTTATTTTAGTCCTTGCATTGAAAATTCCGTTTGAATGAGTCCAAGAAAACATTTTTGGATCACAAAAACATAAAGAAAGATGGGGGATTATTAAATTAGATGCTTCAATTGTAGCCTTCCTTGTCACGTATAGGCAAGAGATGGTGTTAATTAAATATAATTAATAAATTTTCCAAGCAAGGTAGCCCTAACCCTAGCAGTTTTTGGAGACATTATGCAAAAAACAAGACTCGTTCGTTACACCTTAAAAAATTCCACAGTGAAGGAAGAATCCCTTGGATTTGTGGCGATGTTTTCCTCATGGGATGGCAGCAGACCTTCCGGACCCTTCACATTATGAGCAACTTATCAAATCTGGTTTGATTAGTGTTTTGTTTTGGAATATTTTAGCATGCTATTTCGAGGTTGTATTGTTTATATATATATATATATTAATTCATTTTTTTTAGTTCAAATCCAAAAATAAAATTATTTAGAATTGTGTAATTTAATCTAAAAAAAAGATACCATAAATGATTTTTCTGAAAACAAAAATATGAACATGTATAATATTACGAGAATGTTATTATCAATCTCGCAAAGTTATTACATTATCTGATTGCTCTGAAATTTTAATATAATATATATAAATATGTCAAAAAACTCCTCGTAAAATTTTATTTCAATCTAACGGTCAGATTAAGAGATATTATTGATATTGTAAAATTATTCATTATTAAAAAAAAACTATTTGGCCGAAACGAAACCAAAATGTTTTGGCCGAAACTTGGGTGGAATTTTTGGAACGGGCCAAAATTTTAAACAAGGTAAAAATTTCGCCATTTTATCTCATTTTTTAACTGGTATGAAACGTTTCGGCCAAAATAAAATGAAATTAACAATACTAATTATGTGTATATTACAATTATTCAGGATATATTTTATATATATTGTGCAACAACTTGTGTTAAAGTATAGATTTTATCACCAAGTTTTTTTATTATTAACATGGACGTCCAGGTCAACTTGCGTGAATCTCGACTAATTTCATGAACCCTGAAATGATCATGAAAACTTCTAGTTTTTATTTGGTAACGATGTTGTTTTCATCATGGAGTATCAAATATTTTGTTTTGATTGTTTTGCATGAACAATTTTTTCAGATGATCTAGAAAATATTGGGAAGCATTTTCTTCTAAAACAATTAATTTTATGGTCATCATACAATTTTTACGCAGCAATAAGGCCAAACGACTGTAAAGTGGTAATTATTTATAATCATACTTTTGAAATTTCTAGGTCTTCTCAATTGTAAATCTCAAGAGGCATAAAAAAAATAAAGAATATTACAAGTGTGAAAAGTAACCCTATGCCATTTGTAGCTGAATATGTGATCACCAAGCTTCCTCTTGCCCTACTTTTTGGAGAAGAAAGAAATTAGTGCAAGAACTTATCATTTTATATTTTGACTATCCCATCACTTTTTAGATAATTTTCCCACCACTACATCATTGCTGTCGATCACCTTTTTGGTGGAGAAAATTCAGTGATACCATCCAAATATTTTTCAGCCATATATATGAACATGGTTTTTTTTTTCTTTTCATTTTTCACATTATTCAAAGTCAACACGGTTTCCTTATCTCAACATGCGTCCATATATTCCAGCTCATATTCAAGACATCAGATTTTGTTTTACAAAATTCTCTGCATCATTTAGAGAATTTTTTTTTTTTAAATTTGAAAAAATCTTATTTCCTGGAAAAAATATTTTGTGGACTCAGGTAAGCGAGTAAAATTCCAGTTGTCCCAAGCTCTTAAAAGAGATACATGTCCTGATTTAAACTCGAGACCAACTGAGCAGATTTCAAGTTTTTTGACATCACGCCACGTTTCTTAGGGATTTCGTAACCTAGAAATTATAAACTTTATGGGTTTGAAGAGGACCTGATCAAATATGATTTTGTAGACGTAAAGTTCAGAGATCAATGATCTATTAGACTCAATATATTTTAAAGCGCAAAAAAAAAAAAAAAAAAATAAGGGTTAGCACAATTACCTTTAATTTGTTGAGCCCTAAGAATTTAAGAGTTTTCAATATGAACACAATCTTGAGCCCAAAATCAAAATCTATATGATGAATTATGGCATTCCATTCCCTTATTTCTCACGTACTAATGTGAAATCTATTTCTTTTTTCTAAAATCAAAGACTATAGTATTTGTGGATAGGCTAACAATCTATCCATATAAAATATTTCACCTCATCTCTCCATCACATACACATGCAGAGGTCTTCACTGCATATATTATAGCGAAATTAAAAAAAGAAAAAGATAAATCTAAGAGGGCTAATTATAAATTATATCCCAATGCCTCTCATAAGATAAATAACCGATCTTGAAACTAATTTTTTTTTTGGAGCCGAGGAAATCCACCTCCTGGAAAGTGTATTTTATGGGTCCAAATGAAAGATTAAAATCTCAGTTGTTCCAGATTCTTACAAGAAATGCACGTTCTGACTCGAACTCGAGACCTGCTATGTAAATCTCAAATTCCTTACTATCACGTCATGTTTTTTGGGGACTTTGAAACTAAAACTTTAGACCGAAAGAGGAAGCATGTGAGTAAATGAAGAAATAAAACCGCTGAGACTTAACATAGAATTTCAAGTATTAAATCAAACAAGAAAAACATTTTTTTATATTTTTTTTAGAAAAGAAAACATAGGATACACGCACTGAATTAAGCAAAACGGCAATGAAGGCTGAGAATTCAAAGAAACAAATACGTAAATTGTTTCTATCCTTGTGGGTCCAATAGTTTGAAATTCTTCGAGATTGAAAATAGGGCCAGGTAGTTTTCATAAGAAATGATAGATGAATTGATTAAAGATTGGATTAAGAAATTATTCTGTAATCTGAAATGTGTGGCATTTGTCTTTGAGTGGTTTGGTTTCTTTTAATGAAAAGGGTCATTTTCTTACCAAAACCCCTTGTCTTTTGTATCATGGAAGCGGCTGATATTCATGTTTTTCAAAAAAAAAAAAAAAAAAAAAAAAAGATATGGGCATGAGTCACTCTTTCGTGTGCAAATCATCAGGTGGGAATCTGTTCATTGTACAAAAGAGAGATGCATATACATTAAATTGTTATTGCGTTTTAAAATTAATTTTAAAAAAGTTATTTTTATTTTTTATTTTAAATTAATAATTTTAGTATTTTTAAATCATTTTTATATTCTAATATCAAAAATAATTTAAAAAAAAATAATATCATTTTGAACACTAAAAACATATTTAAAAAAATATCATTGTTCAATGAAAATAATTTTACATAGAAAGCATACATGCAAATGATATAAGAACACAAAAAACATTTAATTTTAAGCAAATAAATAAAAATAAAAATAATTTATTTTTTTCAAAAATATTTTTAAAACACAATGAAAAACCGGGTTTTCTTCTTTTATTTATTTCTAGTTGCATGTATCCAAACTAAACTCAACCTCCCATATATATATTCTAAATGTTTTAATTTTTTTCTAGTGGAAAAAAATATCTTAAATCATAAGCAGATTGATCTGATGTGATTTGATTAACTTTATAAGTTCAAGATAACTTGTAAAAATATGTTTTGACTCAAAAAGAATTTCAAGATAATTTTTTTGTTAATATTAAGATTACAACATATTAACTTGACTTAGATCGACTCAAGTTAATATATCAAATTCATGACCCAGTTTATGAAACAATGATACCTTAATAGAAAACAAATCAAAACAAATTATGAAGACTAATTCTCAATCAACCAAATATTGAAGGATAAAATTGAAAAACAAAATCAATTAAAAAGGATCTTAAAGGCAAATTAATTTAACATGTCAAACCAACTACCAAGGTCACAATGAGATAACACCATAGAAAACAAATTAAAATAAATTATGAAGTTCAATTCTTAATCAGCTCAATATTGAAGAATGAGATTAAGAAAAAAAATAATTAGAGAAGGAACATAAAAAAGTAACCCGAGTCAATTTGTGCAAACTCATGACCTTGGTCATAAGATGGAGCTAACCGTATAAAAAAACATGATTTAATTCGCTAAATTTATGATTCTGAATCATAAGATTAAGATAATCTCATAAAAAATTACTTAAAAAAATCATAAAGTTTAATCCCCAATCAATCGTTTCAGACTTCTTAATCTTGGGGTGATCAAACAAGTTTCGGTTTGATTTTCACCTAAAAATTTAACCAAACTTACTTTTTTTTTTTAAGAAAAAAAAAACCAAAATCAAATCAGTTTGAATCAACCAATTTTGGTTAGGTTAATTAAAGAAAAAAACTCGGATATGTTGGTTTAGACATTTTAAAGGTACAACAAACATCTAATCTTAACTCCCCTTATCATATGGAATAATTTGTCATAAAAATAGACCATTTTAGCAGCTAAAATCATTATCAACGACAGTTTTCTCTTTATATAAGAATCCAACGACTTCCTTTCTCTCCATTGAAAAACCAATGGAAAAAGAGAAATAAAATTTCATATCAAAATTGAATTTTTAAAAGTTATATGGATCAATTACCTAATAACTAAAATAGATGAGGGACTAAAATGAATTTTACAAACAGTTTAAAAAACTAACACATAGTTTACCCATTTCTTTCATTTCAATCCCCTGTCTTTCAATTCAATCCTCCCTCCAAAACAAGATACAATTTGGTTCTAATTTGGACTAAAATTTGGAGGGCTAAATTTAATTTTATTTTTAGTTATCTTTATTACAATCTAAAGCAGGATGAACAATAAAAATGATCTTTTTCAGCTAATAATATAATGCCGTAAGGTTATAAATTGTTCATTTACATTTGAACCACAAGAATGAATCACACCTAGTCATCTAATCTTTGCCTAACCTCAATGAAATGCATTTAGCTCAAAAACTTCCTCTCAAGGAACAGCCAAGTTTTTAGAATTTTGCTAAAAGTAGGTGTTGATTTCCAAGTGCGGACACCAAAATATGCCTCATATGGTAGTATAATTTCAAGCCAATCAACGTGTGTGTGTGTGTGTGTTTGTGCGTGCCAATCCTATTCCATCTCATATAATTATCCAACTTGGCTGCAATAAATATGTTCAAAGATAGTGATACATAACTTAGTCTTATTTTCCTTTTTGTTTTGCTCGAGTGCAAGATACTCGAGTTCAGCAGGTAATGGCAGACATTTTTAACAGATAATTTACCTGTTAAGCTGCAGGCATGATCTTTCTTGACCTCTTTCTAGAGATGAATTTGGTAATTGACCCTACCAGTGGCCAGCTTGTTCTGATGGCAATGAAGGCAAGCAGCCACATTGCTATGCTATTCTGTTGTGACATCTGATTTAGGAATCTTCTAAATGGAGAGTCTATATCAGGAGATTTAACACCCTGGATGTTTTTAGCTATTTCCGAGGTTTGACAAGTCTCTGACACGAAATCCGAATTTGCTCCTGTAAAGTGCTTCTCTTGTTCTGCATTTGAAAGCATTTCAGTAGTTTTTTCTTCACCAAGCATCTGCAACTTTTTGATGTCTTCATTGCCATCTCTTTTTTCGTCATCGCTCGCTGCAGTTACTATTCCATCTTCAGCACCGTGCAAGAGTGGACACTGATCAATTGAAGAATCCAGCGCTGAAAGCTGGCCAGAAGTCTGCTTCTGCAGATAAATATGAATAAACAGCATTAGCTGGCAGAAAAGTCAATATGTTGAGAAGTGCGGAAAGATGAGAACAGGAACTTAATGTAATGAAACCTTGAGGATTATATCCCTTTATAATTTGACATGTCCATGAACAACAATTTGCAATCACCACGTATCTAACAATATTTTGCTATCAGTTTGATGAGAAAAGGAGGAGTAATTTCAGAAAATGCACCTTTTGCACATGAATGTATGGACTAGAACGTAGAACATCGAGAAATTCATCAACAGCCCTTATCCACCTGCGAATTTGAAGAGATAGATGGAGAGAGTTATCAAAGGAAAGGAAAGGAAAAATCATTACTTTAATTAAAACGCAGGGTCCATCCATCTGTCAACCCAAAGAATGACATTTCCAAGACAGGATAGCACTCATAAATCCAGGAAAGGACTAAGGAACTGTTTGGGATTGCAGCCCAAACAGAAGTTGGTGCAATCCCAAACAGAAGGTGGTCAAAATTCAATTTTTTTTAAAAAACAAATATTTTTTTTTCTTTTATGTTTTCGAATGGTTTTGATGTTTTGTTATTAAAAATCATTTTTAAAAAACTTCAAAAATATATTATTTTAATGAATTTCCAAGAAAAGCATAAACTATCACTTCCAAACACCCTCTAAATCTCTTTATATGAACTACAAACATTTACACGCATAACATCATCTGAATGTTGGCTAATTAGAGCCTAGTGTTCTACTATAAGAAAGTTAACAAGTACCAAGAGGTGGATGCAGTTAATCCTTCAAAGAATGCTAGATGTCCTCCATGCTGTGGTGTAGCCAACACAATATTTGGGTTTGCTCTGTGCAGTGGCCAAAAAAATCAAATCTCAGAATAACACAAAAGTGGGTTGTTAAAGACACGAAGTTATTTCAGTATCATAGAAGATGGATCCACCTGCATTCATCCCAAGGAATGGCTTCCCTAGTGCAAACTGGATCATCCAGAGCACTAATGCAGAGTAGTGGCACAGATACATTCCCAACATAAGCTGCACTACTACAGCGCCTATAGTATGTATCCACAGTCTGAAAAAAGAGACGAAATTTTGGATGCTTAGAAGCAAAGCCAGAAGAGAGATGAAAGTATCAGTGATTAATACCTCAAATTTACCAACAGGGCAGGTTGCATAGTTGTCATAATCCCGGATACAACGTGCCTTTTGTAGCATAAGCAAATAAAACGGAAAGCATTAGAGAGAGACAAGAAATAAGTTAAATAAATGTAAACTGTCAAAGTGAAATAAACAGTGAAGATTTCTGCTCTTTGAAATTTATTGGCATTCAGGTTATACAAAAGATATAAATCTTTAACTGTATAAAATGAAGGGCAAAGTATAATACGAGTGACAGGTAATGGCACGAAAGCTACATTCTAAGATGTAGAATATGATAGCAAGAACAAGATATTACTATGTCCAATGGCTATTATGCTAATATTCCACTGAGTGAAATAAACATAGAATGCTTTGTTTGATACCTTTAGTAAAACTACAAAACTAGGCACGCGAAGCATTTTATACTAATGATACTGACCTCTAGAAAAGCAATCTGAGTTTGATTTCAATATTAGATTCCATACCATTTGATGATATTTCATTAGATATTTATTTCTAAATTTGTTGATATTTCATGCAATTGTATTCTGCTAAAATTTCAAGTGCTTAATTATTTTTATCTCTTCGTCTTTTGTTTTATACATGTTAGGCATCCATGTAATCTCATTACCATTTTGACAATTTAGCTCACATGGACTCTAGATTTCGTAATAACACAATAATGATGATGATCTTCACATTTCAAAAGCACAACCTTCTGAAGCTGTAATTTATAACAAGTATCGGGTTACAATAGTGATTTAAAAAATAACATTAAGTGAAAAACAGAGAACGCAAAATTACAATGAATTGAAGCTATGTGATTGTTCATTATGTATTTTGACTTGTTAAGACCTCGTGTATTATGAGTAATGAACATAAAATATCTTGATACAAGGCTAGAACCTGTTCGCATGACTGGAAAAAATAATGCTTTGAAATAAGAAATTTCAAAGTTTCTTTGCCAATTTCAAAACCAAATTGAGAAAAATTATTGCATACATCTAAAAAAGCCAAGGCATAAGAGAATGGAAGAAATTCTAGCTATCTGCTACTTCATTTGTTCTGTTAACTTGACAGTAAACATATTATCAAGAACTTGAGAATAAACCAACCGTTTTAATGCCTTCCCAATTAGCAAGCCGAGTATAGAGAGGCTCATGTCTGCAAAGATCATTTGGAATATTGTCATATCAAGTCAAACTAAAGAAATGTACAGATAACTACAATAACTTGAAGCCTAAATTTAATGTTCAAATGCATCTAGATCGTCGCATTTCGCAGAGTTGATTTACCACATGTTATTTATGAGCATGCCCTGAGTTGGGGCTATTCTAATACCAGGTCAAAAAAGCAAAGTTCAATTCATCCCAAGATCAACCAGAAAGAAAAGGTGGAAAATATTCATGCGAGTTTTACAGAATAATTAAGTAATGTTGTTGGACTTTTGTTACGTACAAGTGTGCATAACCTTGGAGGCCAATTGTAAGAGCTTTGTCATAGATTCTCTGCAACAGCCCGCGGCATATAAATCTGTCTCCAATCTGCAAATGAAATTAAGGACAGAACCACTGATTGCATGATGAAACAAAACTATATTTTAATCCCAAAAAGAACACCAAAGCTTAAGCTTGATGTATCCATCGCATTTGAAATGACAACTGCTAGAACATTGGGTTTGGTCCATAAGAAATGAGAGGACAGGAAGAAAAGACGCCAGAATCAAAGGGAAAAAGAAGACACACCATAATGAAATTATACTAATTGAAGTGTAGTTGAGAACAAGATTATAGATAAACTGTTTTCTGCAAATTCTACCGACCATCCATCTCACTGTTCATTGTGCCAACCAAGTATCCGAACCAATGTAAAATATGATTTTCTCTCTTTCTGATTTTACCTGTGCACTTCTCTAACATTTCAACTTTGTGAATGTCATTTACCAACCATGGAAAACTAGGGTAAAATTAACCTGGCAACCCTATTTCACACTTCAAACGATTCCATTATATTCTGATGTTTCCATTTTACTTTCATGGACATCAGATGATAAAGAAAAGTTCTCTCTACAAGTGAAATTCCAACTGTGCAAATTTACTACTAGAATTTCTAATATTCATGTGCAAACTCTGCCCATGATTGCTAAAGGAAACGGGATGGATGTTCTGTGTTATCAAACAGCACAATATTGTTGGAGAGGGAGTAACATGCTGCTTATGCAAAAAGTAAAATAAGGAAAAGCAAAGGTAAAATGCATCAGAAACCACATGACCACCGCTTCCAAGTAAGTTTGGCATTGCCATTTTGCTTTTGGAATGGGAAACTACATTACCAGCTGATGACAAGCAACTGCAGTCTTTATAGTATTAATTCCACTAGAAATTAAATCGGGAGTTGTATCTATATTCAGCAAAAACACTAACCAAAAGATCCCAAGGATTGCAAACTGCCACAGCCCCTGCAATAGGAGTTCCCTCTCCATCCTCCCCAAGATATTTCACCTGAAGACAAATAATTCATCACAATCCATGAGGACTGAACATCAAGCTGTTCATTGGTTATAGCTGGACAAATAAATTAATGAAAAGTGGCAATTAACTCAGATATCCTTCACTATACAGAATACAACAAAGCAATACTGAAATAGTCTAGAATATCATTTGCAAGTGATGATGACCAACCAAGGAATCTTGTAACTTGGTAAATCTGATATTTGCTTGCATGGGTAAGCAATCTAAAAAATAAACTAGTCTTGAGTAATGATAACAAATGAGTTTCATTCCAACTTGTCCAGTAATATGAATGGCAAAAAATTCAAGCATAAGAAACGCTAATTAAATTTCAATCCTATGATGTACTTGGCAACACAAATGTAGTTGAACAATCTAAAGCAGAAGTGAGACTACAGCTATTTGACAAGCACGAGTTGTGAAATATTAAATTCCACATTTTGAGGTATGTATGGCCTTGGATGTATATACAATGTCACCTAAGTGGTATCTTCTTATTTTGGATGATCTATAGGATAACAAAATGAACACAGAATAGCCATCTTAGCTACAGTGACCCAAGATTTGAAAACCAAAAAAAGTAACTAGATGATCCAGAGAACTTTAAATGGATAATAGAATCCAAGGTACCACATTTCTCTCTTTCCCTGTGGAAAATATTCTAATTCCCTTAAAAGAATCTCTAATTTTTTTTTGACATTCTATCTTGAAGTATAAGCAAAAATATATCAGCAAGATAAACCAATAAAAGCCCAAACAACAACTGTCAGCAAGATAAAAATGATGCAAATGGGAAGCATGTACAAGAGGACAACAAGCAATGCAGTCCTACAAAACTCTGGACAATTAAAGAAGGCTCAAAAATATAAAATGACCTGAAATCACATACCAAAATGTTGGCTCCAATGCTAGTTCCAATTGCAAATAATGGAGCCTTAGGGTACTTATCATGAAGATAATTAGCGACTGCCCGTAAATCTTCTGTCCATCCAGCATTGTAAAAGCAATCAGACTGCAAAGCTTATAATGAAAGGAAAAAGTAAGCACCTCCATTCGACAACAAATACAATAATTTCAAAGTTGTAAGGAACAATGAGACAGCAGAAGGCCCAGAAAAAAAAAAAAAAAGATACATTATATATTAATCAACTTTCAAATAATCACATTTAGACAACTCTCAAATATTACCAACTAAGCCTTGATATTATCTGGCATTAATCTCTAAACAATTAGTGATCAATACCACACCAATTGCTAAATCTAATATAAGATTTTAGTGTAGCGAAATGGCACTAGTTATCATGCAAACGCTGCATTAAGCATCTTCATGTTTCTCAATAATATCACATGACCTGACCATAATTTCCCAGTAGCTTGCTTCTTTATAGACAATTTCAATCATTAGCAGGTTTATTGACATCTTGTTGTTACTCCAATGAAAAGAATGTTTTGAAAATCTAATGGTATAGAAGCATGTAATTTAGATGTGGTCTTTAAGAAATCAAGGCTCACATTTTGTCTTGATAGCTTTATTTGATAGAAGAAAAGTTAAAGATTGAGCAACTCTGTTACGATGTTCACAAAGTCACAAGTTTAGTGACAATGCTCATGTTCATAGTTAAAAGCAAATCAAAGTAGGCAAATAATCAGCCAAGACCTATTGGATAGGTAAGCCAGAAAAATATCACAGCAGGTAAATAGCTGCTGTAAACACTGCAATCTTTTCTGACAAAAAGAAGTATAAGATGAATGAATGGCAACTAGTTTCAACTGTCAAGTAAACAACAGTGACCCCACATTAGATTTCATATTTCTCAACCCAACATATTTATTCATCAAAAAGAAAGAAACTTACAGTAATTGAAACACCGCCAAGTCCTCGGTGGTTGCTAACAACAACATTCCATCTATGTTTGGCCATGTTGAAGGCAAGATTCTTTAGATACTACAAATCAAATAAGAGATCCAACATTAGCCTATTTCGCACACATGCATATTCATGCGTTCATGCGCATGCACACACACACAAAAGCATTAAAGCATGCACAAATGTCTTTGTACTCGAATATAGTCCATCAGGCTGCTTTAACAACACAAAAACTAAGTCAAGTTGTGCTACATTTTTAAAGCATTTAGAAGGATGAATGTGCACTGCTCAATTTTCTAAGGCATTGAGACCTAACTCTATCATCACCATTTCTGCTGGTCCTGCATGTAATAATGGGTGATAGACAACGAACATCAAAAAAGGAAAGCAAAAGTGAATCCTAGTTTTGGATGAAGTTCAGTCATTTGATACATTTGTGCTAGAGTGACCAGCAACAGAAGCAAGTTTCTGTGCACAATCCAAAGATAGCTTCTATAAGATCCCAGAGTATTTGAACTTCAGAACAAAAGAAAAGTCCACGAAATCTTTTAGGCATTATTTGATTCAGGCATTGAGCTACAGTCTTGATTTCTTGACATATTTTTCAAATCATCAGCCAGGGTCCTCAAAAGACTAGAAGGGTTAAGCAGCTTTTCCCATCTATGATCACACTTAAGTACACATTATATTTTTTCCAAGATTCAATAGACATTTTCAAGCCAACCCTCTTTCCACATCAAACAAGTTAAGGTACACCGAGGAGTCTGCCAGACTCTGTGTAGGCTTGATAAACAAGGTCTTACATACATGAATGGATACCACTTTCAATCCAAAAGTTTGAGATTTGGGTTATGGTCCTTATGTATCAATTCTTATGTATCAATTCTTATATATAAGCTCCTCACTTATTCTCAACCAATGCGGGATATTTTACAGAATCATATGTACATCAGACAAATTCTAATTAACAGAGCAACTGCATGAAATAGTTAAAATCTTGAGTAATGATTGTAGAGGGAAAAAAAATGAACTTACGTGAGAAGTAGAGGAACTTGCTAAGCCAGGAACCACAATCACAATCGGAGTAGTTTCATCTTGAGAAATAGAATTATTCATGGGAAGAGATGCACCATTTATGTGAAAAGCACCTCCAGAAACTGTAGAAAACCCCACTTTTATATTATTTAGAAAGAAAAACGATCTGACAATGTGACGAGAAAATTGAAATAAACACAAACGGCTACATCTTGACAGCATACATGAGATTTGAATATGATTTGTTAGTGTTCATCAATACACAGACACAGACGAAGATTTATTGCCAATCCAAAGCTCTGTACATACCATCAGCGTTCATCAGCCAATCCAAAGCTATGGTTCCACCATCAGAAGTATGAAACAATTGCCTAAAAGTGCATGTACATAGGTTTTTGTTAGATCAAAATCTTGAGCCAAATTTTAAAATCAAAGTTAAAAGCAAGTGCCAAAGCCAATTAACAAATGTTATGGAAAATCCCATGAGCAAAAATGCGTAAATCTTGTTACCAATCATTAAACGGAAGCAGTCCAGTTTTTTTTATAAAAAAATATATATATTAACAAAAATTAATAAAAAATCTAGAACGACAGATAGCACAAGAATAACCCATTTTCTATATAAAAAAACGCAAACAGTCAAATGACAGAATCAAATTAAGCAAGTGCTGATCATTACCTTCTATAGCTAAAACCCGGAGACCTCCCCCAAAATTGCAAAAAGGCAGTCTGAAAATGAGGACTTGATATCCATGGTGTGGCTACAAACCTGCACAAACAAAATTGAACGACGTGATGGGAAAATGGGGTCAACGCATCAACATCTACATTCAGATATTTGTGCTTGCACCATGTATACGTTACCTAGAGTGGAGAATTTTACAATTGGAAAGAATGGCATTACAAAACGGAGAGGAGGGGTTGTAGGTGATAGGAGTGCCTTGAGATTTAAAGAGAACATCTTCAAAGAAATGAACCTCCAAGAAATTGTACAGAAAAGTAACGGAGATGATCAAGAAAGCTACCAAATAGTGCCAAGTTGGTATTTTTGAGAGTGCATTGAATAAGAGAATATAAGGGCTGAGAGAAGAAGAATCCATGAAAACAAAGCAGAGATTTTTCTTCGTCTACGAACTACTGGGGTTTGGTCATGCCTGGTCTGGTTATAATGTTTGGTTAGTTAATGTTGGAAGATATGGTTGGTGTGAAATGGAGTCAGCCGCGAAATACAAGTAAAGAGAGATGATTATACGTCTTTCATAAAATTATTATAAAAATTCATTCATAAAATTTATATTTTTGAGAGAAAAAATTACAATTTTATTATATTAAATAGCACCTCAGGAAAGAAAGAAAAATTTTCGTCTTTTTTCCTGAACTAACAGCGGAAAAAGTGCTTTTTTTTTTGTTTTTTTCTGGGAGTCATGTTCATCAATGTGATGGAAAACCTGGCCAGGAGTTGGCATTATTCCTGAAATAATGTTTTTGAGTTGGAATTTTTATTTTTTTGCGTAGAGGTGGTATTATACAATTACAACAAGGTATTTGTTTAGCTGGTGATTTGATGGATGAGTTGGTTATGTTGCGTAGATTGTTTTTAAGAATGTTTTTTTTTTTTGGTTAGTGATATAATTAAATTTAATTTCACATGTGATTTCAATTCAATAAATAATCTATTATATTTTTTTTATCTTTGGAATACACTTGGTCTTATGATTCTTATTATATAATTAAATATAAAAAAGCAAAAAAAAGAAGAAGTAAAGTTATTAATACTATTAAAGTTCACGACCCAAGTCATGGGTTTGACTTGTTAATTTGCAAACCTTGTGTTCATTCAATATGTCATCTTCTCAATATTTTTTTAAATGTCATCTTGAATTTATTTTCTATGCCAAATTATTTTTATTGGTTGTTAGTATTTTCTTTAAACCCACCAAGTCAGGTGGGCTACAATGAGTCAATTTCTATATGGTTTAATTTAAAATTTAAACTAGACAGAAAGTTGACTTAAAAGGTTACAAAGTTGACCTACTAAGCTAAGTTTAATGACACTACCCAAGAGTTACAAGTGGCATGGTGATAAAAGAATTTCTTTCACACATTTTCTTAGTCTTGATTGTTTTAGTTTAGAGTGTTTTATATATATTGTTTTTAGCTTGTTTATCTAGGATTCTAAGTATCTTTGGTATTTATCAAATTTAAGAGAATTCATTGTATTTTTAGGTATTAACTACTTAATTAGGTTAAAAGTGAGATCAAGTGAAGAGGAGAATAAAAGGGTTGAACTTAGATATCAAATCCTAACTTGTTTGTTCTAGTCATAATTTGTTCTTTACCTGAGTTTGTATCAATATTTGTTCAACATCTCTCTTTAACCCTATTGCTTGTAAATGATTGATCATTATTTTAATGATTTGGGAATTAATTGGAAATTGGAAAGTGATAATTTGTTTGGTAATTTTTGAGATACCATAAGAAATTCATAGGATAAAGATATTAATGGGTAATATAAAGTTTTAATTTTTCTTAATGAATTCTATCGGATTTAGAATCTTAACAAAGATGATGAAAATTTCTTTTAAGTATATTTTATTAATGCATAAGAGAGATTTATGAATAGATTAAAGAAATTTGAATGTCAATGATAATAAAATCACAATTAATTCTATTAGAAATGTTGCATAGGTTAATTATAATGAATTATAAATCTTAGAATATTATTATCTTAATTTAGTATTTGTGTTTTGTTTTATAAGACAACAAATCACTCTTATTTGAATTATCAAATATTTTATAAATTAATCAATTATAATAGTTGTTAGTAATATTGAAATTCTCACAGTAAAATACTCATACTCATTCATTACATTACTTGTTGCAATTTTATACACTTGTGATTTCATCCAACAAGTTTTTAGCATGGTTGTAGAGAATTCATATAAAATCATTGATAATATTAGTACTAATTAAATTTTATCTAATTAATTTTTCATTGTTTTTTTATTTTTAGGTTGTTGCCTAGTAGATGAGAAGTAACAAAAGGCTAGAGCTAATACTTTATGATCCTGAAATTTAGAAAATTGCAGGGAACATTTATGGAATTTTCTTTTTCAAGTAATTTGTTTATCCATATGTCACCATGTTATACAGTCATCATAAGAACTCGGTCACCTGGATAAATAGATGAATAATAAAAAAATTAAAAAGATAAAACTCCAATTTGATTTTTAACTAAGGTATTTCAAGAGTTGAATTCTTGATTCTTACTATAGAAACTCATGTTTCATCTTACAAAAATGTATTACTTTTACTTAATTACCTTTAAGAAATGCACTGTTTGATGCCGTATTTGAAGGTTTAACGATACTAAAACCCCTTTTTGTCATTGTGTTTCAAAAATATTTTTGAAAAAATTAAATAAATATATATATATATATTTTACTTTAAATTTATTTTTTGATTTTTTAGATCATTTTATGTGCTGATGTCAAAAATAATGTTTTAAAAAATAAAAATAATAACATTTTAATGCATTTCTAATAAAAAATACTTTTAAAAACAACCTCAACTACACTTCCAAACATGCATTAAAAGATTTTTTGGTATTGATTTTTAACAAAGAAAATTTTGTATATTCAATTTGAGTGATTAGGTGTTTGAAAATTGAATGTTAAATCCGTCCATATATACAAAAACAATCTAGTTATTATTTACACTTTTAGGATACGTTTCAATTTTATAATTGCTCCTATTTTTTAAAATAAAAATAAAAAAAGGGTCAAAATTTAATCAAGTTTTTGTTGTCTTAGCCAAAGTTATGAATCCCGTTCCGTTCCGGCCGTAACGGCCCGTTCCACTTCAAAATCCGGGACAAAAAGGCGACGTTTTTGTCCCGGTTTGAATTCCGGTCGGATCCAAAAAATCCGGCCCAATTCCCCCGGTTCCGTACCGGGCGTTCCGTTCCGGGTCCAGCCAAAACGACGTCGTTTCAAGTTCTCTTACAAAACACACAGATTCAACCCGATTTCAAAAATTCCCAAATCAATTTTCATCTCTTAACCCCAGCTCGTCGATAATCCATCAAAAATTAACCCAAATCTCCACTCTCTTTCAATTGCTACCAGAACATCACTTCAGCATCTGGGCTTGCTTGAGAGTTTTCAAAATGAAAGATTGAAGAAAACCCAGCAAGGAAAACTAGTAAAAGTCCCATTCTTTGATGGCTTCTTCTCTTCATCTTTACAGAGAAGAGAAGATGAAACAAAAGAAGGTGCCTTTTTTCTCTTTCTTTGAAGCAAAAGAAGTAAACTTTCTAAGTGAAATGCTTTGGCTTATAGTTCTTCATAGAAACGAAAAAGAAGAGCTAATGAATTGAAGAACCAGAGACGGGGGGAGAATCTCCTCCTCCTCTTCTTTTTTTTCTCTTTTTTGGATTGTATTTTTTGCTGCAAAATGAGTAAACTTTTCAAGGAAAATGCATGTGCTTATAAGTTACAAGGGAAAAGATGAAGGAAAGGAAAGAAAAGAAGAGACATGTGTAAATGAGGAAAATGAGCTTGGTGGAAATGACCAACTATTGGAATGTCTTGTTGACGACTTTCCTTATGTTCCACAGCAAGATCAAGATCCTTATTTTTATATTAATGATGTAGAAGATGTTTGATGTATTTTTCTTTTATTTTAAAACATTTTACTTTCATAATATTTTGGAATTTTAAAGATGTTTCTAATTTTGAGATTATGTTTGTATTGTATAATTTAAAGTTCATTTATCTTGAATTTAAATTATACTTGTTAAATTAATATTTTATTTTTTTCATATATATAATTAAATAAATATGAACAGTACAAAACCGGAACGGAACGCCAGAATACATCAAAACCGGAACGTTCCGTTCCAAATAAAAAACCAGAACAATACCCGGAACGGATTTTACAACTTTGGTCTTAGCGGTTGCATACATGTAAGAACCTTTTAACTGGAAAACAAACAACTTTGACAAAGACACATTCCCCCAAAATGCTATTATTGGCTAAATCCAGGTGTATGATTACAACCATGACTGTATAATTTCACTTATACAACCTTGTTTACACAATATATATATATCTGACTCTCGAATGGCCATTTTTTGCTCTTACAACGCATGGCCTTCCTGGTCTCTGATTCATCTGGGAAAAACAAAAAGAAGAAGAAGGAAATGACCACTTATAGACCAGTCACCAGTTCTTGGAAGTTTTTAAATCTGCATTTTGCTCGAGGGGATGTCTGGCGGCGGAGATGGAAGCATGGTGAGTGCCAAAATTCCACTTGCGGCAGCCGCAACCGCTCCTACAACAAAAGCTGGCAGATTACCTCCTCCAAAGAGGGCATCCCAGGGTCCAGCCGCCACAGACACCACCATCTGCCATTCATTTATCAAGAATCAATGAGTTGCTGCACATATTCTAGTATACTGCATAATTACATATGATGAATCTAATCTGATAATTTGTAAGCTAGATTTAAAATGGGGCAGTGATCTATAAACCAAATCTAATATTCCCTTTGCTTCTTCTCTGTACCTTTGTTCTCTCCCTTCACTTCATTGATTTGAATGAGATTCTTTTCTTCTTCTTCTTGTTTTTTAATAGCATGATTGGAATCTCAGTCTGCTGTTCACAGAATATCATGAGAGGAACAAAGATGCAGCTTTGTTCTCTCCCTTCACTTCATTGATTTGAATGAGATTCGTCTTGTTTTTTGTTTTTGTTTTTTTAATGGCATGATCTATCTTTGGATTTAAGAAAACTCTATTCCTGAAAAGAGCATTTTGTGAGATCAGGTGAGCGAGCAAAACCCTGGTTGTCCCAGACTCTTACAAGAGGTGTATGTCCTAATTCAAACTCGAGATTTACTATACAGATCTCAAGTCTTTTGCCATCACGCCAAGTTTCTTGAGGACAATCTATCGTTCATTGATTTGAATGAGATTCGTCTTGTTTTTTTTTTTTTTTTTTTAATGGCATGATCTACCTTTTGTCCCTATTCCTAGAAAGAGCATTCTGTGAGATCATGTGAGCGAGTAAAACTCTGGTTGTCACAGACTTTTAAAAGAGGTGCATGTCCTAACTCAAACTCAAGACCTACTATGCAAATCTCAAGTTTTTTGCCATCACGCCAAGTCTAATGTTCATGCGGTTCACAGAATATCACGAGTCAAGAAAGTAACTCTGTTCTGTAACAGCAATATGTATTAGCATGAAGTATATAATACTGACCTGTGGTATAACTATTGAAAGATTCAGAACTCCAAGAGAAAGCCCTATAATCAAATTGAAACAAGGAAATCAATAATTTAGGAGGATATCTCAGCAAAAGTAGTGCTGGTTCTAAAAAAGTTTACCTTGGCCAGCACCAGATGTGTTAGAAAAGATGGATGCCAGAGCAAAAGGGATGCTGTAAGTTATCTGCATAATAATTGCCATCATCAGTTACTCCTGAGAAATCTCCATGCAAGTCTTAAACTCTTAATTACTAATCAACACTTGGCCAATTTCTGTTCACTGCATTAAAGATTTCTCTCTCGATGAAGTTCGATTAAAAATTGCATCTGCAGCTTTTCCAACAACAGTTACAGCAGTGGCTACCAGCCAGCCAGTTTTCATTAAATGCGGCTTGATCATGAGCAGAAAGGGAGGGGAGAAGAAAACAAGGAGTCTCGACTTTTCATTAATTAAGTTTTGTAAGATAAGATAAGCATCATAAGCTGCCAAAGAAAGAAACATCAAGGAAGAAACTCATGACTCCCATGGGGGCATTTATTATTTGGTGTTCATGCATTGGATGGCCATTGAAATTTGAAAGGAATCAAAACTCGAAATTAGCCATTTTTAAACTACATGGCTCCATGCAGAAGCAGGAGGCAGGTTACTGGAGGCTTGAAAACTACATTAGCCTCTTTTCTTTTTGGATTTGAGGAAATCCCAACTCAGAAAATGTATTTGGTGGATCCAGATAAGCGAGAAAAGTCATTATTATTTCAGATTCTTATAAAAAATATATATCCTGACTAGAATTTGAAACCTGCTATGCAGATCTGAAATCCTATATCATCACGACACACCTCTTAGAACCATTAGAACCAAAAGGAGTTTTGCGATACTATAAAATCACAATTACATATTTAAACTACAAAATTAACAACTTCATCAACACACACACACACACACAATGAATATATTATATCTTTAGCAATGATTAACAGGATTTTACAGTCAAGTTTATGTTAAGAAACTAATTCATAAATGTCAAGTAATTTAAAGCAAAAAAAAAAAAAGAAGGAAAGGAAACGTTTGTGTTAGAAAAAACGTAAAATGAAAGTTTCAGATTCAAAATTAATTAATTGTATAACAAAAAAAGAGAGTAAAAGACAAATTATAGCGAAAATGATACAGGTGATCATATATCTATATATATAAAACGACTTGCGCCAGAAAGGTTGACTCCAGTTATGAACAAGTTTACTACGCACAAAAACAATAATATATACTTGAAAAAATAATTAAGCAAGCCAACAACAACTTACAGCCTGAGGTATGCCCATAACAGCAAAAAGGGTTAGAGCACCAGCCTTGACACCAGATGGCGGCGGCAACAGGTGGGTTCCTCCATTCGCGGCGGTGTACCTTCTGTTAGATTCAGCCATTTTGGTGATCAAAATGGTCATCGCCAAGCAAATAGCCAGGATAAAATTCACAATCCCCCAAAGCCTTTTAACCCCGCCGACCCCACGAGCCAAAACCTCCACACCGCATGAAGTGATTCCCAGAACCACCGAGTTAAGCACCAAACCCAACGCCCCTGCACGGACACCATGATCATACATCTTCAGTTGATCAGCACTTCCACTAGAATCGCCGCCGTACACCTCTCTCCCCATCCAATCAGTATCGAACAACAAGAAAGGAAACCATGCAACCCAGTTTAGACATGTCACCAAAAGTAAGATCCTCATAGGTCTTTCCAAGCTCTTGAAAGCAGCGACTATTTCCCCAAGGAATGGCTCTGGCGTCGACTTTTCAGCTTCTCCATTCTCCTCCCCGTTGCCCCCGTCACCGGCACTTCCGTCCGGCGACCAGGGTTTGTCACGTACGTAGGAGAGAGCTAGAACTGTCAACGTTAAAAGCAAGGCAATGGAAATGAAGAAACAAGATTTGAGATTTGCGCAGTAAACATCACAAGCTTTGGTTCTTGAAAATGGAAAGACTTTGTACAAGTGAGTGTAAGACCCAGCTGCATAGCCAAGAACATTGCCGACAGCCATAAAAAAAGAGTAGAAAGCATTGGCTACTCGAGTCCTCTTGTGATCCGTCCCTGAAAGATCAGCTAGAAACGCCCTGCATGGACCTTGAAGCATGTTATTAGCAACATCAAGAATCCAAAACCCTACCACGAACACAGCAATGGCGCGTGGCTTAGCTTTTTTTGAGAGAGAATCACCAGAGAGATGGCCAATGTCAGCAGCATAGCCAATGAGAAACACAGCAATGGCAACAAAACCAGCCCCCGCCGCGATAAACGGGCGCCGACGGCCGAAACGGGAGGTGCTCCGGTCACTGTAGTATCCCACTGTTGGCTGGACCACCATACCAGAAATCGGGCCACATAACCAGATGAAAGCAGCCCATGTGTGAGGAATGCCTAAAAGCTGCACATATGGGGTTAGCAGAGAGAGCTGTAGGGCCCAGCCAAATTGAACACCAGCAGCTATCGACGAAACCACTATGATCTTTCTCAATGGAGCAGGGTTTGTCGCAGGAGGTTGTGGTTGAGGACTGGAAGAAGAGAAGGGGGGATTGTTTTCTTTTCTAACTCCACTCTCCATGTTGGCTATGATCAATCTTAGAACACACTTTCAAATCTTTCCTGGTTTTTCAACAATGGAGTTTTGAAGGTGAAATGGAAAGTGGGTTTGCATAGGATTATATAGATTTTATTAGTGTGAGGGTTGCGAGAGTGTTGTGTGGCAGCCTTACAAGGACTGAGTGGGAATGGTCTTATCCGTTTTAAAATTTGTGCGTTTTTTTGTCTCAGTTTTGCATGTGCTTTACGGCTTGTTTGGAATATTGCTGTTTATTTATTAAAATAATATTTTTTTTAAAATATTATTTTAAATATTAATACATTAAAATAGTTTTTAAAAAATTAATTTTTTAAATAAAAAAACTAAATATGTTTCAAAATTATTTCTCAAATATATTCTCGAACAATATCCTAGTGTGTGTTGGCAACGTGTGGCTTGACTTTGAAAACTATTTATAATCTAATATGTATCTTTTGTCTTTAATATTATATTATTAAAATAATTAAACAATATAAATTAATATTTTTTAATATAAAATAATGTAAAAAAACACTTTAAAAATGTGAATCGTATTACTAATCACATCTTTAATCCTATTAACCTTTATTTCGGTTAATAACTGGTTTTATGTTCGTCATTGGCTATTAAAACATTGTAGTTATCAGTTCTTTTCTAGTGTTTTTTTTTTTTTTTTAATTGTAGTTTTTTAGATCAAATTATTGACAAATTACGATCAAATTGTATACATGAAACAAATAAAATAAAACTTTTATATTTTACTAAGAAGATAAAAAAGAAAATGATGAAAAAGAATAAATCACTTTTCTTTTTCTTCCTTGTGTGTGTTTATTTTTATTATCATTTAACTAAACTAGTTTTATAGTGCGTGTTACAATATCAAATATCTTAATATATATTTATTTCTTAATTTTTCAATATGATTTTTAGTTAGCATTAACAACTTATTTTTGCATTTATTAGCATGTATGGTTTTCAATTTATTTATTTTAGCATTAAAAAATCTTTTGAAATTATTTATTAAAATCTTAATTACAAATAAAAAATTTATCAGTAACACCTGTATTTTCCTTTTTCTTATATGGGAATAACCTAATTATTTTTCTAAATGAATTTCGAGCATTTATTAAGATGGGTGTCTTTTTTTGGTAAGGAGATTTGAAAGAGCATGCATGAGAAATGCAGATTTTGGTGGCAAATGTGTATATAGTAGCAATTAAAATGTTGCATATGTAAACAATTCTAATTTTCATCATAGACTTGTTATTTAGTCAAAATATTAATATGGTAATATGATATATGAGACAAAAATTGCATTTTCCTTTTTGGGTTGCATATTTCTATTTCATAACATTACTATTTCTTAATTTATTATATGCCTAGCAAATATATTTTTAAATGACAAGAAAAGTTTGAATTATTAACTCAAAATTTGATACATATATTTAGTAAAATGGGATTGAAAATTAAATACTCCAATAAATAATAAAAAAAGATCCTACACTAACTAAAAATGAAAGTATGAAGTTGAAAAATAAGTTCATATAAAATGGAATATTCTACTCTACATCATTTATTTAATATAAATCAAAAACATTCAAAAACAATTCTCAAAAAATCACTAAACCTAAAGGGTTTAATAATTAGAGAGTTTTTTTTTCAAAAATAAGGTTTTTTCAATAATTAGAGAGCTAAATAAATAAATCATATTATATTGGTGTTATAATTATTTAATCATTGATGATTAACAATTAGAGAGTTTTTTCAAAAATAAGAATCCACTCCCTTAAGCAACCACTTAATTTCAACGTAATTAAATATCACATCAAATTTCTATGGTATTATTGTAAAATTACACAAAAACAATACACTCAAAGAAAGAATTTAGCAAGACATCGACAAGGTTTTTGGTTGAGCAAAACTTCCAATGATATAAAAAAGTCAATAACATTTTGATAAAGAAAAAGTCTAGAAGATTCCAACAAAAAGTATATAATCAAATTTTAAGCCCGTCAAGATTCCCAACGATTAAAAACCCGATAAGGTTTAAGCAAAAATAAATAAAATAGAGTAGCATGGATAATCCAAAGAAAAATCAAAACATGGTTTAGTTTACAGAAGGTAAGTCACATGAAAACATACCATTTATTAAAAAACCTGGATGTTCTTAACCAAAATGTGAACCTTGCAATCATGAAGTCCAACCCTGCCCCAAGAAAAATAAGTGTCAACTGTTAAAGAATAATATAAATTATATTCTGAGATCTTACTTAAAAACTTAAGTTTTTAAATGAGATGATTTCTTAACATCAACCCTGTAGTTAGAAAACATCAAGAAGACTGGTAGGTTTAAAAGCTAAAACAGGGAGGGAGATTTGAGAGGGTATCCGAACTATCGAAAGTGAAAAGGCACTAATTTTTGTTCATTAAAAATGTATTTGAAAAAAATTAAATATTTTTATTTTTAATTTAAATTAAGTCTTTTTAGTATGTAGATTATATTGATATATTAATATTAAAAATAATTTTTAAAAACTAATAAAATATTATAAAACAACTTTAATCGCAAAAGTAGATAATGTGAGTGCACAAGTACGCACCGCCCTGTTGCCTTTAATTAGGAATATAGTCAGGGCAGAAAGGAAAAAGGAAAGAAAAGACAATCAATTATACACCCCATTTGCAACTGATTTGAGAGGTTGTCCGAACTACTACTGTATGTGAAAATGAAAAAGGCATCTGATTTTTGTTTTTTTTTGTGCATGTTTGTCATGTGTTTTAAAAATATTTTTGAAAAAATAAATATTTTAAATTAACTTTTTTTAGTATTTTTAGATTATATTGATGTGTTAATGTTAAAAATAATTTTTTAAAAATAATAAAATATCATTTTAATATATTTTTAAATGAAATTCACCGCCGTGACCTTGTAATTTGAAAGGAATATCGGCAGGTTGAAAGGAAGAAAGAAAGAAAAGACAGTCAATAATGCACGGGTGTTCTTGAGAGTGGAGGTGGCTGTGATTTGATGTTCATATTTTGGATTCCTGCCAGAGCCATTCGCTCTCTTTCCGTTGGCAGCCAGATCTCCATTGATGTCGAAATTCTTAGCTTATACATGAAGAAAAGGAAGGAGATGCGTAGTCCACTTGATTGTTTTAGATTTTGATCCAGTTTGACAATTCCCTGCATTTTATAGTTTATTGAAAGATTAATGATTGCTATTGTTTTTTTTTAAGAAAAATATGAATATATATATATATATATATATATATATATATATATATATGAAATTGGATAGAAAAACTAAGATTATTTTGTTGGTTTTTGTATTTTTGTACTGTTTTGATGTCTTAATATAAAAAATTAATTTTCAAAAATAATATTTTAATATATTTCTAAATACAAATTTTTTTTAGAAATAATTATTATTACAATACCAAATACCAAATGACCTATAAATCTATTTCAAAATACATTTTTTTTATAGTATTATTATATCCAAGAACTACCCTAAAATCATGGAAAGGCTAGGTCCATTCACCATTTGATCAAGTATAGTCACCTCATCAACTAAGTCACTTCATTAACCCATTAATAAATCATGGAAATGATAAATTTAATTCAAAATTTTCATAATTTTATTGTCTTTTGTTAATAGGAATTAAACAAAATCTAATTCATTCTTGTTTCACAACGCACCCAAAATTTTAATTTCATGGTTGATGACTAGGAGACTATAAGACATGGAGAGTAATTAACCTCTTAACCACAGCTACTTCAGCTCCTGCAAGTTCTTACTAACTTTCTCATCAATTGAAAGTGTTTGATGGTGTTGTTCTAGCTATACAATAGCATTTTTCCATTCTAACACTTCTTCACTGAAATTATAACACCTAGCTTCATTATGTATACTATTGAATGAATAAAGACAACAATAGTTTCCTAAAGGAATAAGGAAAAATGGCATGCAACCAAATAGGCATGAGAACACTCATACTTTAATCCTCCAAAAGAATCAATACTACTATAAAGAAAATGTTCATCATCAAGTTCTAACTATAATAATGACTACCACTATTAATCTCCCTTCAAATCTTGTTTGCATGTTCTTTTTCAAAAAAATATTGAGATGCATGACAAAATCATTAATTGCGTAACCTTTTGAGAATAAACAACGCCCCTTTTTAGTGAAAGATTTTCCATTTTTTCATAAAGTAATACATATTCATCTCTTCAAATATTGCATGTTATTTAAGGCTAACCTAACAATAATGTTGAGTTATGTTATTCCAACAATATCGTATAAATCTTCTTAGGTATGATATAATAGTGTAGAGCTTAACTCTATATTTAATTTTTAATATTTTAGTGTCAAACATATCTTTCACTTCAACGCAAGCATATTAGCTACAAAACACACAATTAACTATTTACAATTGCATAATGAGAAGATGAGAACACTAAAGCATATCATTAAGGATTTAATAAGGAAATGCTCACAGTGAAAAAAATAATTTGAACCCATTATTATTGAAGTCTTTATTAGTAGGGTCTATAATTGTTATATATGGAAATGACTATACATTCTCCTTAATTAGACTCTACTAAAAGTCAAATAAACAATGACAAATAATAATCGAGTAAAAGAAGTAAGTATTTCCAATTAAGAACACATTTGTTTCCAACAATAAAGAGTAAAATCTCTTACTTTATATCAATCTCCTAACAAACCCAGGACATCCAAAAAGAATGATAATGGACTTATAATCAACTATTATTTTCTAAGCTCATTACTATATTTTTAGCAACCACATGTGTTGAGGTATTGGCTTTTATTAAAAGAAAATAATTTATGTGATACATATTTCTTATAAAGTTTGGCAAGAACATAAGAAACACCATCATATTTTGTTTGTTTCATTAGGACATTAGTCATGATACTAAAGATGATAATGCCTTAAAAATAACAAAAAAACTAATTATCAAGGGTTACATAAAACAATTTATAAAGAAAGAAATGCAACTTAAACAAAAAAAATATTGATGCAACCCATGATATATTACTTAAGATCATATAAAATGAAAGAGTTATATCTTCATTTATGTGAGAAAAAGCTTTTGAATTTTCAATTAAAAAACAATATTATCTCTTCCAGTAGTTCCAAATATTGTTTTTTCAAGATGTTATTTTTCCTTATATCTCTAAACAAAATCTTTATGTTACCAAAAAAACTCTTAATGTCTCTAACAAAATCTTCAAGTCTCCAAATAATAACCTCTATAATCATTAATTTTCATATTTTCTCCATTGATTCTTTATTTTTTTCAATTTATAAGTAAAAATATTATTTACCATAAGAGGAGTACACAAGATAACTCAACTCTCATCCCTCTTGCATGGCAGAATAATAAAATCCACAAGATATTAACAAGAGATGTATAATTTTTCTTTTCCATCTTCAATAGTTAAGTCTTTCAAACAAGAAAGCTTAAAAAACTACAAGACAAATGATAATGCAAAAAACAAAACTAACAAATTCATCCGGGATATGTCCAAATCGATAGTTGTTTGAAAAGTAGATAAAAAGTTATGGACAACATGTCAAATGGGTTATCCACCACGTTTTTAAGCATGACGCACTAGAATTCAAAATCGATACATGCCATAATATAGAATCATAACTTCCAAAAAAAGTATAATGAAGCCTAACTTCTATGTTTATGAATTGTCAGTACAATGCCTATCTTTTATGCTAATGCCTATCTTCTATCAAACATGTCTCCTTAATAGGCACCAATTTTTCTTATGAATATAAACTTTTCCACCAATTACATAACAAGACTTTCTAGACTTCGACAATTTAATAGCTATAGTAAAATTCAAACATGGAGAATAAAAAATATCAAAACCAATAAAGGTCAAATCAATCACAAAATATATGGGAAAAAAAATTAAATGAAGACAAATTAAAAGGAATGGGAAAATAAAGGCAACAAAAAATAACGTACCTAGCATGAACTAAACCAAGTCAATGAGGAAGGAAATTCTATTTGAGCTCAAAATAATAGATAGAGACATCACCATAGAATTGGAAGGTAAAACCCTATAATCCTCTACTTTAAAGAAGTTAGACATCAAAATCTAAACCAATAATTCCCAACAAACACATCCTCATCTATAAAAAAAAAACATTATAGAAAGAAAAAAAAGGATTATGTTTGTTCACCCTCTATAAAAGAATAAAAAAAGATCATGAAATAGAGAAATGAAAGGGGATCATTAAGAGTGCCCAAGCTATAAAACTTATGAAACTCTTTTACTCATGACATAGGAAGACTTATGAAAAATCCCTTAAAATTATGTTCAACAGCTAGATAAATAAACCATATTACATTAGTGTTACAATTATTTAATCATTGATAATTAATAATTAGAGAGGTTTTTCAAAAATAAGGATCCACTCCCTTTAGCAACCACTCAATTTCAACATAATTAAATATCACATCAAATTTCTATGGTATTATTGTAAAATTACACAAACAATATTCATAAAGAAAGAATTTAGCAAGACATAGACAAGGTTTTTGGATGAGCTATGCTTCCAATGATAAAAAGTCAATAAGGTTTTGATAAAGAAAAGTCTAAAAGATTCTAACAAAAAGGACATAACAAAATTCTAAGCCTATCAAGATTCCCAACGATTAAAAACTCGATAAGGTTTAAGTAAAAAAAAAAAAAAGTCTAGCAAAACTCAAGAAAATAAATACCAAGATTCTAAGACCAACAAAGCTCAAGTAGATAAAAAAAAATGTAGCATGTATAATCAAAAGAAAAATCAGAACATAGTTTAGTTTATGTTTATAGAAGTCACATGAAAACATACCATTTATTAAAAAAACCTGGATGTTCTTCACCAAAATTTGAACCTTACAATCATGAAGTCCAACCTTTCCCCAAGAAATATAGGTGTCAACCCTGTAATTAGAAACCATCAAGACATTCAATTTTATCATCATCAAATTAGTTTTAACTCTTTCATGAGATATTCTAAATTTTAACTCTATCATTATAATCTCAAACTCAATATTTTCATAGGGAAATCTCTATTTCTATCTCTTTTATAGTATTTTTGGCATGATTTCCTTCTAAGTGCATCTATAAACCTTTATCATCCAGATAGTGTATTGTTTAGCCATATCTTTTTATGTATAATGATTGTTACACTATTTCTTTCTTAGTGTACCTTTGAGCCATCATTTTAAATAACATGTTTTAAAGTTTTATATCTTTATATAGTGCTTTTGGCATTATTTTTTTTAATGTGTTTTTTGAGCCCTCGCCTTCTAAATAGAACACCTTTGAGTCTGGTCTCTTTTACATAGTGCTTTTGACACTATTTCTTTTAAATGCGCCTTTGAGCCCCCACCCTCTGGATAGCGCATTGTTTGTCCCTATATTTTTTTTTTATATCGTTCTTTGACACTATTTTCTTTTAAGAGCACCTTTAAACCCTCTCCAATCATATTTTAAATAATGCTTTTGCACTGTGTTTTTTAGAACACCTTTGAGCCCTTATTTTTTAGATAATATGCTATTTAGCCCTAATCTTTTTTAGATAGTGCTCGACACTATTTTTTCTTTTGAGTGCATTTGTGATCTATCATTTCTAAAAGTGTTGTTTGACCTAACATTCGTAAGGATATCTTTGAAATTCCCATCATTTTGAGAATGATTAACCACTTCTTGATTTGGTAAATCTATATCTTTTTTATTTATTCTCTTTACAAGTTTATTATCTAAAGTCTCTTGTAAAACTTTATATTCTAACCATTGTAAAGAGAGAGGAATTATCATGATTCAATTTTAGGTTCCCAAAATGTATCTACAAAATTTTTAAAAATGAAACATTAATAAGAGGGACTTAATTGAAGGTTCAATGATGAATTGAATCGAGTGGTGAAGATTAGGAACCCAATTGCAATAATAGAGGGTCTAATTGAAAAAAAAAACAATAGGAACATATGATCAAATTAAATAAAAATATTGAAGACCAGGCTAGACTTATAAAATATTTAAGTTCATATACTTAAATTAAGCTTTTAATAAGACTAATTAATTCAATCAGAAGAAAATTTTTGAAAGTTAATTTGGCTAAACTCATAAAAATTAATTAAGTAAAATGACTTAATTACACCTACGGTGAATATAATTGACTTAACTGAGGACTTAATTTAAGAAAACACAAGTTTTTAGGCGTGATCAAATCAATTCACAATGATTGGAAGATTAGGGACACAATTGGAACTTGGAAATGCCAAATTGGTGAAATCATTTAATTAAAATAAATTTAAAGGTTGAAGGTTGAAGAATGATTGAAGATCAACTCAAGGAATTTCAAAAACATTATTCACTTTGTAAAAAGAAAATATATTTAAAGGTGCAATTGAAGAAGGATAAAAGTGAAATTTCAAGGAATCTAAAATATTAGTGTTGATTAGGGATTCTATTTCAAAGTTTTAAGGGTTTAAGATCATATTAAAAAATATTTTAATTTCAATATTCACTGTCTTATTCCCATTAAAACCAATGAATATGTTTAAAATACTATAATTTCAATATTTATTATTTTCTTAACATTTTCTTTATTCATAATAAAGACTTTTTTTTTTTATGTCAAAAACATGTTAGGAAAGCCTAAAAAAAATATTTTTTAGCATTAAAAAAACTTTTAATTTTACCCACAACAAAAACACAAGTTAAAAAAATATATTTTAAAATTAATTTTTAAAATTTTAATTATAAATAGATGATATAATAGTAAAGGCAGTATTTGTTTTTTCTTTTCCTTACATTGAAATATTCTAATTAATTTCTAAATGGCTTTTGAGCATTTATTAAGATGGATGTTTTTTTGTAAGGATAAATGAAAAGTTCATGCATGAGAAATGCTAAATTTGGTAGCAAAGGTGTATAAAGTAGCATTAAAAATGTTGCAATAAGTATATATAGACAATTTTAATTTCATTGTAGGCTTGCATTTTGATTTTGGGATTCTTAATGCTATTTCTTAACATCACTATCTTTTTTATTTGAATTTAAACTGGAAAAATATTTTCTTCAACATTTATAATTATTTAGTCCACCTACTTTGTTTTTCTTTCCTATGCATGTTTATTTTTGTTGTCATTTAACTAAATAAAGAAATGATTTCAAGAAATAAATTAATCAAATCCACCTAGGTTTATAGCCTTTGTTATGATATCAATAATTTAATCTACATCCATCTCTCAGCTTAAATTTTGGCATATAAGATGTAAAGATAAAATGAGTGGATGAGCCATAAGTCGACCCGGACATTTATATTAATTAAAAATAACCAATATATACTTTTATATTAATTAAAAACAACCAATATATACTCTCTTGCTAAATTGTACCTTGATATTATTGACATGACTTCTTTCCAACATTTCTCTTCTTAATTTTTTATTTCGTATTTATAACTATGTAAAGCAAATTAATGCTATAAGAATCCCACGTGGCTTATTTTATTAATTTTTTAAGGATGAAATTAGCGTGGACCAGTCTATATATAGATTTAAAGTTTAATTTAAACTACATTTATTATGAACATATTTATTTAAAAAAACAAAAACAACGCTATTTAATAATATAAAAATTTATAACGATCAAGTTAACCTGTAAAACCTAATTAGCATTGCATGTGTAGAAAATGTTAGAAAATAATATATATTTATAGAAAAAATCTCAAAACTAAAGAAGAAATTATTAGAGAATAATATAAATCATATTATGAGACCTCACTTAAAAGCTTAAGTTTTTAGGTGAGATAGTTCTTTAACATGGTATCAGAGCCTTGTTGACCCAGCGGTCACGAGTTCGAATCTCATCTTCCCCATTCTATTTGATAAAAACCAAGCACAAGGTGACGTGAGCCTGTGCAAGTTTCAAGCCCAAAGAGCTTTCACTTGAGGGTGTGTGTTAGAGAATAATATAAATCATATTATGGGGTCTCACTTACTAACTTAAGCTTTTAGATGAGATGATTCTTTAACATAAACCTAGGACCATTTGACTTGCCAATTAAATATGTTTGACATAAGAAGTTACAATCCATTTTTTCATCCGGAGAAAGCAAATGGATAAGGACCAATTGACTAACTTTCGATCATGGGTGATTTCTAGCATCATTAAGACGTAGCCAAGTCAACATACGATGGTGGCATTGTTGACCTTTTCGCATTGAATCCTTTGACACCATAATTAGATCATGGGAAAATTTACTCGCACTAGCCAGTCTCCACCTTTATGGCTTTATCTAAACCTAAACCAAACCCTACACAACTCTTATTTAGTTGTGCACGGGGTCCATATATCTCTTAAGAAATAAGATCAGCAAACATATTCATGGTGTTGGGCGTTTGGTCTTGACCACCTCCACCAACAAGCACTCCTCCACCTCTTAGGACCACCGCAAGGGCCCGCTCGTCGCCTGAAACCACCTTTACACCTCCACAAATCATCAAGTGCCGTTGCTTTTCAGCGACTTACTCGTAAAATCTTCCCTTCTAGTGCTGAGTACAGCACTTTTCACCAATCCTTGCAGAGAAGGCTGCCCACCTTGATCAAAAGATGGGATTAGCTTTAACCTAAATACGAATCCTCCTCTACTGTTCGAAAGCTCGCAATCATTAATACTAATCCACGAGAGTTTGGATTAGACCTACTAGTCAAACACTACTGCTTCCATGGAGATGATGAACAGATAGAATCGTGAGGAATGCGACTCTTTCATCACCCTTACACGTGTGTTGTTTCTATGATGCGAGGTCTCCAAATAACATGATAAGAAAGAATTTATGATCTGTGCAATATGTCTCAAGTTCGAGTCAGGATATATATTCCTTGTAAAAACTCGGGGCGATCAAAGTTTTATTCACTTATCTGGATCATAAAATATGTTTTCTAAAAGATAAAATTTCGTCGCATCAAAAAAAGCATATGGTGCGGCTGCTTTAAGAGTTATAAGTGCTGGTGTATATCTCTTTAAGAGCTTGTTTACTGTTGATAAAAAAATATTCTAATATATGTTCGCAAAACTATATATATATATATATATATATATATATATATATATATATATATATATATATATATAGCTATCTTCGCTACTCCCTTGAAGTTACTGGGAGCTTGGAAACAGCCATTGCTAAGAAATTAAATCGAAGTTAAGAATAGTTCTGTCTTTCAAGGTTTTTTAATCGAAGAGGAAGAAAAAAAGAGCTAGCCCAATTGAGTCCAGCTCCTTAATTATACCCCTGAAGATTTTCATTTGATTTTAAATAAGATCTAACTCTAGGTTTTCACCAAGCTCTTCAAATTCTTAATCCAACCTCAAGAAAAACATATCAATCTCTTGGTTGATGCTTGGTTTAGAAAAATTAAATAAAAAAATATCGAATTATAGCAATTAAAGCTGAGGGGAATGAATCTAAATAACAAATAATATTAAGCCTTATTTTCTTGCAAAAATGGAGACTGATTTGCATGGAGAAAAGATCTATTTATTATTATTATTATTATTATTATTATTTGATTCATAAAATTTATTTTAAAGTTCCAAGAGATTTTTTAATATTTGTAGTGGTTGTTTTCTATTCTTATTAAATCAGTGATAGATAGGAATAAGAGGAGATATTATAGAAGCAAATTATTTTGTTTCATCAAAATTAAAAATATAAATATTTTTTATATAAAAAACATTACCATATAAATAAATAAAACAACTTCAATGGCTCCTTATCAATGTCTTGCCTAATTTATTTCTCGGATTCCTGAATCGTTATTTGATTAAAAAAAAAATAGCATCATACTAATGTTGATATGTATTGGTGTATCAATCAATTTTATTAAATTTTGAAATCATAATTAATATTTTTTTCGTTGCTTGAAATTACGGCTGTATTTTTTCTTGCATCAAAATTCTTTTTGGTCCAACCCAATAGAAAATGTAGGTAAGGTAACTAGTACTTTTAGAGCCGTTCCTTTAGATAAACAACCACTAAGCAAGATTATCAATGTCGTTCCGTTCCAGCTCAAATAGCAGTAACGTTCCGTGCTATTAAAAAAACCGAGATAAAACGACGTCGTTTTCATCTTGGTTTTAATTCCGGCCTGTTCCAAAAATACCGGTCAAATTCCAGCCGGAACGTCTCGGCACCGTTCCGGCCTTAAAATCCTCCTTATTTTGATTAACTTGTGATTGTGTTTCTAATTTTGAGATTATGTTTGTTTGACTTTGTGTTTATATTGTATAATTTAAAGTTAATTTATCTTGAATTTTAATTATGCTTGTTAAATTAATATTTTAATTTTTTTCATATATACATATATATATATATAATTAATTATATATGAACAATACAACCCCGAAACGGCACGCCGAAATGCTCCGAAACTGAAACGTTTCATACCAATAGAAAAACCGGAACGACAACCGGAATGGTATTGACAACCTTGTCACTAAGAGCAGCAAAAAAAAAAGAAAGAAAAGGAGAGTCAATATAAAAACTCTTGTATGCTTCGAAAACCAATAAATTTCATAGAATTTGCCAGGACGAAATTAATATTTTGGGTTATTATAAAACAAATTTGAAGGAATCTTAAATAAAATGCTCTTGAAATAAGTGTGGAATCGAATAGATAAGTTTGTCCAAAATGACAAAATAAGTGTGGAATCGAATAGAGGAGTTAGTGGCAACAAGGGAACATGTTATAAATAAAATGCTTGAGATAATCAAAATTAGTTGAACAAAATAGTGTGATGTGATTTGATTTGAAAGAAATAGGTATGGTTAAAGAATCAAATAATGAGATTTAGTGACTATTCCAGAGTTTGATTCTGATTGTTTTTAAAAATTCATTTTGTTTCAGTGATTGTTTGAGAATTTGGTTTTGATTGTTTTTGAAAATTCTTTTTGATTTAGTAATTATTTATGAGTATGATTGTGGTTGCGGTTGCGGTTGCGGTTGCTTTTAAAAGTTCTTTTCGTTCAGAAATATATCAAAATGATATATTTTTTATTTTTTTAATAATTATTTTTGATATTAGTATATAAAAATGATCCAAATAAACCAAAAATTTAATTTAAAGTTTTTTTTTTTTTCAAAACGCTTTTGAAATACACTTTCTTAATTATTTATGATTCCAAATTTTCATTGAAGTATGAACCGAAATCTCTTCTATACTTTTAATATTATGTTTGGCATTAAAATTCAAAATTATTTTTTAAAAACTAAAACACCCCATTTGCAACTCTCTTATCGCTTTCACAGAGAAGACATCTCCACGTCATCTCACATCTATTGTGGCAGTAGATACGAATCAGACACGAATCGAACTTGAAGGGATCTCTCAACTCTGTTCCTTGAAAACCGTATCTTTCTTGCTAGACGACCATTGGCATTGCTAGCCTTAAAAGCTAAAACAGTGAAGGGAGATTTGAGAGGTTGTCCGAACTACTGTACGTGAAGATGAAAAGGCATCTGATTTTTGTTTGCTGTGCATGTTTGTCATGTGTTTTAAAAATATTTTTGAAAAAATAAATATTTCTAATTAAATTAAATTAAATTTTGTTAGTATTTTTAGATTATATTGGTGTGTTAATGTTAAAAATAATTTAAAAAAATAATAATAATATTTTTTTAAATGAAAAGTATTTTGAAAAATAACTTTTTAAAGAACTACAGTCAGGGAAGAAAGGAAGAAAAAAAGAGAAGACAATCAATAACACACGGGTGTTCTTGAGAGTGAAGGTGCCTGTGATTTGATGCTAAGACTATCACTCACATTTTGGATTCCTGCCAAAGCCATTCGCTGTCTTTCCATTGGCAGCCAAATCTTCATTCATGTCGAAATTCTTAGCTTAAACATGAAGAAAAGGAGATACGTAGTCCACTTGATTGTTTGAGATTTTGATCAAGTTTGACAATTCCCTACATTTGAGATTTTGTATTGTTTTGATGTCTTTATATATATATATATATATATATATATATATATATTCTCTTTTTTAAACTAAATTTGTATTTTTGTATTGTTTTGATGTCTTAATATAAAAAAATATTTTTCAAAAATAATACTTTAATATATTTATAAATAAAAAATATTTTTAGAAATAATTATTACTACAATACCAAATACCAAATGACCTATAAATCTATATCAAAATACATTTTTTTGATAGTATTATTATATCCCAGAACTACCCTAAAATCATGGAAAGGCTTGGAAGGTGTTTGTTTTTGTGGTTGCACCGGAGGTTATAAAAAATCTAAATAATTGGGTGTTTGGTTAACTTTGAAAAGCAAAATTTTGATATGGGACCCACATAATTATTAATCAAAAACTGCGTTATACAATAAGCAGGTAAAACCTGCTTTTCAATTTAGTGCCCGTTTGGTATTGTTGTGGCGCCGGAGGTTTGAGAAAAGTTGTAATGTGAGTGTTTGGTTAATGACAATAAGCAGCAAAACTACTTTTTTCCCAACTGAAAAATTGGTTGGACCGACGTTGCAAGAAAAGCAGCAAAATGCTGCTTTTCTTACACCCGTTATTACAGAGAAAGGAGAGAAAGGGTGAATAATATATATATATATATATATATATATATATATATATATAAAAGGCGTGGGGTTTTCACTGTGCATTGTGGATTGCAATAATCTTTTTTTTTTTTGCTTTTTTTTTCTGATTACGTTTTTTCTCTCTTTTTTCCTATTTTTTTTGTTTTTATTTTATGATTATGCTCCTCTTTTTTTTTTCTTTTTTTCCTAATTATTCTTTTTCTTCTTTTTTTCCTCCGTTTTTTGCTTCTTCTTTTTTTCCCTTTTTTTTGTATTTTTTCCTTATTATATTTTTTTCTACTTATATATTTTTTTGGTTTTTTGTTTTTTAATAATCGGGATGTCCGAGCTCACTTAAATGCACCACGATTAATCTCCATATCCATTTTTTTTTTTATAACCAGGGTATCCAGGCCAACTTATGCATACCACGACAATCTCCGGACCCATATTTTTTTCTAAAGTGCTTTCCTGCTGGTACATTTTTTTTCTTTTTTATATACTTTTATTTTATTCACTTATATTTTTTTTTTATAACCGGGATCTCCGACCAGCTTAAGCACACCAGGACTAATTCTTGGGCCGATTTTTTTTAAAAACAATATGGATTGCTACAGTGCTTTCACGCTTATACTTTTTTTTTTCTTTCGCTTACATATTTTTTTGTAACCATGGTCTCTCGGCCAGCTTAAGCTCTTTTTTTCACTTATATATTTTTTTCACTTATATATTTTTTTTATAACCACGATCTCCGGGCCAGCTCAAGTGCACCACCACTACTCCTCGGACCAAATCTGTTTTTTGATAATCGGGGTGTCCAGGCCAGCGTGGACACACCATGACTAATCTCCGAACCAATTTATTATTATTTTTTATTTTTTTCCTTATGTTTATTAATATAAAAAATATATTTTTAATATTAAAAGAATCTAAAAATTAATTAAAATATAAATAATGTATACAATATATGTTTATTAATATAAAAATATATATTTTTAATATTAAAATAATCTAAAAATTAATTAAAATATAAATAATTTTTAACCTCAAACTCAACCACAGTTTTAACAAAACACTTCACAACTTATTTTGAACCGCAGCAAAAGTGCTTTTCTTGAAACTGCTTTTTTCAAACCTCAACCACAAAAACAAAAACAATACCAAACAGGCCCTTAAGCTGGGAGGGGCGGGGCGGTCAAAGGGCGGGGGGTGGGGTCTAGGAGAGAGGGTTGAGTGGAATATATTATATTATATTATTATATTTTATGATATTAAAATAATATAAAAATGTAATTAAAATATAAATAAATATATTAAAAGGATATCACATTATAATTTTTGTCTCTCAATCCTAATTTAGTTTCAGATAATATTTTACTAGATATTGTTTCTCAATCAAATAATCAAGGATCTTAGAGGCCTTCACGTATGAATTTAGTTTGTGATGAAATTACAAGTAGTTTGATGGGACAATAAAAAATATATATATGCTTTTTTCATGAATTATTAATTACATTTTATTTTTATGAATATTAATCTACAAAATTTAAAAAACAATATAAAAGCTTGATAACCAAACACATGAAATTATTTTTCATTAATCTCAAACTCAAAAGCAGTTTTAATCAAACACTTCAAAATTTATTTTGAACCGTAGCTAAATGCTTTTTAGGAAACTGTTTTTTTAAAACCTCAACCACAAAAGCAAAAGCAATATCAAACACACCTTAGGTCTATTCACAATTTGACCAAGTATAGTCACCTCATCAACTAACTCACTTCATTAGCCCATTAAAAAATCATGGAAAGGCCAAATTTAATTCAAAGTTTTCATAATTTTATCGGTTGTTTTGTTTATAGGAATCAAACAAAACCTAATTCATTATTGTTTCACAACACATCTAAGATTTTAATTTCATGGTTGATGACTAGGAAACTATAAGACATGGAGAGTAATTAACCTCTCAACCATAGCTACTTCATCTCCTGCAAGTCTGTACTAACTTTCTCATCAATTGAAAGTGTTTGATGATGTTGTTCTAGCTATATAATAGCATTTTTGCCCTCTTCCACTTCTCCACTTAAAATATAACACCTAGCTTCATTATGTATACTACTGAATGAATAAAGACAACAATAGTTTTCTAAACGAGTAAGGAAAAATGGCGTGCACCCAAATAGGCATGAGAACACTCATACTTTAATCCTCCAAAAGAATCAATACTACTATAAAGAAAATGCTCATCATCAAGTTCTAGCTATAATAATGACTACCACTATTAATCTCCCTTCAAATCTTGTCTGCATGTTCTTTTTCAAAAGAAAAATTGAGATGCATGACAAGATCATTAATTGCACAAGCTTTTGAGAATAAACAACTCCCCTTTTTAGTGAAAGATTTTCCATTTTTTCATAAAGTAATACATATTCATCTCTTCAAAGATTGCATGTTCTCTAAGGCTAACCTAACAATAATGTTGAGTTATGTTATTCCAACAATATCTTATAAATCTTCTTAGGTATGATATAATAGTGTAGAACTTAGCTCTATATTTAACTTTCAGTATTTTAGTGTCAAATATATCTTTCACTTCAATGCAAGCATATTAGCTACAAAACGCACAATTAACTATTTACAATCTCATGATAAGAAGATGAGAACACTAGAGCATATAATTAAGGATTTAATAAGGGAATGCTCACTGTAGAAAAAATCATTTGACCCCATTATTATTGAAGTCCTTATTAGTAGGGTCTATAACTGTTCTACATGGAAATGACTATACATTCTCCTTATTTAGACTCTACTAAAAGTAAAATAAAAACAATGACAAAACATAATCAAGTAAAGGAAGTAAGTGTTTCCAGGTAAGAACACATTTGTTTCCAACAGTAGAGAGTAAAATCTCTTACTCTATATTAATCTCATAACAAACCCATGACATCCAAAAAGAATGATAATGAACTTATAATCAACTATTATTTTCTAATCTCATGACTATATTTTTAACAACCACAAGTGTTGAGGTATTGACTTTTATTAAGAGAAAATAATTTATGTGGTACCCATTTCTTATAAAGTGTGGCATGAAAATAAGAAACACCATCAAATTTTGTTTGTTTCATTATGACATTAGTCATGATACTAAAGAATATTATGACATTAGTCATGATACTAAAGAAGGTAATGCCTTAAAAATAATAGAAAAACTAATTATCAAGGGTTACATAAAACAATTTATAAAGAAAGAAATGCGACTTAAACAAAAAATTATTGATGCAACCCATGACGTATTGCTTAAGATCATATAGAATAAGAGAGTTATATCTTCATTTATGTGAGAAAAGCTTTTGAGATTTTCAATAAAAAACAATATTATCTCTTCAAGTAGTTTCCAAATATTTTTCTCCATGATGTTATTTTTCTTTAAATCTCTTAATAAAATCTTCATGTCACCAAAAAAAACTCTTAATGTCTCTAACAAAATATTCAAGTCACCAAATAATAAGCTCTCTAAACATTAATTTTCATATTTTCTCCATTGATTCTTTATTTCTTTCCACTTTATAAGTAAAAATATTATTTACCATAAGAGGAGTACACAAGATAACTCAACTCCCATCCCTATTGCAAGGCAGAATAGTAAAATTCAAAAGATATTAACAAGAGATGTATAATTTTACTTTACCATCTACTTTTAATAGTTAAGTTTTTCAAACAAGAAAGCTTAAAAAACCTAAAAGACAAATGATAATGCAAAAAACAAAACTAACCAATTCATCTAGGATATGTCCAAATTGATAGTTGTTTGAAAAATAGGTAAAAAATTATGGATAACATGTCAAATGAGTTATCTACAACGTTCTTAAGCATGACGCACTAGAATCCAAAATCGATACACGTCATAATATAGAATCATAAATTCCAAGAAAGTCATTATGAAGTCTGACCTTCTATGTTTATGAATGAATTGTCAGTACAATGTCTATCTTTTATGTCAATGGTTATCTTCTATCAAACCTATCTCCTTAATATTGTTAAATTCTATTAAAATAGATAACTAGAATAAAATAATCTCTCTGAACTTCATCACCTTTCATATCCCAACCTAAAGAAATTTAGGATGATTAAATTGCTCTCCATGAGGTAAACTCATATAACTGAGGTGTATAAATACTTTGGATCACCATGTAAACAATTCATTCAAGAATTTTAACAAATCATGGAATACAAGTTTATATAATAATAAATATACAGTTTACTAAGTTATTCATTATCTTTAATAGTTTTATATAAATAGTTTCTCCTTTTACATTTATTAACTAAAGCATTAAGAGGTCTATTGTTTTGATAAGGGGTCTCTTTTTTTTTAAAAAAAAAAAAAACACAATGACCAAGTTTAGTGACTACATGGTGAACTTCAATCATCATATTAACACATCGACCATGCCAAGTCAAGTCACTCTAATTATCATATAAGAGATATTGGTGCTCTTATGATGTAAGATTGATAATGTAAGATTAAATATAGGACTTATCATCTAATTTTATAGTAACTATACACCCTAAATTATCTATAGATTTTTAAGTAAGGGGTTACCTATGCTAAATGAAAGCTAAAAAATCATGTCTAGTTATGTTAAATAAAAGATAAAGAAAAATACCTTAAAGTATCCTGGCTAAGAGAAATTGTTTTGCACTTATTTTTAGATGATAAAAATACTAACTAAAATTTACAATTTCTAGGTTGATTTTGAGTTATGGAAAAAATAAATAATACATTGAATTAAGGTATAAAATCAATATCTTCATTCAGACCACACCAAATTAAGGGAAGATAAAACATAAATTCAATATTTACATACATAAATTCTTATTCTATAATTATTTATTCACCTTAGTTGTTTTGAAGAATAACTTAAACTCCTATATTTATTTATTTTTTAATTTCATTGTTGTTCACTCTCTAAATTTATTTTCTTTTTTTAATATATATTTTTTTATTAAGGGTCAAAAACCAGGTACGATATCATCAGTCTATCAAGCATACATGAAAACGCCTAGATCCAATTTGAAGTTTTCATGACTTGATGATAATCGCATAAATTGAATATTACATAAACATAAATCTTTCATTTTAAAGAAAGTCCATTACAAATAATGGTAAATTAAGATTCAAATAATTGAAGAATATAACTCAAATATTTCTTTGCAACATACAGATTAAAACGAGAACATTTCCCATGATAACCAAATCAAGCAGCAATCCTCAAGAAACATGGTGTAATGATAAAGGGTTTGTGATCTGCACAGTAGATCTTGAATTCAAGTCAAGCCATGTCTTTTGTAAGAGTTTGGAACAGCCAGGATTTTACTCGTTTACCTGAACCAATAAAAATTACGATCATTATATTCTATGATTGATAGACAGATGACTTATATTCCTGATTTTGATTTGAAAGAAGCTACGGTTGTGGATGATAATAATATGCAAAGAAAACCAGTACAGATGCATGTGTATATGTTTCATTCCCTACCTTTCTGTAAGATACTATTCATAATTATAATTAAATTAAATTAAATTAAATTATATGGGCATCAAGATATTGCGTTTACTTTATTCCGTGACACTTCAAATCAATTTGCCAAAAAACATTAACAAATAGATCGAATGTTTCTATCATGTAAGCTCATCATCCAACACCAAACTCCACATATATATATATATATATATATATATATATATATATATATATATATATATATGTTTATATATAATTGATGGATGGATAGATATATCTTCCTAACATGGAGCTAGCTACGTAGGAGATGGGGGTGTTTGGGTGGAAATTTTGAATTTTATTTGTTTTAAATTATTATGTTTTAGTATTTTTAAATCATTTTAATATACTGATAATAATAATATTTGAAAAAAAATAAAAAAAAATATTTAAAAAGCATCTACGACTACGTTTTCAAAAAGGGAGTCTATACTCGAGAGTTAATGTTAAAAGTGAAGAGAGAATCAACTCTCACTGGCTTACGAGTAGGAGTCAACGTAAGGGATAACGGAGGGAGACCCATTTGCTTCTTACATCCTGTTAGGTAATGCTTTTCAAAACCAATTTAAAAATAATTGAAATTTATTTTTTTATTTTAAATTAAAAAAATTCATATTTTTAAATTATTTTCATGATATCAAAAATAATTTTTTAAAAAATTAAAAATATCATATTAATATATATCTAAATAAAAAATCACGAAAACATTGTGGTCATACAAACACCTTACAGTTCATTAAAATAATAAAATTATGTTTTTACTCTTGATAAAAGAAAAAAAAAGAAGAAGAAGGTAAAGCTTGATTGGAGGTATAATTTTTTTTTCAAATAATATATTAATCATTATAAAATTAATCAGAAAATAATTGATTAATTTTTTTTTTATCATGGTACAATAAAATAATTATTTTGCATTTAGAAATAAAAAAATATTAAGCTTTTATTGAGGTTTCTTTTGTCTTCTCAAAAAACATTTCATGGTTAAGTTACAGTCATACCCTTAAAAAAACATGTATACCGAGGCTTTATTGTCTTTTCTATTTTGTTTTTTGCAATTCCATTCTTTACTATTTTCTTTCATTTATTTAAAAAAAAAAATTATCCCCATTTTTTTATTGTTATATTTTAATTAATTTCCTTATTTGTCTTTGTTTTTAATTTTTGTCCATCAACATTTATTTTCATTTGATGTTTTATCTGATTTTGGTTCTTTCAGTAGCTTTTTTATTCCTTTTCAACTTAGCCCTTGATTATATTCTTTCATTATGTTTTTATATCATTTCTGGTCTATATTATTTGAATTTTAAATTTTTGTTATCTTAACTTTATTGGTGAAGTGTGTAATATTTAGGATTAACTCAGGGCTTTTTATATATTTTCTTTTTTAAAATTTGTTATTTTTTACTATGTTGTTCTTTTAAAATTCTTTTTTTTATTATTCAAATTTATTCTCTTATGTTATATTGTTTTTGAAAAGAAATTTCATCTTTAACATTAGATTATTAAACCTTGAACTTTACAAATTCTTCTCTCTTTTCTTTTTAAATGTCAAGGTTTCAATATTCCTTCCTCCATTTCAAGCAAGATGAATTTTTTAAGTGGGAGAATATATATTTTGATTATGCCTTTTCTTTATCTTTATTAAGAGAAAGTTTTTGTTGCTTTTAATGGCAATTGATCATGACAAATACATTATTAGAGACCAATCAATACAAACAATTTCTTGAATTATATCATGTAATCCCAATATATAATACCCAGCAAATCCCTTGTTTATATTTAGTATTTATGAAAACAATAGTAATTATGCTCTAACTATTTAATATTTTATGTAATTAATTAATGAGATAATTAAACTTTAATTCGATGCTATATGATGTGGAATAAAAATCTAAAATTGTATGCCAAGGTACCTATCCCATATACATTGTGGATAGGGAACCTTGTTATATCAATCAATGGATGGAGTTGCCACACACTTCCCCTTTTATGATTAAGAAGAATAGGGTTCATCAAAACATATTTTCACTACGTTACGGCTACGATGGGCAGACATCAATTCAAGATTCTTGCCGACCAAAAGGCAGTGACATTTGTACACTTGTATTAATTTATAATCCAGATTTTAGTGGATTATTTATGCTTCTGTTAATTTAAAATAAATGTCTTGTGAGTTTTGTCCAATCTGAAAGTCATGCAAGTGTACATGTTTTGTCATCGGGATATACATAAACAGTACGATCTCGAAACGGTGCGTCAAACGCTCCAAAACCAAAACATTCTGTTTCAATTGAGAAAACAAAACACAAACTGAAACAAAACTGATATTGAAACTCGATTTTTTTTTCTCACATGCCGAAAGAGAGAGATGAAGGGAAAGGATTGGAAGAAAGGAAAATAAATTTACTTTTTCATTTATTTTAATTTAATGTCTTTAATCCCTAAATTTAAATATAGATTCATGTCATTTATTAAAAAAAACTAGGTGCAGGACTCCAACAACAAAATATGAATGAACCTTAGCCTTCAAAAACAATCGGTATATAGCCTCCAAGCCCCGTCCTAGTTGTGTATGAAATCAGCAATCATACACATTGGGTTTCAAGAATAAAACCTAAACTCATAGTCTGCTGCTAAACCATGAAAATAACAGTAGCTTATGCAGTGTTGGATAATAATATAAATTATATTCTGGAGCCCCACCTAACAACTTAAATTTTTAGGTAAGATGGTTCCCTAGCATGATATTAAAGTCTTGTTGACCAGCGGTTACGAGTTCGAATATCACCATCCTCATTCTTGTTTGATGAAAAACTAAGCACAAGGTAGTGTTGGTTTGTGCAAGTTTAAAGCCCAAAAGACTTTCACTTGAAGGGTGGTGTTAGGAGATAATGTGAATCGTATTCTGAGACCTAACCTAACAGCTTAAGTTCTTAGGTGAGATGATTTTTAACATGATATTAGAGCTTTGTTAACCTAACGGTCACGAGTTCGAATCTCATCACCCTTATTTTATTTGATGAAAAAACAAGCACAAGGTAGTATGAGTCCGTGCAAGTTTCAAGCCCAAAAAGCTTTCACTTGAGGGGTGTGTTAGAGAATAATATAAATCATATTCTAAGATCTTACCTAACAGCTTAAACTTTTAAGTGAGACAATTCTCTAACATGATATTAGAACCTTATTAACTCAGCAATCACGAGTTCGAACCTCACCACTCTCATTCTAATTGATGAAAAACTAAATACGATGTAATGTGAGTCTATGTAAGTTTTAAGACCAAGAAATTTTCACTTGAGGAGATGTGTTAGAGAATAACATAAATTATATTCCGGAACCTCACCTAACAGTTTCAGCTTTTAGATGAGATGGTTCCTTAACATCCAGCTCTTGTTTTTGTTAATCCCCGTTCACAAATCAAAGACACAATGTGAACTCCATAAAAGAATGCCAAGTTGAGAATTTGACTCCCGATGGATTTTAGCAACGTTCCACTTCATGCAAGGAGTCACAGGGCAATCACAGTCTATTCAAGTAGAGACCTGAAAACAATGCATCTTAAAGAAAGAAAGAAAGAAACGGAGAGGTGGTTTGCAGAATAACAAGGTAACAGAAGCATAGACAAGAAAGACAGAAAGGAACATGAACTTCAATTATTATGAACTGATTCTGTACATATAGAACTAGCAAAAACTATAGCCTAATATTATCCTCCAAAACAATTAAATACCCACCACCAACTCAATAAACTCGCCAACTTAAACTCTAAAGACAAAAAAAGAAAGGACTTTTATCATTCATCTGACTAATGACATAAAATCTTCCCACCACAAACAAAAGACAAAACCCCCGACATGGAAAATTTGCATCTGATTGGACCCTTTTCAATTTTCACAAGCATAGACCTTTGTCTCTGCATCTTGACCTTCATGTTGATACCACTACAAGCTTCTTATTGTGTCCACTCGATCAATAACATCCAAGGCCTTGATCCGGTCTATATCAAAGTTGATGACAGGAACAGAAGATGGCCTTCTGATGGGAAATGGATCTTTTCTAGTTTCACCCATTGGCGAGTGGCTACTACTTTTACTCAGCCGATGATGCTTGCTTAACCTGGTTTTTGCAGAATCAAATTCCTGACTCTTGCTTATCCCGGGTGTCTTTTTCCTCTTACTCACGTCCCGAAGCATCTCTTGGTCTTCAATTGTCAATGTGGGGGATGGGGAGCTTGGCTTTTGTGTAGACAAATGAATTGTTCTCTCATTTGGGGACCGAATCGGAGATTTAACAGGAGATCTGAGACCGTTGCCAACTCTTACTTGGCTGACAAGATGATGAAGCCAAACCACCAATTCAAGAATATATGTTTCAGTCTTCTCCTTGTCTGCATGGTGTAGTGTCTCTATCCTAAGCAAATCGGTCTGTCCAGCAGATTTACGATTCACCTCAGACCTGAAGAATTTTTCGTAAGGAACTCAACATGGGAGAGATAACAAGAAAGAGCATGAGCAGATTTGGAACTCACCCTGTATTCGCCCATTCTCCAACCCAACCAAATCCATGATGAGCTCTGGTTTAAGCGCATGCAAAAATGTAAGCACAAGGATAAATAATTGGAAACAAACCAAGAGAAGGAATTGAAGTTCAACATATTAGTATGCTAATAAAACCGCAAAATCTGTAAAGAAGTTTCAGCTCCTGCTTTAAAATCTGCTGTTCACAAGGACCATACAGTTAGGGTACATTGATTAGCAGAAGGGTATGAGACTGGATGGGACAAATGGGACCAGGTTGCAACATGGAAGGAGGTAGAACAAAATTTGGGTATGGGACAAGAGAAAACCTGCTTTTCATCCTGTCCCGTGTGCAAATCAAACACCAATACAAGTCAGGTTGTCCTGCCATGTCTTGTCCAGTTCCATGTACCAAACACTAACTAACTTCACCTAGAGTAATAATTTGTTAGATTGTGATTACTATTAGTACTAGTGGATAAAAGGATGTGCATGCCGTTGAACTTTAAATGAAATTGAGTAGACTGTAAGAGAGGTATCAGAAGGTACAGCCCAGCCAAGGTAGAGAAATTTACTGAGCTGGCATCTTACTTGGTTGTGTTAGTAGCAATAGGAACAAGCCACTGCAAAGTTTTCTCCATTTCTGCTTTGATTTGTGAGACTGTAAGCTGCAGGAGCAACATTTGAAATCTTAATTATATCAATGCATTGACAAGAAAATGGCTAGAAGCATAAATTTAAAAGAGGGTATTCGACTAGCAGCCCATTAAAGAAAACAGAGACAGATAACATCTCAATGAACAAGTCAGTCCCGAGGTAACATCAAATGATACCTCTTCCTTAACTTGAAATGACAATAATTTAGAGCGCAAAGCAGATTTGATATTTGGTGGCAGCCCCTGGTACAAAGCATCCCTTGTATTTGGAGGCACAGAACTTGATCGGGACACCTGATCACATTAAGGTATTAGCTCAGACAAACCAAAGGGCCAAGAAGAAGAAGAAGAAGAAGAAGAAGAAGAAGAGGGAACAGCTGGATAAGAGCTTCAGGACCAAAAACCGATTAAGGCAACATTGAAAAACTCAGAAGTTGACATTTGAGATACAGAACCAAAATCCTTAATAAAAAGATGAAGGGGTATCAAGTCTGGTGAAATCATAAACTCACAAGAGTATCAATTTGAGTGACAATATTTGCATAATGCAATGCAAGACCAGCAGGCCCCAACTTTTTATGGCTCGAAGAGCTTTTCACTGGTCTATCACCATCTGCAAATGAAAATATCAGTTAATGAAACCACAAATAACCAGATAAATTTCATATCATTTCACTGTTCCATGCAAGAAAACAAAGAGAAGAAGTATATATATGTGTGCATTTATACAATTAAAAATTTCCATTAACAAGAAATCCTAAACTCTGTTAGGATTGCTTACCAGCACTGCCAAAGGCTTCATGAATCTCCAAATGCAACAAATAGACAATATCCACCAACTTCTCCATCACCTATGTAAACAGGATGTTAGATTCATGTTGCAATAACACTAAGAATAGTTCCAAAAAAAAAAAAAAGATTTATTGTGTAGCTATCACTTGACAGATACAGAATATGCATGGTCCCCATCCAACATTAGGAGTGCACTGCTGCATCCAAGTGGTAGGATCATAAGCACAATGGTCAATGGAGGTGAATCATTGATGCATGAAACACTAAGAAAAGGCCATATTTGTCTCCAATATGCCCCTAGAACTGGCGCCACCAGCCACCTCAATGCATTACTGCTTCATACCTCTTCCAAAATCCTAGACCAAAGCGACTTCTTCTTCAAACTTTTCACATGTTTCTTCTGGCTCTTTAACTCCGCCCTCAAAATAGCAAGACTGTCCCCTACAAGTGAATTAAACACAATGAGACATCACTTTAGGATGTAAATGTTGATCAAATGAGAAAAATGTGAAATAGAAACAAACATCCCTGAGGGAAAAGATAAAAATAAATAAATAAATAAGAAGTAAAGGGGGGAGTTCAAAAAATTAAGGGGTGCATTTTTCTTTGGACCTATGTGAAAAAGATAAAATATATATATATAACTAAAGAGGGAAGTTCAAAATATTAAGGGCATCTCCATAATATAATTGCACCACAAAGGGGAAACAAGCAAGCTCAAGCATAGAAGGGTTGCACTCAAAATATTTATCCATTACGGGCCAATCAAATGAGTCATAAGCAAATGAAACTTAAACTGCAATTCACCTCTTTGAGCGGCATTTGTTTTATCATCTTCCTGAAGCTTACGGCGGTAATCTTGTTCAAATCTGTCCAAGGCATGCATTTCATGATACAGTTCCTGCAACCAAAGGAAAAATCTCTTCATAAGGAAATTTACAAGATGAGCTTAAGAGAAGTACTAAGCATGAAATTGTATGGGTGGATATGATAATGAGCTGAAATTAAACTGCAGGAATAAATTTAACAATGCTGAATAGAGATGGATGTACCACATCTCATGCAAAATTAAAAATTGGCAGCATATGAACGAGAAACAAATCATTATCATAAAACACAAATAAGCACTATCCAACACATAAAGCAGACTCTAGATGCCCAAAGATGACTTCAGTACAACATATTTGGATTGTTGTTATAAAGTTACTCAGTTATGTTCAAGTCTGGGTATTTGAAAAGTAATTGTATTTTGTTCTGAAATGTTTGTCATTAGATGATAAAGGAGAAGAGTTTAAAATTAAGTTTATAACATCTTTCATTTTTCAAGAGCATTTTGCTCAATGACCATGTTATGAGTGAAGATTTGCTCCTGCCTACGAATCATCGTAGAGTATAGAACATCTAAGGATGCTGCAAAGAGTTTTGCTTTTTAGTGTTTCTCTTTTCCTCACCACATTAAAATCACAGCCAAAAGGAAAGGAGGGAAATACAATAGAATTAAAAAAACTGAAAGTCACACTCCCTTTCAAATTAGAATGGGTTTGGTACATCCAAATCCTTCTTTTGCAGACAAACACTTCCACCAACACAAATAAAGAAAGAACATTGTTAAGTGTTTTTCAAATAATCACACCTAGATATGCAATGTCTACTGAAACTTGGGGACAATTATATACTATAGTATTGTTATATACTCACTGCCGTATACTGAACCAAATTCATCAATTGTTGCATAAATGTCTCTGCTTTATCCTTCAATTGCATTTCTGGTGTCAATTCTGAACCCAACCTAAAAAATCATACAGAATGACTGGAATATAAGAACCTTATTTCAAATATTCTGAAAAATAATCTATAGAAAACAGATGCAATTAGCATTACTTTTCAAGATAACGGTCCAAGTTATGCCACTGAGGATCTTTGCAACGGTTTCCAAAACGCACCACTTCTCCAGAAAAAACTTTCAGTTCTTCTCTGTCATAATTGTGTAGCAAAATGATTAAATTTCCTCTACAAGTTTTCTAAGCATCGCTATAAGATCACTGTAATAAAATGTATGAAAATCTGTTTCAAATTAAAATAGATATTTTGGTAATATCAACCTCTTATCAGCTGCTGCCAGCCTCAAGAGTTCATCCATGTCTCTAGATATTAGATTTTGCACCCCTTCTGAGGGAAGCACAGCCTCTTTTAAATGTCTAATGTTCTCTTCTGAAAGGGATTGCATTAGATTAGCGCCCTTAACGATTGTGTTCGCAACTTCAAAAGCCAAAATTGAAATCTTATCCCCTTTCATCGTCAGCCCTGAAGTAAAACCACTGCTAGGATTTAAATTGGTCATGCTACTACCAAGTGTGTCCAATACATCATATGCCTTCCCAAGCCCAGCAGTACCAGCTCTGCCTAACAGTGAGCTCACTTCTGAGACCTGCAACACCACAATAACCAGCTTTTTTAATTGAGCAAAATTCTGATAAACAATTCCACGGAGCAACTTACAACATCTATCTATCTATTATCATTGTGTATGCACGTGAGTGCGTGAAAGAGGATACCATACGAAAGTATTTCATTGTGGACAAGTAAATGATCATACCATGCATGAGTTTGATAATTATATTATAATTATCTCCAGGGCCTAGAAAATGTATCCAATTACTTACAAATAACACATTGACTCTTGCAAAAAAGAAAGAACGAAAAAGAAAAGGAAAGGAAAAAAGAAAAGAAAAAAAGAAAAGGAATTTAGTTTTTTTATTAGATGCATGTTAAAAGATTTTGTTTTTCAAGAATTGTTTGCTTAAAGATTTTAGCTGTCACACTCCATTTGGTTGATGAGCCATGCACATATAGGACCATGATTTCTGTTTTTCTTTTTTCTTTTTTTATGGCTTTGTTCTCCAAAATGGCTTCAATGCTTCTTGAAACTTTCACCTTCTTTCAGAAATAAGGAACCACGCACATGCTTCATTTATTTATCAACATTCAATTATTTTTCTTTTCAACTCCTATATGCTTATATAAGAGTGAAATGTTTAAACCGTAACAATATAGAAACTTTCAATATATTGTTATTTTATTTACTAATGTAGCAATACACAGAAGGATGTTATGTTATTCATGTAATCAAATAAGTAGAACTTCAATAATCGTTACTTCCCATGATTATATATAGATGTTATTTATCAAGGAAATGACTTTTTTCGAATACATTTAGAAGTATTCACATTTGTGTTTTAGAAAATATATGCATCATAATATGGTAGAACTGATGTCTACACAGTTCAGTAGCAAATAACTGAAATGACCCATGTCAATGTTAAGAAACATTCAGAGAAGTAGCAATTGTCTCGATTGTTCAATCAAAAATATGAATTCTATGTAAAGCATTATTTTAATAATTTTCACCAGAATCTGTAAATTTATTGTGTGAACACATGGGTAATTAGTGCATAATAAACTGCAAACAACTACATGAAATGCGCCATTTACTAACCAAAAATAATCTAGTTTAGAGCACTAACAAGTCTTTCAGACAACACCAACAAAACAAGTTTTCTTTCTTCTTGTATTCTTTATCCTCCTCTTCCTAGTCGAGTTATTTAGACATGTCAAACTTGCAAGATTAGAAATAATGTTTCTATGTAATCATGATTAAGTTCAGAACCAGAGTCTTCTGGCTCTTCTATTAACCTAGTTGTTTCATCAATAGGTATTATTCTTAATAGAGTATGTAATTTGCTTCTAAAGAAGTAATAAGTTCCATATAAAGCTTTGTTTTTAGTCTATATTCTATTTCCTCAAATGTCCTAGGATTTCTTCTTAAATTACCATGTTTTTCTTGTCTTATGAGAGATAAGGATGGATAGGGCATACACATCCCGCAAGGTTTTGTCACAATCTAAGCAAGAACCAACATCCAACATACCCAAAGCATGTGTGCATAGTTAAAAGATCTTAACACATTAAATTTATCCTTGTTATGCTAACTTTTTACCTAAGACCTGATGGTCTAGCTATTAATGTCTAAAAACATAAGTAAACAAGTAAAGGAAGTAGAATGAGAGAGCAACACACCTGAAGTTGTATTTTCATATGCTAGTGGTACAATTTTTCAAAAAGACAAACATAATACATCTTTAGATTATAAAGTTATTGCTGTATTGAATGCTTTAACAAAGTTTTGTATACATTTGCTTAAACCTTTTATATTACATCCTGATTGTGAAGCTTATTATAATAAGCATAATGAAAAACACATTACTTCTCATAGATGGGTATGGTTTCTTAATTGTGTTGCAGGAAACAGATACCGAGTTAGTATTGAACATATCAAAGGAAAAGACAGCTCTGCTGCAGACCATTTGAGAGGAATTTTATTTTACTTTAAAGATGGAGATGATACTTATCCAACGTTAATAAAATGAACAATAAAATGAATATCAGGATACTTAACCTCTCGATGAATTCTAGGAATTCCAATCGAGGTCATACTTGTAGAAATCACGAACATTCTACAAAAGACATTACTTATTTTGATAGAACCTTCTAACCCACTTCTAGGTAATATATATTTGTAATTTCTGTTTCGCAGGAAAATAACAATGGTATATTCAGGATACTCTTTTTCCACCAAGTCATCTACTTCAAAAAACCCTACCCCTTCTAAGCCAGACATAACCGACCAGTTATAAGACATCATCCACATGCTGAATACTATTCACTTACCACTTTCCCAAGAACCTATTAAATTTTGCTGGCCTGTACCTACATCAACAGCAACAGACCCTCATAGATTATCTCTTCACAAATGAAGATATTAACAACTTCCATTATAAACAAATTCTCAAATGTATAAATGCATACAAGCATTTTCTCAAATGAGAAAATGGAAACCTAATCACCCAACTTAATGGACTGAGACCTTCAACTCCAAATACGTTGCCTTATTTTGGACCTCATCAAACCCAGGCCCAAAACTTTACTCACTTTGCTTTTTTGCAGGAAAGGAGCCCGGTATTTACACAAATTGGGCTGAAACTTCAGCCCAGCTCACTGGTCTTAAAAGGAAAAGCCCTTTGGAAGTGATTTGTCAATGAGTTCGAGACCAAATTGACATATCATTCTTACATGATTTCAGGATCCTCCAAACTAGACTCTACAGACTCAATCCACTCAACCCTCACCAAGATAACCACCCTTGAAAACGCACTAAAACAAGTGCGGTGAATGAAAGAAAAAGAAACATCTCATTTGCAAGCCCAATTAGACCTTGCCACATATCAACTTGCCCTTCGGATAGATCCAGATCTACTAGAGTCAAACCACCTAGTTCCTTACTTACCTTACCAAAAGACTTTGAGCATAAAGTCAAGAAATTTCAGTCTGAACAAGCTTTTCATAGACAACTTGTTATTCTTGACTTTTTAGCATAACAAACACAATTCCATGACTTTAGATAAACATTACACAATGCTGTCACTTCAAAAACTCCAAGATTTCCTACAGTATGTCTGAGGTTTATGTAACTTACTTATTTGCTTTACATGTCATGTTTTTAGACATTAATAGCTAGACCTTTAGTTCTCAGGTAAAAAGCTAGCATAACAATGATAGTTTTAATGGGTTAAGATTTTTAACTATGCACACAGGCTTTGGGTATGTTGGATGTTGGTTCTTGCTTAGAGTGATAAAACCTAGTGAGATGTGTATGCCCTATCCAAACAAAAGTAATCTTGTTAAGTTCCATGGAAAGTACACAGGAGGCAGAAAACAGAGGGAATATCTATGATTTGAGTTTGAATCTGGCATAATCGTCCTTTATATGACTATCTAAGACACAGAATTGCTTGTTTAGCAATAGTTATGGCGAGAAGCATGATTTGTGCATATTAAGGATAAGATATGGTGTGTGAATGGTTGTTTGTTATGCAAACTGTTTTATCTAAGAATCTTTATTGAACATGGATCATAATATTAATTTAATTCTTCATCTATCAAATTTTGTTTTTTTAGATAAAAGTAGACATATTAGAACTTTAATTAGACTTTTTAAAACCCAACTTAATATTGAACATATTTCTAGGAACGATGTTGTACGTATTGTTCCATGCCTTGATAACTCTACTGAGTGCAAAATGAAAGTAACATTTTTAATTAGTATAATTCAATTACTTAGACATGCTTAGAACTTTAGCTACCTTTTATCCAAATGAAAAAAGAAACCCAGTAATTATGGAACAACATAATCCCATACCTTTTTCAGACTAACTTTCTTATGACAACGTTGATTTGGAAATGTAATGGATAGAGACGTTGGAAATATAATGGATAAATGGACAAAGAAAAAGAGTGCCATGCTCGTTCAACTTGCTGTCTGGCCAATGCTTTCAAAGTTTTTGACCAGAAGTTAGTAGTTATGAGAATTGACAGACATTTTTTTTGCATTTCATAAAATAAGTACTAGTTTTACATAGATCATGATGTGGTTGTAGCTTTAACAATCTTCATTCTAATGAGTCCTAATCTTCAGTGACATGGTGATGGTCTCGTTTCATTGGTATAATCTATGCTTCCAATTTCATAGTTATCAAGCATAACTATCAGGAATGCATGTCAAGAAAACACTTTATATTACGAGTTATATCACAGATTCAACTGAAAAAAAATCACATAGGAAACTCCATACTGAAGAGAAGGAATTGATAATAATTTGACAAAAAGTAAAAAATACACAAATTAAGCTAACCTTTGCAACAGCTGCCTGCTTAGACTTGGTTGATCTGGATTTATTGGAAAGAGCCCTTGACAAGCGAGGAATCCCATCATCAATGTCATCTGGATTCACCCCATATTGAACCACGGCCACTTCCGGCAACGAAAAGGGTTCTCGGAGCTGCTTATTATCCACGTTCTCCACAACTGGAGATGGATTTGTATTGTTATCTTTTTTCAATTCACGAGTCTGATAAACCAAACCAGACCCATGACTAAAATGACCATTCAACTGCGGAAAGCCTCCACTGGGAGCATTATCTACAGTCGAGCTCCTCGAGCAAAGCCCCCCCATTGTGATGATCGCCAAATTATTCAATTATCGTTCCAAAGCTCCATACAAAAGGTAAAAGCTTGTTATTTACAAGAATCAGAAAAACTCCTTCATCAAATTACACTCAGGAGCTCAAAAATGAAGTGATTGTTCGCAAATCAAGAACCCCCTTCAATAAGTTCACCACAGAATCGTTCTAGATCACTTCGAAGCCGAAAATGTAGTTCCTTGTTACATCAAAATCACCACAATACCAGTTTTGATCCCTGCGGCAGTTCCAATCCATTAACACCACCCCCACCCAAACTGTAAACCAAGAAAACAACTCGCCTATAAATTCCTACTTACAAATCAGGGAAAAAAAAAACATGATCGACATGAAATCAAAAGGGCTGATACTATCAAAACTAAAAAGAACAAAACTTAAACAGGATTAGTACAAATTCAAGGGCACTAAAAAATGACAACAGAATCAAATTAACATATGTGCTGATGAAAACAAAAACAACCCAGAACTACAGTCAGGAGAAAGCGTCAATCTTTACTGGAGAAACACACAGGCCTACAAATACATTAAATTTGCATCTAGTTTTGCATCTAATTCAAAACAAAACAGAAAGACAAACATACCAGTTTGATAGATGGAGATCTGTGAAGGACAATATAAAAAAAGATTGCGACTTGGGCTTTATTTCTTCCAAGTAAATACAGAATAAATCAAGAAACAGCCCAGGAAAAAGAAATGATGATGAAATAAAGAGATCAGTAAGTTAAGTACATAAACAAAGTGGGTTTTGGAGAAAGAGTCTAAGCGGCTATGGGACTGTTAAGAGCCAAATCAAAGCAAAATTAGCAACTAGCAGATAGAGAGAAAGAGACAGAGAGAATGGTCAAAATCCAAACTAGACTCCACTTTCTGCTACTGCTAGCAAGCTCACACTCATAGCTACTTAACTATGGCTTTATTACCATTTCTCATTTTTCAAACATTCAATGCCCACTCTCATTGAAGGCATGTTCCAGAAACACACACTTCTTTTTTATTTTATTTTATTTGTTTTCAATGATCTTACCATAAAAGTTTTGTGAGTTTTTTCCTTACGACATATATGTTGGAATTTTATTTTATTCAAATACATTTGAGAATTTTATTTGATTATTAGATATTTTTTATTTATTTATTTATATACCTTAGATTCAAACTTGAATATATGAAAGTAAAGTTTCAAAATTGATTTTACTATGATAAAATTATATTGATTCTCATTTACAAGTCTGATCTTGTATGCATTTGTATAGCATAGAATGATGGTTTCTTTGTTGGTAGTATATGGTTTTAATTTTTATTTAATATATTTAAATAGATTTTAATCACAAGTGTTTAAAAAAGATTTCCTAAAAACATTTTATAAAATTATCTGAATTTCATGCATAAGTTTGGCTTTAAACCAATAAAATTAGCCTTGTTTTCTTGAGTTTTATAGATTAACATATTTCAAAGTTTATTTTTTTATTTTTTAAAAATTTAAATGCTATCATATCTGATTATATCTATATATTTTTTATAGTGGATTAAATTAAGGAAAAAAATATTTGGAATGTTAAAAATTTTATTTTTTTCTCACAGTGTATTATTATGTTTTATTTTGTTTTGTTTTATTTAGAGTGAAGAAAAAACAATTCTATAACAAAATAAAAGAAGAGAGTGTATCCACGCGTCATGGTGGGACATTATCTAATCATTTTCCCTTGAACAAGTAACCAGGGAAACTACTTCAACGTTCACACTTTGTATACTAAAATAAACAGGAATTGTTATTTTTTATATTTTATATTTAAAAATATCTTAAAATGATATATATTTTAATATATAAATATTAAAATACTTAAAAATAATTTAAAATTAAAAAGTAACTATTTTAAAATATTTTTAAAACACAAAAATAAATAAATTTCAATCTCATAGTTTATGAGTAGACTACTAATAACAATTTAATTCGAGCATGATGGGTATTGATCCAAATAAATCAGTATTTTTTGAACTTATTAGATAATAAATATAGTATGAATATTATTAAACCTTACACGAAACTTATAAACTAACCTGAAATATATATTTATATTATATACGTATATTTCTAGAATATTTTATGCTTTTTAATATAATATGATATATATATATATATATATATATATATTACTGATTAATAAATATAAATAAACAATAAATATTCATTAGATACCCAAAAAATTGATGAATAATTTATTTATATTTTTTATCTGATAAATAATAAAAAGGGTATGAATAGTAACAAATATGACTCACAATTACCTGTTATCATATTTAATTTAACTAATTAAAAACTAATCAAACAATAGCATGTGTTTATTTAATTTTTTTCACAAAAAAATCTTTTATGGAATAAAAGAATAAAATATATCTATTTACTAATAAAAATAAAACCTTTTTTCTTAAAAACACATGTTTTCTAATTCTTTAATTTTCTAGGTTTGTCTTGCAAATTCTCCACGATTAAAAACACAGACATTGTTCATGATTAAAAAATAATGATAAGGCCTTGTGTGGTTTTTATAATGTTAATATTTTTTTACTTTAAATATTTTCCAAATTTTTTTTTTTTTAATTTCATGAATTTCTTAATTGAGCTCAAATTTAAGATTTCACGGATTGCAAGTTTAAAAGATTAATTAACTCAAGTTAGGAGATCAAACAAAGTCTACTTGCCCCTGCCCTCTTTTTTTAAGCTATTTTTTATAATAATAATTAAAAAAAATTCATTGGGAATTTATTTAATTAGGGATTGAGCCTTGTTTGTTTTTCTTGCAAGAAGATTTTTCACTAATTTTTAAAGATGACATTGGTATTTGGAGCTTCTTTTTTTTTTGTTTTTTTTTTTTTGTTAAATTTATCTTTTTAAAAAGAGTTTTTTTTTAAAATAAATAAGATTAATTGATTAAATGATTGAGTCGACTACGGGCTTTGTTTTTCTTCTTCTTTTAATTATGATATTGATAACATATTTTTTATAGTTTTTATTTATTATTATTATTATTATTTTCTACTTAATTTACTATCAATATAATTTTTTGAAAAATATATTATTAAATTAAATGATATGATTAAATCAATAACATAAATCTCAGATCTTATTTAAAATAAAATGACATCGTTTAGACATTTTCCACGTTAGAAATTTTTTAACACCATCCATAGCATGGTGCAGCCTGCCACCTAGTCTAACTCTGAAGTCAACGGTAGATTGTTTGTGCTCCAACTATTTATTCAAAGTCCTCACACTACTACGACTCATGGAAGAAGAAAAAAAAGGTTTCAAACTATTGAATTTTCTACATTCAGACATTTTAATTCTTTTTATTTAATTTATTTCTTCATTAAACAATCATATAAACAATGAAAATAGAAGATCAATAATTTAACATAAATTTGATTACTTTTATTTATATTTTAAGAAAAGCTCAATTTATTTTTTATTCTTACAAAGTCATAACATATGCAAGTGTGTATTTGTATATGTGCCTGTTTCGCAGTATGGTTAAAGTTCTTTTTAAAAATATTTTTTATTTAAAAATATATTAAAATATTATTTTTATATTTTTTTAAAATTATTTTTTAAATTAGCACATGAAAATGATTTTAATGTAGTTTTAAAAAAAAAAAAGCTACATATCAAAATTGATTACTTTTATTTATATTTTAAGAAAAGCTTAATTTATTTTTTTATTTTTACAAAGTCATAATATATGCAAGTGTGTGTTTGTCTATGTGTCTATTCGGAAATGTGGTTAAGAGTTTTTTATATATATTTTTCATTCAAAAATACATTAAAATAATTTTGAATTCAAACTTTTAAAATAAACATCTAAAACAATTTTTTTTATTATTTCTTTAATGGATCATGCCGATGTGAAGAATACGTTATAAAGATTTTCAAGGAACAAGATGTGACGTATAAGTTGATGCAAAATATATCCTTATCATTCTAGTTAAAATATATTTGTATTTATAGGGTCAAACTACATGAACACTGGAGCCCAACGAATATGAACACAAGAAATTAATTATAAGAATGTGATTGATAGAGAGATATAACACATTTTCCGATAATATAATTGCGGTTATTTTTTAAAATAAATTTTATTTAAAAATATATTTTTAATTTTTTAAAAATTAATTTTCATATCAGCATATCAAAATAACTTAAAAATAATAAAAACAATTATTCATAGAGAGAAAAAACGATTTTAAAGTGCTTCCAAAACACCCAGAACAGAATTAATGTTTATTTAAAAGATAAGTGGAGATTGTTTTTGTAAATGTTGTGATATTAGGACATGAAAATAATCTAAAAATATATATAGAAAATTAATTTAATATACAAAATAAAAAAAATAAAAATTATTTTAAAAGTGATTTTTGAAACGCAACTGAGGTAGGCAATTAATTAAAGGGTTTTCACATTGTGAACTCAGAATTCTCCTCATCTCAACATCAAACAACGATGTTCGATCGTGTTATGACTTTAGTCTTCTTGGAAAAAGAGGAGAAAAATTGTACTTCTTAGCGTGTGATCAAGGGAGAAGCCTTTTGATTTTTCTGATTTTATATTTAATATTTAATATATTAGACGCTATATTAAATAATTTAATATAGCAAAAGGATATTAGAATATTATTTTATCCTTGACTAAGAAAAAATAATAATAACACTACTCCTCTCTCTTTTTTTCTAACTACTAACCATTAATGATAATCTCTTAATTGTTTAATCAACGATTGTGTATATATATATATATATATATATATATATAAGCATGAACTAGATAAAAAAAATGATTATATTGAATTTTTTTTCTAATAATTGACATTCTTTTGATGAGAACTTAATGGTTTTCTATTAAGTATTCTAATAAAAGTCCTTAATTAAAAAAAATAAAAGAGTTTAGTGGTAAGATTGATAAAAAAAAAAAACAATTTAGGTGTAAAATGATTATACCCTATAGTTTGGTTGTATATTTGATATTGGCCCTTTCTTTTTCTAGCATTACAAACTCTTTTTAGAGAGAGAGAAAAAAACCATTGAAGAACCTTTGATTTTAAACACGCATCAAAACACCGTATAAAAAATTTTGTTTTTCTTATTTATATAATTTATAAATTTTTGTTTTCATTTTTTATAATTGATATGATAACAAGAATATAATATGACTCCACAATCCCTTTATAATTTTAAAGAAAGGGTTTCTATCATTTCTATAATATTTTATTTAGCTATTAAAAATGAAAAAGACTTTGAATGTTTATTTTTAAAATATATTAAGTTATGGATGATATTTCTTTTTAATATAATTCATGAATATAGAGCCATTAACATAGTAATGTTTAGCAAAACTTCATAATCTAGGTGCAATGTGCATGATTAAAAACTAGTGTATAATTTTATTTATAAGTATTAAATATATATATAATATTATTATTTTTATAAGTAAAAAAGAGTTACGAATTTTATTGCTTGAAAAACTCTTATGTTTGATGGAAGGATAATGAAACATTCATATTTAGGTTTTATCTTGTTTATTAAATTGTTTATGATAACCATTAAGTCATGATTAATAAAAATAGATTGGGGTAAAAATCTAAACCAAAATTATCTTGACATCTAAGAACACTCAATTAGAATAAGCAATCATATTTAGATTTTATTTTACATTGTTGGTATCAAAGCCTCCTTTTGTTATTGTTTAGTGATAAACTTAGGGTTTTATGTCTATTAATTCAAAACCATATGTTACAAAAAAAAAATCCATGAGAGACTTGCTATCTAATAAATTGTTTTAGTAAAACCTTTTAAACACCTAATATTTACAACATATACCACTATAAAACATAAACTATCTACTAACCTTAAACATTATTCATTCTCTTTGTTGTCCAATATCATGAGAGAAGCATCTTCTCTCTTTAGCCTTTATTTACAAAAAATCAAACGTGAAAGATGAATAATACCTAGCTTAACTATATTACATGCACACTGAAAACAAGAGAAGACTAGTTATCTCTTTCTCTCTCTCTCTCTCTCTCTCTCTCACACACACACACACACACACACACATTATTTATTTTGAGCTTAAAGGTAAAATCAATAGAGTTTGTTCTTTTTTATTTAGATCTAGAGTTTGTAATCCTTATTTTGATGACCTTTATGACATAAAAAAAATTATTTTAGTACTTTAATTTTAATTTATGGTAATTGTATTGTGAGTAATTTTAGTGAAAATCAACAACTCAATGAATATGTCACTATAACACACACACACACACACACACACACACACACACACACACACACATATATATATATATATATATATATATATATATATATATATATATATATATATATATATTTGTAATCTAATCAAAGCATTTCACCATTTATGATTAATATATGTGTACTTATATGTTTGAGTTTATTGTTGGTATTGTATTTCTCAATTTCAAGTTAATTCATTATATAAATGTATGATGTTAATATTCTTTTATGAGTTTGCAATCTATTTATGGTTTCTATTATTATTGTATTTTTTGTTTTCCAACTTTGAGATGTAATCTTTTTCTAGTTAATTATTTGTTTCTTGTCATTTCAAGATTTTTATTTGTTGGAGTGTTTTTTCTAGTTGTGGTAAAGTTGTGATATTTTTTGTTCATATCGATGGTAATATTTAGATAATAGAGTTCATGGTGGTTGCTAATGGGTTTTTTTTTAAATTCCATAATTGAGTTTATATGCATGTTAAAAATTGGTGAATGTTTTTGAAAATTCTAGAAATGTTAATGGTTGTGATTATATTGTTTTTAAATGTTGTATGAGTTAATGTTAGATAAATTAAGAATAAGGTAAATTAAGAGTGAAATATTAGTTGTTTAGATTCATGATTAAATTTAATTATTTGGGCTTGTGTTATGAAACAAATTCTTGAATAGGCCTAAGGTTAAAATAAAATCTAATGGGGTTAATTTCAAGATACATTACATTTTTAAATCCTATAAAGACATGAGTTTGGGTCAGTATAAAACCTCAACTCATATATATATATATATATATATATATATATATATATATATATATATATATATATATATATATATATGTGTGTGTGTGTGTGTGTGTGTGTGTGTGTGTGTGTGTGTGTGTGTGTGTGAATTTAAATTGTAAATGTATAATTTTTACTTGAGGTAATACATTTAAGCAAATATTAATATTATTAAGGCATCTTAATGACACATGGATGTTTAAAAAAAGTTTAGAATTTGCTTTTGATATGATTATGGTTTTTCATATTATTATGTTATTTCTAAATGTTAATTATATTCTTAGTTATTGCAGTTGTTGTTAATGTTTTATGAACAATGATTCTCAAATTTCCTTTATGAATGGGAAAACTTTTCTAGTTAGAAAGACAAAATCATTTTCATATTAAGTGTATGGATTTGGACCTTACAATGCATTTAAATAAGCTTGATATGCCAATAAAATCAAGTTTTGTTATAGAAAAAATTAAAAATGAAAGGCACGTGCGATACAACCATATAAGTATGATGCTCATAAAGACCCATATTAATAAGAGCAATAAAGACTCAATTTATGAATATGATAAAGTCGAGAACTAATAAAGTCAATTAAATAATACTCTGTTAGTTTAAATAAAGCATTAGCTAACACCTTTATAAATAAGATATATGTGATGAGATATCATAAAATAAATAGTGTGGATGAACATATTATGGAAATAAGAGGCATTATCGCATAGCCAAAGTCTTTTGAAGTTGACATGTTTGAATCTTTCTTGTCCATTTAACACTCAATACTCTTTCTATGGACCATCTAAGATTTCTTAACTCACATACAAATAAATGGTTTATAAATGAACTTTGAACCATATATGTATACAAGAAAGAAAGGTTGAAACATGAAAATCAAGTGTGTAAATTATATCACTCAAAAAGTGAAGAAAGGACAAAACAAATGAAAAACAAAATCAACAAAATATAACATAAGAATACAGGAAATGACTTTCAAATGACCTAAACATGATAGATTAAGCAATGTAGTTGCTTGTTTTTTCTATAAGAAAAAAAAAGACACTTGAAGAAAAATTGCCTGGAATACAAGCAATGACTTGAAAATAAAGGTAATTTACACTTCTCTTGTGTGTTATGAATCTAACTTCATATACCCTAAACAAATATGTATTGATTTATCTAGAAACTACAGTTCATATTGTTAATATAGTACAGGGATCTCTAAACCTAAAGAATCTAATGTGGAGTAAAAAGAGCATTTATTCAGGAAATGAGATGTCTCATATGTCAAGGCCGTGGGGATTTATAAACTTGTTTTAGAAAATAGTTACATTTTTTATTTGAAAAATATTTTTTATGTTCCATTTTATTTTAAAAACTTGATTTTAATTTCTAAAATAGTACATTTTGGATATATTTTTAATTTTATTAGCACCAAACTTATTATTTCTTATATTGAAGTTAATATCGATTTTAGTTATTTGCTTAATAGATTCTTTAAACTTAAATTAGACTCAACATATAAATAAAATCTCATAATCTTATATAAATGAATTAGTATTGATTATGTCTTTGTTGATGAGTCCCTCTATCTTATGACATAAGAGATTAAGATATATCTTCATTAATAAATTTAAAAAATTGGTCAAATAAAGAGTTTTCAAGACTTTCAACTTTTCTAACTTTGGTACTTGCATGGATTGTATAAAAAGTAAGAAAACCAATAAAGATGTCAAAAGAAGTAATAAAGTTTTTGACATCATAAACATTGATATTTATGATCTATTAGTACTTTTTGTCTAAATAATAAAAGATATTTTATCTTATTCATGATGATCATACTAGATACACAAGTCTTTACCTCTTATTTAGCAAAAGTGAGACATTAAATGTATTTAAAAATTATAAAAATCAAATAGAGAAACAACTTGAAAAGAAAACGATAAAGATCATAAGATTTGATAGGGGTGATGAAAATTATGGAAGATACATATAATTTGAGTAAAAAAAAGGTTCATTTGAAAACTATTTAGAGGATAAAAGTATCATTTCATAATATACTATGTCAGGTTAACCTCACCAAAATGGTGTTGTTGAAAGGCAAAACCGTACCCTTATATATATTGTCAGGAGTATGTTAAGAAACAATGAACTATCTTTATTTTTATGGAGTGAAACCTTAAAAATGGTAGTGTATATCTTTAATATAGTTCTATTAAAAGTGGTACCAAAAACGCCATTTGATTTATAAAAATGATGGAAACCTAGTTTAAAACACTTACACATTTAAGAATATCCAATTGAGGTTAAAATATATAAAGCATGATTAAAAAGATTGGATTTTATAACTATGAACAAATATTTTATTAGTTATGGAGAAAATTTTAAAGACTACAAGTTCAATTATCCCTCACACACTCCTAGAATTACTAAGATAAGAAATGCAAAGTTTATCGAAAATGATGAATCCAATGGGAGTTTTATTCATCGAATGACACAATGAAAGAAGACATGGTACCAAGATAATACTTTTATGAATGAAAATACCTTGGTCATTCCCAAAATATATCAAACCACTAACATCTTGGAAGAATAACTAATTAAAAAACCACTACCTTAAGAGGAACAAGTCATCATTAAATCAAAAGCTCAACATCCCCAAGTTATGGTTGGAAGTAAATGAGTTAAAAAAATCTTTAAGTAAAAAAAAAATCCAATTATTTTAGATAACTATCTTGTATACGTAATTGAACCTAACTTTGATGTTGGACTCGGAAAGGATCCCATTACTTTTTTATAATCTATGAGTGGGAAAACTTTATGGTTTGGTACAATGTTATGATAAAAAAAAAAATGGTCTTCATGACTAAAAACCAAGTCTAAAACATATTTGAGTTACTAAAACTGTTAAAGTTATACGCTATAAATGGGTTTCTAAGACCAAAATGAACTCAAATGGTAACGATTCATGACTATATAAACAATCATTAATTGAAAGTTAACAATCTATAATTGAAAACTCTTTTTACTCTATATTTCTTGCTTACATCAAGCTTATACTCATTACCTTCTCAAACTCATAAAATTTCATCTGCTAACTTGGTTTTCAAGATCCTTCCATTTCATTAGAAAAATTGTTTTTCTATGTGTTTTGTTCCAAAGAACTCTACCATCTTTAACCACCTACTTTATTTTGAAGAATTATCTCATTATGATAAGGGTTAAAAATGAATCATCTTAAGTTGGGTTGAAAATATAAACTTAGAAGGTGTTTGATAAATCTTTTGGTTCTGCTTGTAGGTGCTTTCAAAAGTATTGTTATTATTATTATTATTTGATCTTTTTGTTTTTTAATAAAATAATTTGTTTTAAAACAATTATATCTTCTTAATTGTCTGTAATTTAATCCTTCTATCAATTTCACACTATTTTTTTTTCAAATATACTATTTATTTTAAAATTGATAATTCAACTCGCCCTCTACAAATAAAAATGAAAATGTATTTAAGAGTAATTTGAAAATTCAAAAAAAAAATATTAACTAAAATTTTCAAAACGTTAGGAACTAACTCACAAATCAAAAAAAGAAAAGGATTAAACTATATTACTATCCTTTGACTATACATATGTATAAAGATTTAATACAATGAGGCGACTCCCTCTGTTCGTGGTTCAGCTTTAGGTATAAAAAAACATTTATCATGAATAAATGTCACGATCCACCATAACTAAGCTTTGCCAAAACTTCACTCCATGAAAGATGTCTGAGCTTCAGTCATTCTCATGTCCTACTATGTTTGATGTAACTTAATTCCGTTTAATGCAGATAAGAATAAAGCAATCATTCAAGTTGTCGATTCTGTTTCGGTTAATAATTTATTTTTTCAATTGAAACAAAATATTTTGATTTTGAAATGTTTTAACGTGCCATTTCAGGATTGTATTGTTTATGTATATATTTATAATTAAATATATTAATTAAAAAATATTAGTTCAAATCAAAAAATAAAATTATTTAGAATTATGTATTTAATCTAAAAAAAGACACAATAAAATGATTTTTCTAAACAAAATTATGAACATGTATAATATAACGAGAATATCATCATCATTCTTGCAAAGTCATTATATTTTCTGATTGTTATGAAATTTTAACATAATATATATAAAATATGTCAAGAGACTCCTCGTAAAATTCTATCTCAATCTAACGGTCGGATTAAGAGGTACGATTGATATTGTAAAATTATTTATTATTTAAAAAAACACTATTTGGTCGAAACCGAACGGCACAGGCGAAATGTTTCCAGCGTGTTTCAGCCAGAATTTAACCAAAAAATCCAGAATGAACCGGAATTTAACCCGAGATAAAAACAACATTATTTTATTTTATTTTTTTAATTGAAACAAAATATTTTGATTGTTTCTACCTAAACAAAACAAGATTAACATCCCTGTCATGGCTATGATTATGATGCCATGAAAACTTAGAGCATCTCCAGCGAGGAGTGCTATATGGGGAGGTATAAATTAAATAATATATTTTTAGCATGTTTTTGTTACTGTAGACGCTCCAGCGGGGATGCCATTTGCCCATGTAAAAATGGCATCCCCTTCCCGAGCTGCTATTTGTAGAGCTCGGGACATAGAGCTAAAAAAGGTGGCCCCACCTTGGGGCCACCTTTTATATATATATATATATTAGAAAATAATATAATTATATCAAAAATATTTATTTTTATTTACAAATACCTTAACAAGAGAGTAAAAATTTATATATAAAATTAATAATTATATAACTTACTCCTATTAATTATATAATCAATGTTGGAGGGTTTTTTAAAAGCATTTATTTAATTATATAACTTACTCTTATTAATTGCATAATTAAACTACATACAAAATAATTTTACTATATTTAAAATAATATAAAAATAAATGGCTCTCCAAAATGGCTTTTACCACTGGAGCACACATCAACAAAAATATCATTTTTACACTATTCAAAGTGCCATCTTGGAGATTTGCCTCTCCAAAATGACACTCCCCGCTGAAGATGCTCTTATAATGTCAGCTGATGTGTTTGATAGCCCAATAATTGAGAATACACATTGTTTCTGACAGAATTAATACATACACGCATCTGGCTGGCTGGCTGGCTGGCTGTATTTTTTCTTCAAAAAATCCACTACAAGATGAAAATTCATTGTTCTTGTCTCTTGTTTTCTGTTTTCAATAACATGAAATAAACAACAGATGATTGCAAGATTTTGGAAAACTAAACAAAGTGATTGCTGCTCTCTCTTTTCTTCAAGCAATAAATAAACAATATGAATGTCCGTTCTTGTTTCCAGAAAAAATTGAAAACGATGAACCAAAGAAGGAACCTGCAAAAGATAGAGCTTCTTGGTCACTACCCGGGCAGACAACCATATTTTTAAGACCCCCAGGAGCATCATTTGAAGAACCCGTTTGGCACTGCAGTCAAACCGCTGTTTTGCTGAAATTCAAAAAAAAAATTCATTTTAAATAAATATGCTTTGGTGGTTTTAGATCATTTTAATGTGCTGATATCAAAAATAATTTTTAAAAAATAAAAAAACATCATTTTGATGTATTTCAGCACGAAAAACAATTTGAAAAGCTACCACAACAAACCGCTGTTTTGCTGAAATTCAAAAAAAAATTCATTTTAAATAAATATGCTTTGGTGGTTTTAGATCATTTTAATGTGTTGATATCAAAAATAATTTTTAAAAAATAAAAAAACATCATTTTGATGTATTTCAGCACAAAAAACAATTTAAAAAGCTACCACAACCGCTCTCCCAAACAGGCCCAAAGACTTTTCCAGTATCAAGAAATTCATTTGTCGCTTTTAGCATTTTGAATTTTACAACTAATTAGACCAATTTCAATGGCAAGAGTCATTTTGGAAAGCTAAATCTTTAAAATAACTTTTTAAATAGTATATATGACTTTTTTATTGATGTATGCTCCAATAATAAAAACTATTTTGGAGAGCTATTTTTTTTTATATTATTTTAAATATAGTACAATTATTTTTTATGTAGTTTAATTATGCAATTAATAGGAATAAATTATATAATTAAATAATTATTTTTAAAAAACCCTCCAACAATATATTTTTTTACTCTTGTTGAGGTATTTTTAAATAAAAACAAAAACAAATATTATTGATATATATATATATATATATATATATATATATATATATATCACAATGAAGGTGGCCATTTTGGCTTTTCTAAAACTATTTTTAACTCTGCAAATGACACTCACGTTGGAGTGTAAAAAAATAAACAAACATGCTAAAAATTTAATTTTTTATTTTTGGCTCTGCAAATGACACTCCCATTGGAGTTGCCCTAATGGCATAATCTGGACATTCATTGTGAAGTTGGAGTTGCCCTAATGGCATAATCTGGACATTCATTGTGAACTTACTAGAGTTTATTTAGCATCCATCTCAAAACATAAAAATAAATAGGAACTGAACTTACTAGAGTTTATTTAGCATCCATCTCAAAACATAAAAATAAATAGGAACTGAACTTCAAGTGGCTACAATTGTCTCCTCCATGCAGACAACCGCTTGAATCTTACTTGCTAACATGAAAATTGGCTGTTCAGCAGTATCCACAGCAATCTTTGTTTCTCAAGAATACCAGAGTTACACAATCTGTTATTACAAACATATCGGGCGGCATGTCTCATTACTTTCTGAGGATTGATCAAGCAGTCGCAGTACTCTTGGTTCAATTGATGTTTTCATTTTTTATTAGGAGAAAATGTAGCTGCATAAAAAGAAATAAAAGGCACATAGGCTGTATCAAACAACTGGGTTACATGTAATTTTAAAAAACAAAATGATAATAATGTGATTAGATAGATATAGGATGTAAAATGAAGCCACAATATTATTTTACCCAACAACTGAAACACAGACAATGTTGAATGAAGAGTAATCCCATAAAAAGCATTAACTGGAAAAAAATGGCATACCATTTTGAGGTATGCTAACCGTTCATCTCTGAGATGAGATCTTCTAATTCATCAATGATCGCTTCATAGCAGAAAATGTATTGATCCTAGTGAACAGAGTTGAAAAGAGTCAGCAAAGATAGTTTGGATGAATACATTTTAACTGCAAAAATTGCTTCAAAATACATCCCATAGCAAAAATTTCAGTGTCTTTCTGCTCTATACAATAACCACCAAGAATGGACTAAAAACTCATCCCTGACAGGCAGGGGGGGACAAAGAACCATGGAAATAAACATAACAATTATGGCAGTACAGCCATAAGATATAAATAATTATTCTTGGTCAGTAAATAAAGTTTGCCATAAGTTTAAAAATAAAAATTCTTTCTCAAGCTGCAAAATGAAACAAATTAACCAAGGAAAAAATCTCAAACAGTTAAGCTCAATATCAATTTAAAAAAAAATCATTAAAACTGAACTAAGATGTGTCCTTGAGAATGAGGACATCCACTCGTGGATTGTGAGAAAAAGGACTTTCTTTTTGGCTTCTTTTGGCAGAGCTACTCCATACATATGTCAATGAATGCTCATTTTGTTAATGTTTAATTATTAGCAACTCATAGACAGCAACAGGGATAAGAAAAAAAAATTGAAGCTTTAAACAAGCAGAAGAATATACCATGGTTTGAACCATCCCAATTCGCTGAGACCTAAATGTGGCTACGGTTTTAGCAATGTCTAAAGCAGACATGTCGCCAAAAAGAATTCTCTGCACTGTGTTGTGAATTGTGCAATATGTTCCTGTTCTACCAATTCCTGCACTGAGAAACAGAGCGGTCGTCTCAGATGTTATGGAGATCTAGCAAATCACCAGTCATCAAAAGAAGAAGAAAAAATATGCATGAGCTGAACCTGCAGTGGACCACTATCGGGCCAAGACTAGGTGGTACATGATATACTCGTTTAAAAATTTCACGGACAGCAATTGTGTCTTTTGGAACTCCATGGTCAGGCCATTCAGGATACTGAATATGCAAAACATTCATGGGGTGCTCCTCTGCCTGGAAGAGCAAAAATATAAGAAAAGGTAATAACATGTCAATCACTTTCTATCATTAAAGAGGGCTATTGTTGCAAAAAAGAAAAAAAAAAACAATAAAATTCTGAAAGAACCAAACATTATACATGTTTCAAGAGCATCAATTCAGTCAGCAAGTTGTTAGAAAGCAGAATTAAATGGTAGTGGATGTACGTACAGAGCTACAGCATACCTCTGGAGGAAAAACTCAAGCGTTATATGGATGTCTGATCTGGTTTAAGTTTTTGTTTTAAAAGATTATAGGAAGAAAATGAATAGTTAAATTAATAAATTTGTAAAAGGGAAGTCTTCAAACACACATAAAAGCTTTGTGATTAGTGCGAGAGAGATGACTAAATACAAAGATTCACTATGCGTGCACTCGTGTGCCTCCTGATACATGCAAATAGAATATGGCTGCGGTATCGTTGTTCCTTGGTTAAAGAAAGTTCAAACTTGTAGCAGCTTGACAAGGTATGCCACCAATCAATAAGTAATAAACCATGAAAGATACGGAAATAACTCATTGTTTTTCTCTTTAAACTATTAGCACTTATTTTGCATTGTTAAAAGAGAGTAATTAATTTGAAGGACCAACTGAACCTTAAACTTCCTAGACTACTGGTAAATATATGTAGCTGTGCTGGAGATCAAACAAAATTTAAAAAACAGGGGTACAGTCCAACAGCTGATCCCTGAGCCTCAAGAAAGTTCAAAACAAAACTTCAGAACATTTCCCACAACCATAGAACCAAATTATGGTTTGATACTACACATGGCATTATGGCCTAGTTGTTTACTTAACAGTGCTTTTGTTTCCATCCTAAACACTCTTCTATGGAAAAACTGCAGAACCATTACCATTTATGCCTTGATATCATATAAAACTAATCGAAAACAGGATAAACTATTTCAATAAATGGCAGAACTCATGAATATATTAAAAACATGAGTTACAAATAGGATAAACTATATCAATAAATGGCCTGACAACAGCACAAGGTTCGACTCCAAACAGGGATACCCATCAGCTATGAGAACATGATCAAAATCATATCTACCTTCACTAAAATCATTTTGACACATGATATGATCCCTATATTGCAATCTGCATCACCTCAGAAATGATTTTCATCCATTCAGAAAGACACTGAACATGGTGATGATGTGCTCAGGTGAAAGTTGTCTGCTATCATAGGATGTCCATTGAGGTAATGAACCCATGAGTATCAGAGCAGCGGGATGTAAATAAGACCCCAGCTGCATGTTTTCAGAAGCATGCTGTTCCAGCACACCCTGATCCCTTGTTTTCCTCAGAAGGTGCACACAACTTACAAGAGACAATTCCTGTGTCTTTCAAAATTCCAGAACCCTGATCATCTATGTTCCTAGAACCTAAAACTGCATTTGAATATCAGCATGTGAGACTGGTCTACATATTCACAACAATCCCGCATGCTAATTCCTTATCCTAAAGCTAAAAACAGCCAAATTGATGAGAAAGGTAGAGTTGTGCTTCTAGCAGTTCTTTTTATCATCACATGAAAAAAATAGAAAATCATTCCCTCTGAGAAATAATAGTTCATTTCACCAATGAACACAATTTTTATTTTTATTTTAATTTTTAGCTTGCTTAAACAATCCATATATCATCATTGACATTTCTTCTGATCATTTGAAATATACATGTAAATAATTAAAACATACCTCTTTATAGCCCACCTTCAAGTTGCGCAACAGTAATGAGGTGTCACTAGTTTTGATCCACTTTGTCACCATAGAAATATTTCCAAAATCTCTAGGACCATCTTCTGCTTGAAAGTAATCTCCACATTTTACTGTCTGCACATACAATTCAAATTCAGAAGTGATTCGGAACATTTTAATGTCAAGAAAACTAAATTGTGTATATCATAAAAGCATGTACAATGAGGTGTATGTTCTTAATTATGGTTCATTACAGCACTTGTTCTTTCTCAATAGGAACGCTATGCATGTTAACCCACTCACTCACATATGCGCGCCCCCACACGCAAAGAGAAATGTTGAACAGCAAGATACAAGGATGCCCTGCGGCATCTTCAGAATCAAGGCATCATATACTCTTTCAATCACTTCCGTGGCAGTCACATATGATTAGGAATCAAAATAAACACCTTGAACTTAAGACAGTGAAGTACCTTATAATTGTCGACTAATCGAGTAAGCATCACAATCACAGGGCAATGGTGCTGTATTATCATCTCCCAGAAATCCTCATATGTATGTGGTAGTGGGCCCTGTGTAGCTATGAACTGCGAAATGTTATCTGATGAAGAAGTCTGCAAAAACAAGTGATTCCTATTGGGTCAGAAGGAAAAGCAGATATATAGTTTCAAGTACCTCATATATTTATATTGAGAGAGAATAAACTAAAGTCTCAATGTACTCTACCGTGATGAAGCTCGCATTGATATATCCTCTCGCAGATGGTCTATAATCCTTGCATGGATTAAGAACAACCCTGTTTTGGTCAACTGGAGTCAATAACACGAAGAAAAAAATTTGATGGTCAAAAAGAGTTCTTGAATCATCATACAAGTAATCTAAACCTCTAAGAATTTATATATATATATATATATATATATTAGCTTACATGGTACAACATCCAGGTAACGGTTTTTGTTCATATTCACACCGTCAAGAGCCACGTTGCAGCATCTTTCCATCTGAGACGATGTTATCCTATTAGCCTGCAACAAGAAAATCACAAAAGAGCAACATGCTTTAACATCACATATGCATTTTTTTAAAACCGAGATTAAGTCCAGAACACATCAAATAGAGTCCCATTTATTGATGTTAAATTGAAACTAATCTTTTTGTCCACTTTTTTTATCATACTTTTGCTAGCAAAAAATAACAAAGAAACAGAAACAAAAATTTGAGAGCATGTTTGCATAAAATGAAACAGTTCCTTTAATAATCAATTCCAAAGCCCTAAAAGGCAATGTCTTTGCGTCCCTTTGGTGTGCAAAACTTGTCTTTAGATAGAACCAAACTTTCAGTTTGACTTTTCTGGGTATCTCTTTTTGTCCAAAACGCAGCACCACTGTTGAATGATTGTGCTCAACAAGCTTTCGACAAACGACAGACAAATTAAATTGGGAAAGGGCATTAATCCTCTCTCTGTTTATGTAATCAAAGCAATGAAACTTGGCATCACTTAGATTTCACATGTCTCTATGCAGACCTACATGGAATCATCTTTTACAAAAGTGCAATATCAACAGGCTTTTTGGAGACTGGCAGAGTATTCAGCTGAGCCAGAATGAATCTCGAAATCTTCAGAATATAACTTTCTTCTATCTCGTGAGGCATTGCCAGGAGGTGCCTCTATTTTATGTGGACGGAAAAAGTGCTAGATGTCATGAAGGAAAATGCTCCCCCATAGCAGCGTCCATGATTCTTTTCTTTTTGTTGTAAAATGCAAGCTTCCAGGAACTCCGATCCGTGATCTTGCCATTACTCAGTCACTAATGTAGTAATTATGGCTTACTCTAAATCTAGTTTGAATTGATTTTGTTATTGCAAGAAGAGTTTGGCTTCTGCTTTGAGTCTCTTTGAAGAATGAATTTCCTTTCAATCATGAAAAAGAAACGGAAAAAAACGTTTTCTTTCACTTTCCATTTTTTCTCAGCAACCAAACAGAATGACCCCCAAAACAACCTTAATACAGCAAACCACATGAACTCATTTCATGCTTCCCGTCTATAAACTTGATGTCAAAAATATTGACATATCAAAACATTCTTATTTTGCTTCGAAAACAAATCCCAACAAAACCAACAAAAAAATAGTAAGGAAAAAAAGACAGCAACTATAGATAAATGAAAAAAATATGTCATTTTGAACCTGTAAATACGCGAACTCCTGTGCGATTCTCTCTGGGGTCCTGAGTTTCTCTCTAAAGAAGTGTAAAGCCTCGGAGCAATGCTTGTACTGGTCTGTCGAAAGAGAAATCTTGGGCGGTGAGTCGGGAGAGAATTCGAAACGTTTCGGTAGGGAAGTTACGGTGGAGATCGGTGGTGGGTTGCCAGCGGAGGAGGCGGCCATGGCCGGTTTCTGGTGGCGAAAAGAGCGTGATGAAAAGAGGTTTCCCAGCTGTCTTGTCTGGGTGGAGTCACTGAAAAAGGACTGGACTTGACAGTGGTTAGTGAGAAAGGAAAAGACTTTTATTTTAACAAGCAATTGCAATTTTATTATTTATTGCTGCCCGCTACACTTTACGCTGTTGGTATGAATTATTTTTGTAGTAAAATACGAGTTGGGTAGCCCGCGCGTTGCGCCGGGCTTTTTATATGTAGCAAACTGATTATTTATGTGGTAAGCAGAGAATTTTTTAGTTGATAGATAGAGAATTGTAAATTTTAAATCATGCTATAATTTTTTTTTATGTATTGAATTAGTTGATTATTGTTATAAGATTAAAAACTCAGATAGTAATTCAATTTTGAAATTTAAAAATGATAAGCGATAAAATTTATGAAAGATCAACGAATTGTAATTTGAGTATTGCAAGACCATAATTGATTAATTGTTTAGTATGTATTGATTGTTTTGATGATTATTTAATTGGTTGATGTAAATCTGTAATCAATAAAATGAATGAAAGATGATATTTTGTTGTCTTGAACTGAATGTTTTGATTGTTAAATATTTTTTAACAGTTATTAAGCATTTAACTGGTTGATACCAATATTATAATCGCTGAAATGTATTAAAGATAGATTATTTTTTGTTTGCATTGATTTAGTTGGTTGTTGACATTATTTTACTGTCTTGGAGAATAATTTAGTCACAGTTTGGATTTGAATTGTGTGTTGATTTAATTAACTCATAGATTGCAAAATTGCAATGTTTTGATTATCTGGTGTGTTTTAATTGGATTGATAATTATATAATCAGTTGGTCGAAAAA